>CM070598.1:40623497-41168112 GCA_036346395.1 Hsuehochloa calcarea
TTTTGCACTTTGAAAGATAGATTAGTGATCGCTCAATTCTTACTCTTCCCGAGCACAGGAAGAGATTCACTATCTATTGAGATCGTCCATAGTTGGACTTGGTTGTGTACTCATGCATGATGGTAAAGTGATTGCCTATGCATCGAGACAGCTGAAGAAGCATGAACAGAATTATCCCACCCATGATCTAGAGCTTGCTGCAGTGATTCATGCTTTGAAAATCAAGGCCATTATTTGTACAGAATCTTGTGATGTATTCACCGACCACAAGAGCACGAAATACATCTTTACCTGTATGACTTGAACTTGAGGCAGAGGAGATGGCTAGAGTTGATCAAGGACTATGATCTTACTATTTAGTACCATCCCGGCAAGGCTAACGTGGTAGCTGATGCCTTGAGTCGCAAGGCGACACCTCCTATCCTCAGTTGTCTTATTGCTGATTTTGAGCGTATGGATATTTCCTTCGCTGCGGGTACCGCATGCATCGAGACTCGATTGATTTTAGAGTCACCCTTCCTGATCGGTGCGAGTAGCACAAAGAAGAAGATCGGATGCTCCAACGAGTGAGGAAGTTGCCTTTGAGAGCAAGCAAGGTCACTTCGGTGTGGATAAGTTTGATTCTTTGCGATTTAAAGGACGCCTTTGTGTGCCACAGAGTCTCGTGTTAAATTGAGATTTTGAAAGAGGCTCATCGACTCCTTATACTGCATACATCCCGTGAGACCAAGATGTACAAAGATTTAAAGAAAAGTTTCGTGGAAACGGATGAAAATTGATATCGCACGAGATGTGGCTTCATGTGGGTGTGCCAGTGGTCAAGGTGAGCACAAGCGACCAGCAGGATCAAGTGCAACCCTTAGAGGTACGGTTTGGCCATGGGACGATATATCTATGGATTTTATGAGTTGGTTTACCTCGCACGCAATGAGGAAAGGATGCTATTTGGGTAATTGTGGACCGATTCAAGAAGTACGCACATTTTATTCCTATTCGTACAACCAATTCGCAAGCGATTTGGCTCCTCTTTATGTAACGAGAAATTGTGCGCTTTGCAGTGCCAAAGACCATTGTTTCGACCGTGATGCCAAGTTCGTTTCCAAATTCAGGAAAGTTTGCGAGTGCATTGGGCACACAACTCCATCTTAGCACGACCTTTCATCCCCAAACGGATGGACGATCGGCGCACCATTCGGACATTAGAAGACATGCTCAGTGTTGTGTTTTATCACTCGAAAGGGAATTGGGAAGAGCATTTAGCCTTGGCGAGTTTGCTTATAACAACAGATTATCATTCCGAAGATTCGAGCAGCACCATACGAGGTTACAGATGGGCGTAAGTGCAGTCCCTGTTGTCTTTGGATGAGGTTGAGAGCGGGCGATCTTAGGTCCCGATTGGGTTCAGCAGACAATGGCTAGAGTGGCGAGAGGTTAGCGAATTTGTTGGTGCCCTGAGCCGGAAGAAGAGCTCCGATTCAAGACGAGATTTGGAATTGAGGTGGGAAATGAAGTTCTTTGAGAGTATCGCCATCTAAAGGCGAAAGTCGTTTCGGCACCAAAGGGAAGCTTAGTCCAAGGTATGTTGGACCCTTCCCAATCGTGGCACGAATTGGAAAGCTAGCGTACCGTTTGGACCTTCCCGATTCTATGAGTGGGGTTCACAACGTGTTCCATGTTTCGATGCTGAGAAAGTTTCTGAGAGACCCAGATCATGTCATTCCTTTGGAACCTTTGATTGTCAAGCAAGACCTTACCTTCGAGTCCCGGCCAGTGAAGATTTTAGAAGAATCAGAACGGGTTCTGAGGAATAAGACCCTGAAGTATGTCAAAGTTCTTTGGTCTCATCAGACTGAGAGAGAGGCCACTTGGGAGTTGGAGTCCCGCATGCGAGAGCAATACCCCGACCTGTTCGTCTCAGGTAACTACCTAAGTTGTTCATCTATGGCGCACCTCCTCCCCCGAGCCCACTGCCTCCTCCCCGAGCATGAGCTACCGCCTACTCGAACCCGGTGCCCCTCCTCCCCCAAGCCCGACGCGCCTCCTCCCCTCTCGGAGCCCATCGCCGCCGTCCTCGATGCCGCCTTTTTCTCTGGGGTGCACTTGGCTATTGCATCATTGGTGGTTCTTGCCATCCTTTCGTGAGTTGTTTCTATTTTTAAGAATTGATTTACTTTACTAATGTGCTGTGCTAGTTGTATTTCAATATGTCTTGACTAGCACTGTGAGACTTGGTATTGTGTAGGGCTTTGGTAATTCATTGATGAGGATATTTTTCATATTATAAAATTGATGTGATAGCAATATCAGACTTGGACTATTTGAATTGCTTCTCGTTGTCAATTTGTACTAAGCAACTAGTTATGATATTTTTTTGTTTTTAGTTGAAATTGGATGTAATTTGTGTTACGTACTTTTCTTTAGTTTCTTGATAGTAGATTGGCTATTTTATTGAGATTAGTGATTCTATCTAGTATTTGAGATTAGTGATTCTGTTCAGTTTTCATTTAACTGATTACTAATTGGCTAATTTGATAATACAGTATTTATGCACACTCTTAGTTTAATGAGCTTCTGATGACTGAAAGTATAAAACTACTATTTTAGAAGTTATTTCTTGACATTCCAGTGAAGCATTATTTGAGCTCAAAAGTCTGATTTATTGTTGATAAAGAATATTAGCAAGTATCGAGAAGGCCAAGATTACATCTGGTACAACTCTACATCTAAAAGCAATCATAAACATTCAAAACTGAGTAATATGTTGTTTTCATATGGTTGCTTATCTTATCTTTTGTGCATTTTATCCTCAGTTAATTGACTTACAAAAATTACATGTTTATATATTATCTTAGTAAGTTATATTCCCGAACCCGGCGCCCCTCTTCCCCCGAGCTCGGCACGCCACCTTCCTTGCGTCCTAGGGTCGTACCATTCCATTCTTGATCTCTTCTTCTTTATGAAATCTTCAAGCAGTGGCTACGGTTTCATCTACAAACTGTATGTGATACATCAGCTATCACAGACGATTTCATCTACAAATCATCTGTGATAGTCAACTATCACAGACGGTTCTGAGTTAATAACCGTCTGTTATAGTCCGTATCACAGACGGTTCAAAAACCGTCAATGATAACCTCATGTCATTATTGACCCATAAACTCAGATAGCTCACGAAACCGCGTCAGTGATGACGTTTTTAAACCGTTTATGATGACGTTTACATATAAAAACAGAATTTAGAGATAATATGAAGTTGTTCTCGTGCACCAAACCGGTGGCCGAGTCTCTCCTTTTATATTACAGTGAATAGTAATTACACGGAAATACAACTCCTTACTTTATCTGTAAGCAGTGTGGGAGGGATAGATTACAAGGAAGACTTCGAACATGGCACAACAACTTACTTTAGAATCCATGGAATCCATGGTACAGGCAAGAGATAACAACCAGGAGATATACTCCTTGACACTCGCTTCCCGCCAGAGTTCGTCGTGAGCTAGCTAGCATCGGACTCTCCGTGATATTCATAGTTGCATTGTCTAATTATATTCATATATAGTTGCATTGTTTAATTATAGCTTCCTTATTCGTTGGCAAAGCGGATTAAAAACGGTTTTCCAGGGAGCTCCAGATTATTTATGTGTTTTGAGCCGGGGACCCAATTTTTTTTTTTTAATCCCGTGATTAGTTTGCATGGTAAGATTGCACTAGTATATATTGGTGTTGGCAAGGTATGATGGTGGAGCTTGCGCGCAGGGCCGGCAGTGGTTGAATTATGCAGGGTTGGTGCCAAATGGGCGGATGATGGAAGCAAATTAATACGCCGAGGCGCATGGGGCGCCGTCGTTTCCATCCACGGAGATGCACATATGATACGAGGGGGCGAAAGATACTGGCCGTCAGGACTGAGCGTAGCACAGTTGACAACGGATGCCGTACGTGGAGCTCCCTGTCCATCTGCCGATCGAAACCTCCTTCTGCACATGTGTTTATCAATTTATTTAAGGTACATATGTGCACATTGATAGATCTTGATAGATCTCTTTTGCATCTATTCTGGGGTTTTGATCTTGTTTTGTGTCGGGTCCGAGAGAAACCGAGAGAGAGAGAGAGAGTAGGGTTACCGTCCATGGTAGAAGAGGTGGAGTTGGCCATGGCGGTTCGTCGGTGGCGGTGCGGTGGCGGTGGTCGATCCCGTCGGTAGAGGAGAGGCGGCGGTGGTCGATCCCGTCGGTAGAGGCGATGGTGGGACTTCCCGTCGCTTCAGCGCCCCTTCGGATCAGCTTAGGGTTTCGGCGGCGGCACGGTGAACCTTGTACAACTGCGGCCGCCCGGCTCCACCTCTTTATATGTGGCGGCGGCGACAGGGCCCACCTAATGGTGGCGCCCCGATCGTATGCGATCGATAGGAGTTGGGCATTTGGCCGTTGGGCCAAATGCCCGAGATCATTCTAACATTCTCCCCCTTGATCTCAATCTGTGCTTTATCTCTAATTACTTTTGACTTTACTCATTCCATCACAAATTGGTGCATAGAACGTGTCTCATCGTCACGGTCAATTGCCGATAGATTCAACAGCTACAATACACCTCATTGTTCTGAAACAGTTACTTTAATCTTTTGGGCCATCTTTTAGTCCAGGATTCATAGGCTTTCCCTTAAACCCATGCCGGCTACATGTTCTCTGAACATGTTGGGTGGTAAGCCTTTAGTAAGCGGATCCGCTAGCATCTTTGCGGTATTTATATGCTCAAGACTTATAATTTAATCCCGAACTTTATCTTTCACAACATAGTACTTTATGTCAATGTGTTTGGCAGCACTACTTGACTTATTGTTGTGGGCATACGTTACTGCGGGTTCATTATCGCAGTACAATTTAAGTGGTCTATTGATGTCGTCAACCACTTTTAAACCGGGTATGAACTTCTTTAGCCAGTTCACCTGCCCCGTAGCCTCATAACATGCTACAAACTCGGCATACATTGTGGACGATGTAGTGACGGTTTGCTTTGAGCTTTTCCACGATATAGCTCCTCCAGCGAGAGTGAACACATATCCGGATGTTGACTTTCTATCATCTCCCGCAAAATCAGAATCTGTATACCCCACTATATGGAGTAAATCTGATCTTCTGTATGTCATCATGATGCCTTTTGTTCCTTGCAAATAACGCAAGACTTTCTTTATCAATTTCCAATGTTCTATTCCAGGATTGCTCTGGAATCTGCCAAGTAACCCGGTAACAAAAGCTAAGTCAGGGCGTGTACACACTTGAGCATACTGTAAGCTTCCGACAGCTGAAGCATATGGAACCGCTTTCATTTGATCGATCTCATACTGGTTCCTGGGGCATTGAAAATCCCCATATCTGTCGCCCTTGACTATAGGTGCAGGTGAAGGACTACATTTATGCATCCCAAATTTCTTTAAGACTTTCTCTATGTATGTCTTTTGTGATAGTCCCAATATACTTTTGTTTCTATCCTTGAATTTGATCCTAGAACGAACAGAAGCTTCACCAAGATCTTTCATATCAAAGTTTGAGGACAAAAACTTCTTTGTCTCCAAGAGTGATCGACATCACTACTAGCCAAGAGGATATCATCCACATACAGGATTATGAAGATAAACTTCCCATCTTTAAACTTTGTATAGACACAGTTGTCCTCTACATTCTCTTTAAAACCAAATTTTCTTATTGTACTGTCAAACTTCAAGTACCACTGTCTTGAAGCTTGCTTTAACCCATAAATCGATTTCTTTAGGCGGCATCCCATTCTTTCATTTCCTTCCATGATAAAACCTTTTGGTTGTGCCATGTATACATTTTCCTCCAAATCCCCATTAAGAAATGCCGTCTTTACATCCATCTGATGTAACTCTAAATCATAATGTGCTACTAATGCCATTATGATTACTCAAGAATCTTTACATGAGACTGGAGAAAAGGTCTCATTGTAATCAATCCCTTCTCTTTGCGTAAAGCCTTTTGCCACAAGTCGCGCTTTGTATCTTTCTACATTCCCTTGGGAGTCGAGCTTTGTTTTGTAGACCCATTTACAGCCTACTGTTTTGGCTCCTTTAGGAATAATTTCCAAGTCCCAGACTTTATTAGTCTTCATGGACCTCATTTCCTCTTCCATGGCTTCAAGCCATTTTGAGGAATTTAAGCTTCTCATGGTTTCTTCAAATGAGGTGGGATCATCCTCCATTTGAAATTTCTCATATGATAAATCGATAATCATCGAAATAGCTGATCTTCTTACTCTTTGAGACCTTCTCGGGGCCTCCTCATCTGGTACATCTTCTGTTTGAGGCTGCTGTTGCTCCCCCTCATTTGTGGCAATGGGTTCTATAGGATCCTGAAGAACGGGTTCCTCATTCTCATTCATTGTTGCCACAGGAGAAACAATAGCAGTCTTTGGTACCACGTTGTCTTGTACTGTCGGTCTGCAATGACAGAGTAGTGGGAAGAGTGGCTCTTGAATCATCGGAGTGGGCACATATACCCGCTTCTCTTCAAGATCAATCTCTCGAGCTACCATGCTTCCCCTCATCATTTCATCCTCTAAGAAGACAGCGTGTCTCGTTTCTACAAACTTTGTATATCATGTCGACAAGAGAAACGAAAACCTTTTGACTTTTCAGGGATAGCCAATGAAATGGCAACTTCTTCGTTTTGGGATCTAGCTTCCCAATGTTTGGGTTAAATACTTTAGCCTCAGCAGGACTCCCCCACACACGTAAGTGGTTTAGTGAGGGAATTCTTCCTGTCCACAACGCGTACGGTGTTTTGGGCACCGACTTACTAGGCACTCTATTGAGAATATGAATGGCGGTTTTCAACGCCTCTATCCATAAACTCAATGGGAGTGTGGAGTACCTCATCATGCTTCGCACCATATCCATCGAAGTGCAGTTATGCGTCTTTCACTTCTCCATTTCTTTGAGGTTCGCGGTGTAGAATACTAGGCTACTATGCTATTTTCCTGTAAGAACCTCGCAAAAGGTCCAGGAACTTGTCCATATGGGGTATGTCGACCGTAGTACTCCCCCCACGATCAGATCGTACTATCTTAATATTTAAGTCGTGTTGGTTTTCAACTTCAGCCTTAAATATCTTGAATTTATCCAAGGCTTCATTTCTTTCTTTGATTGGATAAATATATCCATAACGGGAGTAGTCATCTGTGAATGTTATGAACGAGTCATAACCATCCACACTTTTCACAGGAAAAGGACCACAAATGTCTGTGTGAACAATTTGTAGAACTCATGTGCTTCTTTTTGCGCCTTTCTTAATTTTCTTTACATATTTTCCTTTAATGCATTCTCTGCATTGTTCTAAGTCGAGAACTCTAATAGAGGAAGAATTTCATTCTTAACTAGTCTTTCTATTCTCCCCTCGAAATATGGCCTAAACGATTGCCATAATTTCGACGATTCATTATGAGTTCTCTTTCGTTTTACATTACATTCGTGACGAGGATTCAATCGCTTTCTACGCGACGCTCCCATTATCGCATACGACATTCACATCATCACATAATGATAACAAATAAAGCTCATTTTGTAATATGGCAAGACCAACACATTCTTTATTAAATATTATTTCGCACTTGCCATTTCCAAAATTACAATCATAACCATCTTTGTCCAAATTGGAAACACTAATCAAATTCCTCTGTAAAGAGGGAACAAAAAGAACATCTCTATGTAAAAGATTGGAGCCATTAGCTAACTCTAATGAAAGATCACCAACGGCTTCAACTTCTGCTTGGACTCCATTTGCGACTTTAATGCATCTTTCGTTTCTTTGCGTAGTCCTCGCCGAACGGAATCCACAAGGAATTAGCAACATGAGCAGTTGCTCTGAGTCAATCCACCAAGTGGATTTGAATATTGCACATACAAGCATTCATTTATGAAGGTAATAATGTTCTCATCTTTCTTTGCCATTATCATCTTTAAGTAATCGGGATGTTCTTCTTGTAGTGTCCGTCTTCTTCTGATGAAGACAACGATCTTTGTCTCAACAAATTTATCTTTGTTGAGGTGATGGACGAGGCTTTTCCTTGTTCCTTGAGAAGGAGGTCTTGTTGAAGTGCTTTTTCTTGTTATCCTTCACATAGTTAATAGATCCACCATGTGAGGATTTAATTCTTTCCTCCTCTTGAACACACATAGCTATGCACTTTTCTAAGTCCCATTTATCGGTTGCATGTTGTAGTTGACAACAAAGGTGTCAAACTTTTACGCAAGGAAGCAAAAATCAAGTGAATAAGGAACTCATCCTTGAGAGCCAAATCCATTGGTTTAAGCTTGGATGCCAAGTTGCTCATCCTTAGTATGTGTTCTCTTATTCCACCGCCACCACGAATACCTTTCTCACACAAGTCGCTTAATCACCGTGTAGCATATGTCTTTGAAGAGCCAGTAAACTGACTCTTTATTTTATCAAGGTTTTCTGTGACAGTGTCACAGTATGCGATTGAGCCCACAATTGCAGGCTCAATCGTGTTCTTTATCACAGCCATACATTTCTTATTGGCTGTGGTCCATTTCTTATGCTCTAGGTCATAAGACATCCAGTAAGGAGGCGTGATCCTCTGCCTTTTCTCGCCAAGCGGTATCATCCTCATTTTGATCCCTCACTGGTGCCATAGGCTCAGTGGGTCGTGCTGTAGTGAGGACCCAATCCACCTCAGCTAAGATAAACGCTAAGTCTATCTTTTTCTTCCACTCTCCATAATTATCTCCTTTGAGAGTGGGGATCTCTCTGATACAACCCATCAAGTTGTATCCTCCTGAAAATTTAGTTCAAATAAAGTGAGAACGAAACATGAAAATTATATGGCTTATTTCCAACGTTGGTCAAAAAATACGACATACAATTAAATCAATTATATCTATACATTAAATCTATATCACCGTTGGGCAGAAATAGAAACAATGCATAAAAAACATCATTTAAAAATTATAATACTGTTATTATCAACGTTGGTCAGAAAATAACAATATCATAATTTGCAACAATTCTTAAAAAATTAAATTCTTCCGTTGGTTTGAATTTAATTAAAAGAATTATCAACATTTAACTTTTGCAGCGGAAACTGTAATTATTCTAAAATAATTCATTCTCAGAAGCATTATAACTATACATATTTAATCTCTGAAAAATAACACGTTGGTGCAAAATTTACAGAGATTTTATACAATTTTTCTATTGAAATTCATTCAAAAAATACTTCTGAAAATAAATTAAAATTCAATTTTCGAGTTTATTTATCAAAACCGCCGATTCTTCGACAAAACCGGCGATTCTCGCTCATTCGCCAATTCGGCCCGTTCGGTCGGCTTTTGCCCACGGCGGTTCGCTTCGGCTGCGTCGCCCGTGGCGCTCGCGCGCGCCGCAGAGCCGATCTCGGGCTGGGCGCGAAAAACACCAGCGGCGCGCGCCAGCCGCCGCTCGATCCGAGCCGCTCGATCGATCCGACGGCTCGGCACGGTTTCGGCCGAACAAAGCGGCGACCTCGTGGCGTCGCCGAAACCCTAAACCATTCGATCCTCTTTTCTTCGCTCGTCTCTCGCTCCGAGCCGGCGGAAGAAACTGCGAAGAAGAAGAAGGCGCCGCCTCGGGCCCTCTCGCCGGCGTCGCGCTCCTGAGAGGGAGCGTCGTCGCCGTCAGCGGCTCCGTCGTGTCGGCGCTCTTTCTTCCGCCGCCGGACGCGCTAGGGGCGGCTTTGGAGCGACGGCGAGCCCACGGCTCGGCGGTCTCACCGCAGAACCGGCGGCGACGACGCGAGCTCACGGCTCGCTCGACCCTCCCTCACGGCCGGTAAGTCCCGTCTATTTTAGATCTAGGGTTAGGGTTTCGGTTCTTTTCTTTTCTGTTTGTTTTTCTTTTGGATCTTTGCCGTTCTATAACGGCTCTGATACCATTGATAGATCTTGATAGATCTCTTTTGCATCTATTCTGGGGTTTTGATCTTGTTTTGTGTCGGGTCCGAGAGAAACCGAGAGAGAGAGAGAGAGAGAGTAGGGTTACCGTCCATGGTAGAAGAGGTGGAGTTGGCCATGGCGGTTCGTCGGTGGCGGTGGTCGATCCCGTCGGTAGAGGAGAGGCGGCGGTGGTCGATCCCGTCGGTAGAGGCGATGGTGGGACTTCCCGTCGCTTCAGCGCCCCTTCGGATCAGCTTAGGGTATATTGGTTAGGGTTTCGGCGGCGGCACGGTGAACCTTGTACACTGTGCCGCCCCGGCTCCCACCTCTTTATATGTGGCGCTGACGACAGGGACCCACCAGCCTAATTCTAACACACATATTCAGTGAAAAAAAGTATGTGTTCACGCTACGCTACGTGAGACTCTGCAAAATTTATAGTGTACTGTGGTGCCGTAGCTCTAAAAAAAAAAGATGCTGACAGTAGCCTAGTGTAGTGGGTGGGGGATTCAGGGCTCTTCAGGCCATCATCACACAAACACACGTCGAGAGAGAGAGAGATAGTCTGAGTTGGTGTAACCCTTGTGGAAAGGGAAGGTGTCTGCCTTTCTAAAGGGTTTTTAGGTGTACTGCTTCCCGATCGATCTTGTTGTCCTGCCTGACATGCATCTCTCTAGTGGTCTTACCAACGTTTAAACCATGGCCGCTACTACGCTCTCTCTCTCTCTCTCTCTCTCTCTCTCTCTCTGACATTGACCACTGCATCTCTTAGGGATAGTACCAGAACTTGGAAGTTTTTTAATTAGCTAGGGTTTTAAGTGAGGCGAGGAGGATATGTCTTGCATGCATGTTCATACAAATATAGTTTCATACATTGATCATCCTACGAGTAATTGCTTTGAAGGCTAGTTTGTGTCTATAGCTGGAGACCACTTGGAGTTGCTAGCAATTGTGGTGGTTGTGGACTCAGGACTAAAATAGAGAAGGTGCTTATTGTTAGAATCAATCTGATTCTGCTCAGCTATTCCCTGATAGCTGATCTGAATTTCAGAACTGATGCTTTTCAGACGATGAACAGTGTATACGACAACAGAGGAAAGAACGAAGGGAAGAAGCAATTTGATGCCGCGCCAACTACCTCGGCTTTTCTGGCTTGATTCATTTTATACTTCATTGAATAAAAGAAGTTGTTACATGCAAAGTAGTGGCCGAAACTTGCTCGGGATATCTCCACGATGCACAAGAACCGGTCCACTAACAACAACCTAACTAATCTGTGAACAACTTACGGAGATATCAAGAAGCTGAAACCGAATGGATACGGACCATATGCAAACCGAAAAACAGAAACAAGAAAGCATTAAATCTGAAATGAAATTAACAACTAACAATCACTCCCTAATTTCATTTCACCTCAACCAATCCGAGCTTGCTCCGCAGTTCCAAAAACTTGATTCGCCCAAGTGGTTTGGTTAGGATGTCTGCTAGCTGATGCTCTGAACGGATGAAACCAATCTCAATCTTCCCTTCTTCAACACACTGTCTGACAAAGTGATAGCGTGTGTCTATATGTTTGCTACGATCATGGAACACAGGATTCTTGGATAATGCAATTGCAGATTTATTGTCCACCCACAGCTTGATGCATCTGGGCTCTTCCTTCATCATTTCACCAAGCAAGCGAGCAAGCCAAATGCCCTGACAGGTTGCGGTAGTTGCTGCTATGTATTCCGCTTCGCAAGAGGATAACGCAACCACTTTTTGTTTTTGTGATTGCCAAGTGACCGGATCATCTCCCATCATGAACAACACTCCCGAAGTGCTTTTCCGATCATCTACATCTCCAGCCATATCACTGTCACTAAAACCAATTAGGTTCAACTCTTCAGTCGGATTCCTTCTAAAACGGCAACCAAGACTCACTGTCCCCTTGATGTAACGCAGTATCTGCTTTACAGCAGCCATGTGCTCGCTTGTCGGTGCCTCCATGAACCGGCTTACATATCCAACCGAATAAGAGATATCCGGTCGTGTATGTACCAAATATCTGAGGCTGCCTATTAAACTTCTGTAGAGGATAACATCAGTGGGGGGTTGGTTGCTTACCTTACTCAGTTTGAGCCTGGCATCCATTGGAACTTGGCATGAGTTGCAATCCTTCAATCCAGCCTTTTCCAAAACTTTTAGTGCATAAGCTGACTGGTGTACTGATATGGCTTCTGTGGTTTGATGTACTTCCATGCCTAGGTAGTAGCTTAACAAACCGAGATCACTCATACTGAAGAGCTTCTTCATCTCCTGTTTGAACTTGTGTATCTCTTGCAGCTGTGCACCCATGATGATGAGGTCATCAACATAAACTCCTACAAGCAAACTTGATGATCCCATACCTCTTCTATATACTGCAGCTTCTGAAGAGCTACTCTCAAACCCAAGTGAAAGAAGAATTTGCTTGTCAAGCTTCACGTTCAAGCCCTTGGCGCTTATCGCAAACCATACAATGCTTTGTTGAGCGAAGGACCTTGTGGGCAGCCTTCTTATCTATAAACCTAGGTGGTTGGCATACGAAAACTTCCTCTTGGAGGTCTCCATTCAGAAAAGCCGATTTTACATCCATATGATGTACTTCCCACCCTTTTCTTGCTGCGATAACCAGCAGCAATCGAATTGTCTCCATTCTAGCCACAGAGCAAATACCTCTTCAAAATCAATACCTTGTTGTTATACGAACCCCTTTGCCACCAACCGTGCTTTGTGCTTTACTACTTCTCCTTGGGCATTTCTTTTAATCTTGAAGATCCACTTCAGGTCAATTGGCGAACCCTGCGGGAGGATCAACCATTGCCATGTTTGGTTTGACTCGATGGAATTGAGTTCCTCTTGCATTGCTTCTTGCCACCACACATGTTTCTCGCTTACGAAAAGGAGGAAGGTTCCTCTCTTGCAATGAGACATAATTCATTTGAATGATTGATTAACTCATGCACCTCGATATTGTCGTAGATATTCTTGATGTGCGATAGCGCGGGTTCTTGAAGCGATGGTGAGTCGATGCTCGGAGGAGTTGCCTTTGACCGGTGTTGCCGCCACTGAGTTCGACGAATGGGGCGTCTGCGGCTCAACTTCTTGAGGAGCAGCCAGTGCATCAACTTGCATCGGCACATCCATATCTTGAGAGCTCCTCTGTACGGGAGTGAACTCAGGAACACCACCTGTATCTGAAAAAACATTGTATTGCACAGAGAATACATCATCAAGCGCTGTGACTCCCGAATTGGTTTCTTCATTGCTCCAGTCCCACCCAACCTCTTCATCAAATATCACGTCGCGGGTGACATGGACCTTCTTGCCAACTGGATCATACATCCGGTATGCTTTGCTCCCTGCTTCATAGCCAATCAATACCATGAGTACGCTTCGATCATCCAGTTTCTTTAGATTTGGCTTCACCACCTTAACATATCCCAAACAACCGAACGTACGAAAGTAATGCACATTCGGTCGTCTCCCATACCATGCTTCGTAAGGGGTCTTGTCGTCGACGCTCTTGGTGGGAGATCGGTTCAAGATGTGAACAGCCGTCGTGACTGCCTCACCCCAAAACCTCCCTGGCACTCCCTTTGCCTTCATGAGACTCCGCGCCATGGCCACCACTGTCTGATTTCGCCTCTCAACGACCCCATTTTGCTGTGGTGAATAGGGTGCAGTGAGATGTCGCTTGACGCCTTGGTCCGCCCAATAACGCCCGAACTCTATGGAGGTGAATTCTCCACCACGATCAGTTCGGAACACCTTCAACTTGGCTCCGCTCTCGGCTCGGCCTTTGGCTTGAATCGCTGATCGCTTCGCAGCCTCATCTTTTGTTTTCAGTGATGTCACCCACATGTATCGAGAGGGTGCGTCGACAAGTAGCGAAATAGCTTCTCTCCTGAGTGGCCGTGAAATGGGACCACAAAGATCACCATGTACCGTTCTAAGATTGTCTTAGCTCGATAGTTTGCCTTTTCGGGGAATGAAGAACGACGTTGTTTCCCAACGAGGCAACTATCACAAATTTGTTCTACAACTGCGATTCGTAGCCCACGGACCATTCTTTGCTTGCGACTTAGAAGGAATGGAAGTTCGGTGGCCAAACGCAGCATGCCATCTCCATGCCTCCTCGATTACATCGGGCGCGGACATATTGGTTCTACCATGTCAAGATTGAGCATGTATAAGCGGTTACTACTTTTGTTACCTTGGCTAGTAGTTTGCCGTCTTGATCTCTCACAGTGAGTACACCTTCTTCAATGAGGATTTGTGACCATGTTCATCTAGTCAGTCCAATGCTCACAATGTTAGTCTTGAAGCTTCGTATATAGTAGACATCACTCGGTGTTGGTGCTCTCCATTTTGACACTTGAACATTCTCGAGCCCCTTCCACATATGTCAACGAGGACCGTCTCCAAACTTTACCGATCCTCGCACAGATGTGTCAAGTTCAGCAAAGTTTGTTTTGGTTCCGGTCATGTGGTTTGTGGCACCTGTATCCAAATACCACAGATCGTTACTATTGTCACCTTCATGTCCAATGTTCACCTGTGCATGAACCTCATTGAGGAAGATCTCAACCACATTGTCCTTCCCTGTCTTAGGAGGTTCACACATTTGCACCATGAGTAGTGCAGGTTCTTCCTCCTGAACTTGGGACAAATGCACATATTCCTTGCGCTCTCGGCGAGGTTTTCGACATTCCCTGGCAAAATGTCCATAAATATTACAATTAAAACATTTCACCTTCGTTTTGTCTCGTTTGGTAGCTGGGACACTGCCCTCCTTCTGCTCGGAGCTGCCCTTCCAGTGACTTCGGCTATGAGACCCATTTGTGCTGCTGCCGGCATTCCTCCAGTTCCCTTGTTGTTTACTTTTTGTGCGTGCTACCCATTCTTCCTCTGTGAGCAATAGGCGTCCAAACTATCTCCTGTTAGCCATGACCCAACCGGTCTTCAATGGACTTTAGTCTCCGGTGAGTTCCTCAATTGTCATTGTGCTCGGATCAAGAAGTTGTTCAATTGAAATGGCCACTTGTGCATATTTGTCAGGCACCACCCGAAGGAATTTCTTTACCACTTTTTCTTCTTCGAGGTCATCACCCAGTGTGCGCATGTTGTTGACAAGGCCCGAGAGGCGCATCGAGAAATCGTCGATGGTCTCGATCTCCTTCATTTGAACAGCCTCGAATTCCTTGCGCAAAGCTTGCAGCCGTGCCTCTCGGACGCGGTCGACTCCCATGCGCATGGTTACGATGGCCTCCCACACCGACTTTCTTGTGTTCTTGGATGCTAGTGATGCGGCATCTCGGGAGGAACCGCTTTGGAAATTGCGGCTAAGCGCCATTCGATCAACTCGAAATTCAACGCCGCCGGTTCAGCGACTTCCCTGACTCCACGAGCACGAGGTTTACCCTCATGATCAGCGCCCAATCATTGTAATTGGTGCGCGTGAGGACTGGATATCTCAGAGAGACTCCAGTTTCTCTTGGCGCCGTCTGCGCCAGGACTCCATTGCCATTCTTGCTTCTTCGTAACTGTTGCTCGACTACGCTGCCGCCAGGGAGCTCATGCGGACGGAGGAGACGCGATCTTGTACCCCTTGGCATCGTCGTAGGATCGGTGTATACCGCTCGATACCAATTGTTAGAATCAATCGATTACGCTTTCGGCTATTCCACGATAGCCGATCCAATTCGAACCGATGCTTTTCGACGATGAGCGGTGTATACGACAACGAGAGGAAAGAACGAAGGAAGAAGCAATTTGATGCCGCGCCAACTACCTCGGCTTTTCTCGGCTTGATTCATTTTATACTTCATTGAATAAAAGAAGTTGTTACATGCAAAGTAGTGGCGAAACTTGCTCGGATATCTCCACGATGCACAAGAACCGGTCCACTAACAACAACCTAACTAATCTGGCGAACAACTTACGGAGATATCAAGAACCGAAAACCGAATGGATACTGGACCATATGCAAACCGAAAGCAGAAACAAGAAAACACGTAAATGCGAAATGAAATTAACAACTAACAATATAACGACTAAATAGAAGGTGCTTATTGGACTAGTCTTCTTACGCTATACATATAGCGGATCACAGTCTTTGGAGAGGCGGCTATCTATCCGGCCAAATGACGAGTGCGCTCTAGCCCATGAAAAACTTATCGGTGAAATTTCGCTGAATTCTGCGTGGTGGTAGAAATTCAAACTGGTGGTGAAATTTCGGGTTTGATAAAATTTATCCAAAAAAAATTCGAATTTGCATGAATTATGTTCGAATTTGATTTTTTAAAAAAAATCAAAATGCCGAAATCGGCCGAAATTTTTGGTTTTTGCCGGTAACCAGCCTTACCGGCCCCTTCCGGTAAAATCTTGAAACCGATAACGTGAACACTGCTCTAGCCTCACCTAACCCATGGTTGGGTCCACCTCTGGCTAGCAACTTTTGCTAATAATAACAGTTCTTCTCATGTACAGTTTTCATTCCCCCTTGAGGATGCATGACATTTGTGTACTGGTATAATTCTTCTTTTATCATATATAGCATGATACATGTTATTGCAGCTTAATTTTTTATATGTTTAATCTGGTTTGGTGTGAAAAACCTTGTAACATCGATCCTTCACGCGGTAGGTGAAATTCAGCTATTTAACTAAGTGTCATCAGTACGTAAAAACTCCACCAATATTTTGGGAGTTCCTTTTCACTTTGAGTAGATCAGGTAGGGAAGACCGTAGCAGACAACTGTGTATGGCAAACAATGCTAGATGATGCAGTCATCCATCCATATCTTTGGTATAGATAACTTTCCAGACTTACAGTTCCATGACAATATATGCATGTATGATATAACTCAGGAGAAGCTAGATGATTAGAGCTAAGCAAAGAGAGGTAAATGTACAGCACAAGATATTAGCTTGCTCATAACCATGGATTAAGTTATGTCATAAGAAAATGACAGGGTAGCGAAGAAATGCTGTCAAAAAGCTAAAACCATGCCTCATTAGTCACATTTCTATGGTTATTCTCTGTTCATAGATAAGCATGATTTATCTCTAAGTTAATTTATTGGCGAAGTTTGCCTTATTGCCCCTGTGATATCAATATGGACGGCCTCTTTGTAGCTGTGTTTTTATTTAGAAATTTGAGTAAGACAAGTTAGCTATTTTTTCAAAATCATATATATAAACCAATAATTTTTTAGACGCATTCAAAACCAATATTAAATATTACACCATTGCAAGGATCAAAATATAACCTCCCTAGAGGTCTTAAACGCCGAGTTATTGCCCGGCCGGTGTACTCTAGTCTATTCTAAATTAAGTCAATATTGGATGCAAGTTGAAATGACAGTTAAGTAAATGTTTCAAGCGAAGCTAAGCAATCATCTCAATTTAACTTCGGGAACTTGCATGCGTGTGTAAGAATATGCTTTTATAACACCAATTTGAACGTGCACTAATATTCATTTTTTTTATCAGACATGCATGCATGAATTGTTCATACATATGTATTATTTTTTCTATGTGAAAAAATGTGGGCAAATCATCCATTTGGCCCTTGTGCTCTCCAATTGTTCTGAAGAAGACAACAGTTTCATCATTTCAGAGTACAAAGATCATTTCATCCATTTGGCTCGTTGCAACGCACGCAGTGAAGTAGTACTATATATGATCCGATCAGCTTTATAGACTATATACGAAACTAAAGATTGTTGTGTAGAAAGTTCAAAAAATATATATGTATCAAAAATAATTTTTATACCAGACTCTCTAATATAACAAAGAGATAGAATCATTTTGATACCTTTGTCTTACATAAACCTTCTGACTTCTACCTCGGAGCATCATGTACGTATGTGAGAGAGAGAGAGAGAGAGAGAGAGAGAGAGAGAGAGAGGAAAAAGAAAGGGCTAGTACTATACAAGTGCACATCAACTCTTAAATAATTTTACGTATGCACACGTGATGGCACAAGTACGCAGTAGCAAATATTTCAATGGGCAAACAGTATGTCAAAATTTAAGATCTTTCATGTACAAAGTATAACGATTATCATTAAATATCTGTCTACCATCACAATACTTTCTTGGGTAAATATGCTTTAGTACTACTAATACTTTCAGAGAGAATTTTTAATCGTGATCTACTATTCTACTTGCCTTTCGAAGGGAATTTGTAAAGTTGATCCGGAGCCTGGACTCTGGAGTACACTCATAGAGATTGAGCAATAAATATCGGTTGGATTAATTGCATCAATGGTTAAGACATAATGGTTCAAGCCAGTGCCAAAGAAAAAGAAGAAGAATGGATAGCTAGAGCTAGCTAGCAGTAGCTACTCATAGCAGCTCACAAGTGAATGTTGATTTGTGTAGTATTGAAGTAACAAAACAGCTTCAAGGTGTAATTAATGCAAATCAGTCAGAAATTATATATATGGTACAAATGGAATTAGTGTGAAATACTATTAATTAGGTTGTAATTATCCATGAAATATATAAGTGCTAAATAACTAATATTAAACAAAGAAAAAAATCCTCAAGGCTGAGAAAAATATTAATCATAGTATTGGATGCATATGCATGGAACAACTTGCGTTGATAAACTGTGATACCTTTACACTTGATCTAGGATCAAAGAAACTGAATCTATAAAAGCTAGCGGAAGTATATTTATCAACTTAATTATCAAGAAAATCCAACTTCGAAATGTGCTTTGGTTTTAATGGTTTAATAATTGGCTCTGCATACTAATCAATCATGTGTGCCATTGGATAAGAACAAGACAAATATATGTCATATATATGTTGTTCACTTGTCGATATTAGTTGTGAACTCCTCCATCAATATTTTCTAAAAAGGAACTCCTCCATCAATATATATGAAGGTCACTGCGATTCTAAAATTAAAGATACACAGCACACAAGACTAAAAATTTCAATTAAACAGAGGTAAGATCAAGCACGCATTCATATTGATCCACAAGTATCATGTTTACCAAATTAAGAAGAGAAACAACTCATAAGCATCGATCTCACTTGCACCAACAGAGTTTATACATGGGTTGAGCCAACCTTGAGATCAAAATAGCAAAGACACATGAATTTTTTTTTAAAGCAACGATATCTTTCACACAGTACGGCATACACCCAAAACCGAAAGCGAAGGGAAACCAAGAGTTGGGTCATTTCATCTCATTCTCATCTCATCTAGACAAGGACTACACTTGCTGGCTAGCTATCTAGCGACGGAAACCGAACAAAATGGACACACCCCTTTACAAGTATACATATTCTACGAAATCATCAACATCAACATCATCATCGTCGACCAGGGCAATGCATGCATTCCTTCCATTTGCACCAAGAATTCAACATGAGAAAGAAAGAATCGAAAAGGTTGCCAACAGTGTGTTTGCCAGCGTGTAGTAGTGGCCAACATGAGAAAAATTAAACAGATGCCAACAGTGTGTAGTAGTGGCCAAGTAGCAGAAGGTTGCCACACTTAGCTTCTCCTCCATCTCTCCACACAAACCGCACGCACTCACACGCGCAGATCGAGATTCGAGAGAGATACGTTACGTGCGTACGTGCTAGCTAGTGCCGGTCATACTTATCTCCGGCGCCGCCCAGGGAAGAGAAGAAGCCATAGCCGGCGGTGTTGGCCTTCTCGCCTTCCGCCGCCGCCGCCGCCTCGAAATCATCAAATGGGTTGAACCCTCCCATGCCGTGGCCGTAGTGATCAGCACTCGGTCCACCAGCCGCCGCCGCAGCAGCAGCAGTGCTTGGCATCATGTTGCCCTTCGCGAACAGCGCAAGCGCGTCCACTAGGGAGCTAGTACTGGTAATATTATTGCTGCTAGTAGTGGTGGTATTGGCTAGGGTGGTGGTGGTACAAGTGGGGGGTAGCAGTACAGGGTTGTGCGGGTAGTCGTACTTGAGGGGAGATGGGCGCAGCAAGAAGGGCGGGCCGATGGCGGAGGCGCCGCCGAGGAGGTGCGCGCGGTCGGTGGGGGGAGGAGCGGCGGCGAAGGGCGACGCCGGGAAGCCGGTGAACTCCTGCACCATGGCGCGGAAGTTGGAGGTGTCGGTGGTGAGTACGGTGGTGGGCGGCCAGCGGGAGGCTCTCGGGCGCTTCTTGGGAGGCTTGGACGGAGCCGGAGGGGGAGGGAGCGGCTGCGCCTGATGGGAGGGGGACATGGGGGTGGAGGAGGATGCGGGGAGGAGGCCATGGAAGGAGGAGTCGAGATATAGGCTGGCGGCGGAGGAGGAGGAGGGGAGAAAGAGGCTGTGGTGGTGGTGGGAAGAGAATTCTTGGTCGGCGGCGGCGTCGAGGGCGGAGGTGGCGGGGAGGGAGGGAGAGGAAGGGAGGCTGTCGCTGGTGGTGGACGCCATGGATCGATATGGAAGTCTCGATGGAGGTTAGGGTAGCAGGAAGAAGAAGAAGCGGTGCAATGGATGGATGGATAGATAGGGTTTGGTGTGGAAGCTGTAGAGAGAGGGATATGGAGATCTTGATATGGGTGGATTGGTGATATGAGCTGATGAACAATAAGGGGAGAGAGAAGAGAGAGAGAGAAGATTGACGAGGACTGGAATACATGGGGAGTGGTGGTGAGGGGAAGAAGCTGCCAACTTTTCTTCTCTTCCATATACTTTTCTTCGCTCTTTTTCTAAGTTGTTTGTGGTGAATTTTGGGAGATAAAAAGCAGTGTAGTGGTAAACATTCTTTCCTTTATTAAGGGTGACTAGGATATAATAATTATCGATTAATTAAATTATTTATTTGTAATTGTTATTATAGATAACAACATCTTCACGTTATTCGTAAAGATACCCCTCATCATTAATACAGGAGAAGCTTAGCTGAATGGTCGTAAACCACCAAATATGGTCGTAAATGCTTCTACGACCAATTAGTGGTTGTAAGATTTCCTATGGCCCCCTCATGATTATAAGCCTTACTACGATCACTTCATGATCGTAAGCTTTACTACGATAAGATCAACTACGACCACCATATAGTTAACAAAACCTACAGACATGTGGGCCAATCAACTAGGAATATTTATACGCTGTGTTTAATATACAATTTAGTTAATATATACTATTATTCTCCGGGATAACTACACATATTAAGCTTCTGTTTCTGACATAACTGCAAGGCGACGTGGGAATGTTAATCTCTAATAATAACTGTCACGGAACATGGACATTTCATCGAACAGTGAGACGCCTCTTGATACAGGACAACTGCCACCCCTTCACGCGCTATATAAGGAGTAAAGCCGGTGGACAGAGGCGGATCAAGAAAAGAAACAACAACAGAGATACGATCAACAGACAGAAGTCATTAAGTCCTAGTTCTAGAGATTTCTTCCCTATTGTAAAGTATAGCCAATACAGCAACATATGAGTAGAGTTATTATTATCTCAAAAGAAGGCCCGAACCTGTATAAAATTCATGTGTCTTTTTCTATGTGGTCTAACTCAAGGAAAGTCCATAGTATTCATTCGTAAGATCGATACTAAATCATCGACAGTTGGCAATTGTCAGTGGGGATCTTCAGTTTTTTCCTTTTTGAAAAATTATCTTCATTTTTCAACTATGATGCTTTCATGGCAGGAGAGTGGAATGAGGAGAATTGGTTCGATTTGGCAGACTACACAGAACTAGAAAAGAATGCTTGCTACGAGTACGAGCAGAGCATCATTTCGTTTGATGGCAATATTGTTTACAGGGATCTTTCACCAAACCCAGGAGACCATGCCGCGGACAAGGTTGATGAGGGATCTTTCTCCCCACAACATTATTCCCAGATGAGGAACCAGACTTCTTAAAGAGCAAGGGTCCATCCGACCAGGGTTAGGATTGCGCCACAGCAGTACGGAGCAGGGCGAGGGTTCCCCTTTCAAATATTCAAGCCCGTCTGAGGCCGTTCGATTTAGCACAACAAGTCCTGGAATCCATGATTCTGGGATTCAACCAACACATGATAACCGTCACCCTTCGGTTACCCCTACGAGGTGCATTGTCGAGCCTGCTTCACCTGCGAATTCGACCACACCCCCGCAGGGTTCACCTTCAGTTGGAGAGGATTATAACCCGGAATTCCCCTTCCCGGAGGGGATTGCTCTAAGTTGCGAGGCGTCGACTACTCCTCGAGTCAGGAGGACTCAAACGCAAGTGGAGATAATTGCATCCATAAGGTCTTTTTTCTCCCCTCAGATCCTAATCTCTCTCCAAGAGGTAGGATGGGGATGCTTCCCGTTGCACACTCACTTTCGGCTCTCGTGGTGATGGAGAGAACACTTCTGGTGATGAACATGATCACCACCTTCATGAGCGTGGCTGAAATCCTAAAAATAATCGCTCTCCACTGAGGTATGCTCTAGTTGACTTAGACGTTGACAATCCTGAAACCATTCGGAGGAGAAGAATTGCTACCCAGAGGACTTTACCTGGGTGCTTCCAATACCGGTCAGAGGAAGCTCAAAAACTTCAACGAATCAATGACCTATTCGAAAACACAACTCAAGAGCTTGGACAAGTGCCAGGCTATGATCTCTTCGCTCAAGGGATTGCAGACTTCGGGACACGATGGTCAGGCTTGAGCGGACTCGACGACGCCGTTCTGGTAGTTGTACCGGGACAACTCCATCGAACGCCAGTCATTTAGATAAGTCTCCTCATGGAGAATGATAAGACAACATGCCTGGTTGGTCTTGTAACTACGACTCTAGACGGATAAGAGTCCCTCGAACAACTATTGATCAAAAAAATCATAGGGGAAGTGGTCGTTCACCACTTCTCCCGAGAAATCTGCAACAACAGATGGAGTACGAGGAGTATTACCCTCGTAGGGCTGAGATCAATGATAGGTCAGGTCCACTTACCACTGGGTATCGTCGAGTACGATCTCCTAGTGATGTCAACCCTTCTTTCTCACAAAGAAGTCATTACGATATTATTACTGGATGTTAGGCGTTTCCGCCTAACCTTCGAGAAGTTCGCTGGCTGCCACAGTTCTGACCAGTGAACATGGAGAAGTTTGATGGGTCACAAAATCCCATCGAGCTTCTTCAAATCTATACCACCGCTATTTGAGAAGCACCAGGAGGATAGCATGTCATGGCCAACTACCTTCCTACTGTGCTCGAAGGATTTGCTCGGTCGTGGCTATTAAATCAGCCACAAGAGTTGATTTACTCGTGGCAGCACCTATGTAACCTACTACTAGCCAACTTTCGGGGCACTTACAACTGCCTAGGAAAGGAGGATGACATGCATAGGATGTGAAAAAATTCTCACGAGACCTTGCGTCAATTTATCGGGCGTTTCAGCCAGGTTTACTATTCAATTCCTAAAGTTTCTGACTCTTCTGTCATCAGAGCATTCAAGCAAGGAATCTGCAATTGAAGGATCACAGAGGATATCACTCTAAATCCTCCAGCTACCATCGCCGAGCTTTTTGAAATGGCTGACCGTTATGCAACTGCTACAGAAGCAGTCGAATGGATCGCATGATTGATCGTGATGATAAGGACACTCGAGGAGCGAGTGAAGGCAACAAGAAAAATAATAAAAAGGCTACGAAAACCAAGAGCAAAACTAAAGGCCAAAAGCTTTAATTCAAAAGCTCTAAGGAGATCTTAGCCGTGAGCGACAAGGAGCCGCAGAGTTCCAAACCATATCCCGATCGGGGCAAAGGTAAACACCCCCGTACGGAAGAACGACAAGCCTCTGTGGTATCCTTTCCACAAAATGGAAGGACACGATCTTCGCAATTACCGAGTTTTTCAGCGGAAACTCAAGGATTACTACACTAGCAAAGGACATCTTCCTACACTCAAAGAGGTGGGGCAGACGAGGTCAAAAATAGTTGAATGATGAGGAGGAGATGCTATTTCAAGATTCAGAATACAACATCAATCACATCTATGGAGGATCTTGACGTCAGATGAGTCAAAACAACGGTGAAAAAAGTCATCGAGCGTTAGGTAAATTCCATCGACCCTCCTGTTGTTAATAAAGTTCTGAAGTGGTTAGAAATCACCATCTCTTTCGAGAAAGGTGACTGTGAGATCCCTTAATCAACCTGGTCATTTTTCGATCGTGATCGAGCCCTCCATTAATAACTACCGAGTCAATCGTGTGTTAGTTGATGGTGGGAGTTCATTAAATATACTCTTTACCAGTGCTCTGGACGAGATGCAAGTTTCCAAGACAAAGATCAAGCCTGTACGATACTCATTTTATGGGATCATACTAGGGTCTTCAGCCAAACCCATTTGTTAGGTTTCTCTTCCTGTAATGTTTGATTCACCAAACAATTTCAGGATGTGGAAAATCTATTTTGATGTGATCGATTTCGACACGGTATATAATGCCATACTCGGTCAACCAACTCTGGCACGATTCCTAACAACTGCTCATTACAGTTATCAATATCTTAAGATGCCAGGTCCCAAAGGTGTAATCACAGTCCGCTGTGATAAAAAGATGGTGCTTACATGCGACCGCAAATCCCTCGAGATGGTTGGTCAAATAACCACTCGAGAAGCAATCAAGGGGCAACCTTTAACCAAGGAGTCGAAGCCTAAAGTTCCACCAAAGCTGAACGATCAAGTCAAAGAAGTTCCATTGAATACAGGGAATTAAGCCTTCGAAAACCGTTCGCATCGGGGTCACTTCTGACCCTGCATAGGAAGACGCCATCGTCACCTTCCTTCGAACAAACACAAATGTCTTTGTGTGGTATGCATCTGACATGCTTGGAGCCCCCAGGGAGGAGATTGAGCATATGTTAGCTCTACGAGCTGATAACAAACTCGTAAAACAGAAGTTACAGAGATTCACACTTGATCGATGAGATGCCATCAAATCTGAATTGGATACGCTACTTAAAGTAGGCTTCATAAGAGAAGTTGACAATCCAGAGTGATTGGTTAACCCTGTAATGGTTAGAAAGTCTAATGGTAAATGGCATATATATGTAGACTTTACTGATCTTAATAAAAATTATCCAAAGGATGATTTTCTCCTACCTCGTATTGATCAGTTGGTTGATTCTATTGCTAGTTGTGAAATATTAAGTTTCCTAGAAGCATATTCTGGTTATCATTAGATAAGTATGTCCCTAGATGAAGAAGAAAGACCACATTTATTACACCATTTAGAATATTTTACTATGTCATAATGCCATTTGGTTTAAAAAAATAACGGCGCTTCCTTTCAACGCTTGATGCAAAAGAGCTTCCTTCCTTAACTAGGACAAAAAATTTAAGCATATGTTGACGATCGGGTCATAAAAAGCATCCAACGACTTAATCCTATTTCCAACTTGCAAGAAACATTCGACAACCTCAGAAAACATCGATTGAAACTCCATCATGAGAAGTGTGTGTTTGGAGTCGTTTCAGGAAAGTTGCTTGGATTCCTTGTCTCTGAACAATGAATCAAAGCAAACCCTAAAGAGATAAAATTCATGAACAAATCCACCCTCCGACCACAAAGAAGGAAGTCCAAAAACTCACAGAATGCATGACGGGTTTAAGTCATTTTATCGCATGACCGGGAGAAAAATGACTTCCTTTCTTTATACTTATGAGGAAACATGAGGATTTCGAGTTGTCGGAGGAGGCAAACAAAGCCTTCGAGGATGTAAAGAGGTATCTTACGAGTACTCCTGTTCTGGTTTCCTTGAAACCAGAAGAGATATACTTAATATATCTAGCTACTATGCCACAAGCAGTGAGCGCAGTGCTAGTCGCAGAACGTCAAAATATTCAATGACCAGTTTACTACGTTAGTAAAGTTTTACATGGGCCTAAAGAGCGTTACCCTAAGGTCCAAAAGCTTCTATACACCCTCCTCATGTCTTCGAGGAAACTAAAGGATTATTTCCAGACGCACAAGTTAATCGTATCGTCTAAGTTTCCCTTAGGAGAGGTCCTCTAAAACATGGAAGCAGCAGGGCACATGACAAAATGGTTAGTTGAACTTGGGGAGTTCGACCTCAATTTCGTGTATCGCACAACCATAAAATCCCTGATCTTGCCAAACTTTGTCGTCGATTGGACAAATCCTGAACCTGTTCAGGAACCTAGTACGAATCCCATGACCGGTGGACAATGTACTTTGATGGGTCACTTACGCTAAGTGGCTTGGGGGCTGGAGTGGTCTTGGTATCTCCTACAAGAGAAACCTTAAAGTATACTATTCAATTAAAATTTCCTACTACTAACAATGTGGCATAATACGAAGGTTTATTGGCTGGCATACGAGCAACAAAAGCGCATGGGATTCGACGACTACTCGTAAGAGGTGACTCTCAACTGGTGGTGAATCAGGTCAAAAAAGAGTACCAATACTCTAATATGACCATGTCTCTGTACATATCGTAAGTCAGGAAGCTTGAAAAGTATTTTTTTTTATTTCGAGGTACAATATATCCCTGGAAAGGTGAAATACCTCATTTATCCAGCTAGGTTGTATCGTTTCAATTATCTGGGAATATTATTCGAAAACGAGATTTAAAACTTTCCGGAACCGAATCGGTAAAAAGAAAGAAGTCGGAGGGGGTAAAAGAAACAACTTTCGTCGGATTTTTCCAAGCAATGGGGTAAACGTTATTGTCGTCAACTGGGCTGCAGTCACGACCAGTGGCCCAAGAGGGGCCGGCCAAAGGGGGGGCGCCACTCCCCCCCAAAACCCTAGCCGCCGCCCCTTTGCCCCTTCCCCTCCCCCTTGGCCGCCTCCTCCCCTCCCCCAAACCGGCCTCCTTGCTGCCCCTTGGTGCCCCTCGCAGCGGTGGTGCCAACTCCGGTGATCCCGTCGCTCCTCCTCAAGGTCCCCTCCAACAAGCTGCGTTCCCGCCGGCGCCGACGGCCGCGTTCGCCGCCTTCTTCGGTGGCGGCCCTAGAAGAGAGAAGAGAGGGGAAGGGAGGAAGACCCGTGTGCAGTGGATCTTCATCGTCTTACTGGTCTACAAGGGTAATTAGATCTCCGATTCGTTGTTTGATTCCATTAGAGTTGAGGATCCGATTGGATTTGTAGTTTCGTTTGGATTCTGTCAATAGATTGATTCTGTCCAGTACGTTGTACCTCAGGTTTGGGCGTCGTAGAGGCCGAATTGGACATCTGTGTCTTCTGGAGAATGGTTCCTGGTTTCATTAGCTTTCTTTTGGCACCTGGATCACGAATTTTCACCCCGTAGATTAAAAGTTATGACTGTTTTACCACGTACTGCTTTGTCTGTCAGAAATTCTGGGTATAGTCGGTTGCACCTAGGTTTTGATCTAGTTAGAGTCACAACCAGGTCGGCCACCCAACTAGGTTTATGAATATAATTTCACCATGTTTCCAGGCTGATAAAGATCACTTTATTTGGATCAGTGGTTTAAAAGTTAGAGCCTTTTCTTTAGGGCTGTTCTGAATTCTGGACAGACTGCAGTTATAGTTTTTCATTGGATGGTTAGACCTCTGTTTTAGCCGAATTAGAGTTTACCATCAACTAGAGTTTCGTAGCCCGTGATGTTAAGAAAAGATGAGCACTGGTTTCAGGTCTTTTGTACTTACAGTTATTTATTGGTGAATTTTCTAGTAAAACTGCCAGTTTAGGGGTATTTGGAATGTTTGGGCGAATGGATCAAATTGAACCTTTTGGTTGGTTGGTCTGGTTAGATTTGTGGGAGGGCACGTGTAGCAAAGTCTTGCTCGTTTATCCTCATTTCGATTATTCTTTATTGTAGGCGGTGAAGCGGTGAGCAGAGGGGTACCTCAGTTACCACCTAATCCGTCGCAGCGCGGAAGGCAAATAACTTGTATACTATGATTGATGCATTATGTGATGTGTGAATGAATGATTATATTTGTTCGTATTTGTAGATGAATGCCATGAGTATCTTTTCATTTATGAGTACTATTCAATATTGCCATGGGATCACATCATGACATGCATAAATTAACTTTGTAAGACCCATCAATTCCAGTATGGGCACTTGAAAATCCCATCAATTCCAGAATGAGAACGTGAGTCCACCATTCCAATGTGGGCCACATTACGTGAGTCCACCATTCCAATGTGGGCCACGTTGGACGGTTGTATGAAACGTTCTTCATACAATTACTTTAAGTGAACACCGACGGGTGTTTCACTCGCTATCTTAGATATATCTTGCGATATGTCCAATTCCTTCAATGTATCATTCCACTTCATCCATTCATAAAGTTGTTTCCAGTCAATGTTCAAATTATGATAGTGATATATTGTTCATGGTATGTTTGATTGTTACATACAATTACTTGCTGAGTCTTTGGCTCATTCTTGCTTTATTGTCTTATTTAGGTAAATGACAAGGAAGAATGATCTCGTGGAGTGTAGTTCAACACGATGCACTCACTACCATAAACCAAACATTTTGAGAACTTTTACTGTTGTTAATTATGACTTGTGTTGAATTGTAATAAGCCATTTTGGTCATAACTACCGTATCCCTCTGAATTGTTTATTTCCATTCCGTTGGTTAAACTTGTTGATGAATTCTTGTTTCGTATAATCTTATTACTTGCTTCACCTTGTCATGCGTTTGATGTTATTCTTCTAAAAGTAGTGGTTGTAGGTGACATCTTGACTTCCTTATAGTCGGGTGTTACTGATTGGTATCGAGCGGGCTTGAGTCCGTGGTAATAATATTAAAATGACACACTGTGCACAATAGGAAGGGTTGGGTAAACCATTGTTTTCCGCAATTGCTTGGTTATGTTCCAATCATTTTGTTTATCGATTCGTTGAGCTAAGTGTTTGGTTTTCTTTACATTGTGTTGTTCATAGATGGCAAGAGGTAGAGGCCGTGGTCGTGGTCGCCCACCGACCCGTAGTCGTGGTCGTGGCGTGTCCCAGACTACATCGTCTTCGCTCGAAGAGTTGGTGGTCTTTGGTCTTGAGGAGATTGCCTCAGTGCGCCTCGGCCGTTGAGCCACCGGCGCAGCAATGAGATCTTATTGAGAACCTTATAAGGGAGAATCAACAACCGCCAACAATTGCGGCGGCCATTCCTGCGGGCCTTTGTGCTGTGGCGGAACACATTGCTACTCTTTGTTCCACCCGAGGTTAGGATGAGCCTCGGGAGTGGATGTCGCCGTCTGGACACTTTTGTGGGAGCGAGCACACGGTTCAGTGCGGACGGTTGAGGTACATGGGCGTCGATTTGGAGCCTTAGAGTGGCATCCGCGCGAAGCGCGATTTGTGGCCTTCGGTGAAGGGCGGGCCGACATCTGGTGGGAAGGAGTCCTGTCTTCGAGGACTCCAGCACAGGGTCTGTTACATGGGAGGTATTTGTGGAGAGATTCAGGACACAGTTTTATCCTGACTCCTTCATTGAGAAGATGGAGCAATCACTCCTGACTTATGTGCAAGGGAAGATGTCAGTATCTGATTATGAGGCCGGGTTCAACAATCTGGTGCGTTTTGTACCACCGTAGTAGCAAGTGATGATAAAGAGAAGGCTAAGAGGTTCCGGCGGGGCCTCAATCAGGAGTATCGCCAAATTCTGGGAGCGACAGGTCTACGTGATTTTAGCTCAGTGGTTGAGCAGGCTAGAGGGATGGAGTTGGAAAGAGCTCCTTCGTCGCAAGGGCATGTTGCTAGTGGTTCTATTGCTACCGGTGGATCTGGCAGTGGTCAGAAGCGGAGTTTCGGTGGAGGAGGTGGGTCTTTTCAGCGACCCGCTGCTAAGAGGTTTCAAAAGAACCAACACTCCCGTCCGGTTCAGCAGTGGCAGTCTTCCTCTTCGGTGCCACGTTCTTCATCTTTTGCCCCACAGTTGCGTCCTGTTCCAGGTCAGGGCATGAAGTGTTTTCGGTGTGGTGACGGGCATCGAGCTTCAGAATGTTCCTTCAAGGGAACATGCCAGCAGTGCGGTCGGGAGGGCCACAAGTCCTCCGTGTGCAAGCAAAATCCAGCTAGTATCATCAAATGGGAGGCCATCCCAGGCTTTCTTCCTCCGGCTTCCACAGAGGTTGATTCGGACTGACGGCGGTTCTGCACCACAAGTATCCTCGGCATGGGTTCCACTGCGGCTTTTACTCGGCGCCTCTGCGCAGGTTCTATTGGAATCCGCACCATCGCACCTCGTCGTTTGTTCCTCCGGCAGTTGTTTCCAGCTTTCGTCGCAGAGTGTCGGTCGTCTTACTGCCGGTGCATCAGGGGGTCTACGCCATGCCCACCCCTGAGACTTTGGGACGTCCTGATGTGGTGACAGGTACTTTACTAGTGGATTCGCATGATGCCTTTGTATTATTTGATTCGGGGGCTACTTACTCGTTCGTGTCTTTGGAGTTTGTTAGAAAAGTGGGTTTGAGTTTTCAGCTTATTTCTGAGTCAGTGGTAGTCAGCTCCCCAGGAGGACTTATTTCTAGCTCTACCGTCTGTCCCGGTTGTTCTATAATTATAGATGATGAGGTTTTCACTGCGAATCTTATGGTTATTCAATTGGCACCATTCGATGTTATTCTGGGTATGGACTGGTTATTCCAATACCGTGCCAAGATTTGTTGTTTCTGGAAGACGGTGACCTTGCTAGCTCCTTAGGTGAAGAAGCGGTATTCGAGGCGATGCAAATGTCGATTCGATATTTGTCTTTGCTAACCTATTCCCTAGCCGCGTGCATCGACCATCGGATTACTTTGCTCCCTCAATGAAAAGACCGATTCTTGGCGCGTATTGAGGAGATTCGGTTGTGAAGGAGTTTTCCGATGTCTTTCCTGTAGAACTTCCCGGAATGCCTCCGGTGAGGAAAGTGGAGTTCCGGATTGATCTTATTCCGGGAACTCGGCCTTTGTCCAAGTCTCCTTACCGATTGGCTCGGCCATTTCAGGAAGAATTGAAGAAACAATTGGACGACCTGCTGTCCAAAGGTATGATTCAGCGTAGCGTATCGCCATGGGGAGCGCCTGTTCTTTTTACTAAGAAGAAAGATGGCAGCTGGCGTATGTGTATAGATTATCGGGCGCTTAATCAGGCGACTGTGAAGAACAAATATCCTTTGCCTCGCATTGAGGACCTTTTCGACCAGTTGAAAGGAGCTAGGATATTTTCCAAGATTGATCTCCAGTCGGGTTATAATCAGATTCGGGTTCGTGAGCAGGATATTGAGAAAACGGCTTTCTCTACGAGGTATGGTCATTATGAGTATAAAGTTATGTCTTTTGGACTAACGAATGCTCCTGCGATTTTCATGGAAGCCATGAGCGATATCTTGCATCAATACCTTGATGATTTCGTTGTGGTATTCATAGATGATATCTTGATTTATTCCAAGGCAGAGGAGGATCACACCCACCATTTGCGGTTGGTGCTTGAAACTTTAAGAGAGAATCAATTCTATGCCAAGTGAAGAAGTGTGAGTTACGGATTTACGAAGTTGGGTTTTGGGTCACGTTATTAATCGGAAGGGTATTTGATTGATCCTAGCAAGATTTCGACGGTGGTAGAGTGGAAGAGACCAACCAATGTCAAAGAAGTAAAGAGTTTTACGGTTTAGTGGCTATTACCGGCGGTTTGTGGAGGTTTTTCAACCATTGCTAAACCAATGTCGATTGACATAGAAAGGTGTTAGGTTCGATGGTGCGATGCTTGTGGCGCAGATTTTGCACTTTGAAAGATAGATTAGTATCGCACCAATTCTTACTCTTCTGAGCACAGGAAGAGATTCACTATCTATTCGAGATCGTCCATAGTTGGACTTGGTTGTGTACTCATGCGGGATGGTAAAGTGATTGCCTATGCATCGAGGCAGTGAAGAAGCATGAGCAAATTATCCCACCCATGATCTAGAGCTTGCTCTGGTGATTCATGCTTTGAAGATCTGGCGTCATTATTTGTCTGTGAATCTTGTGATGTGTTCACCGACCACAAGAGCTGAAATACATCTTTACCTGAAGGACTTGAACTTGAGGCAGAGGAGATGGTTAGAGTTGATCAAGGACTATGATCTTACTATTGATACCATCCGGCAAGGCTAATGTAGTAGTGATGCCTTGAGTCGCATGGCGACACCTCCTACCCTCGGTTGTCTTATTGCGACTTTGGCGTATGGATATTGCCTTACGCTGCGGGTACCGCTCGGGCGAGACTTCGATTGATTTTAGAGTCGACTCTTCGGATCGGTCAGTAGTAGCACAGCGAAGAAGATCGGATGCTCTAACGAGTGAGGAAGCGTTGTCTTGATGGCAAGCAAGGTCACTTCGGTGTGGACAAGTTTGATTCTTTGCGATTTAAAGGGCGCCTCAGTGTGCCACAGAGTCTCGAGTTAAGCGGAGATTTTGAAAGAGGCCCATCGTACTCCTTATCTGCGTACATCTGGTGAGACCAAGATGTACAAAGATTTAAAGAAAATTTTACGTGGAAACGAATGAAAATTGATATCGCACAATATGTGGCATCATGTGGGGTGTGCCCGGTGGTCAAGGTCCGAGCACAAGCGACCAGCGAGGCTGTTGCAACCCTTGGAGGTACCGGTTTGGCCATGGGGCGACATATCTATGGATTTTGTGGTTGGTTTACCTCGCACGCAATGCGAGAAAGGATGCTATTTGGGTAATTGTGGACCGGTTCAATAAGTGCGCACATTTCATTCCTATTCGTACAACCAATTCGACAGCGATTTGGCTCCTCTTTATGTCACGAGAAATTGTGCGTTTGCAGTGCCAAAGACCATTATTTCGACCGAGATGCCAAGTTCGTTTCCAAATTCAGGAAAGTTTGCGAGTGCATTGGGCACACAACTCCGTCTTAGCACGGCCTTTCATCCCCAAGCGGATGGGCGATCTAAGCGCACTATTCGGACATTAGAAGACATGCTCGGTGTTGTGTTTTATCTGGAAAGGGAATTGGGAAGAGCATTTAGCTTTGGCGAGTTTGCTTATAACAACGATTATCATTCCGATGTTCGAGCTGCACCATACGAGGTTCTTTATGGGCGTAAGTGCGAGTCCCGTTGTCTTTGGAATGAGGTTGGAGAGTGGCGATCTTGGGTCCGTGGGTTCAATGACGATGGCTAGAGTGGCGAGGGTTAGGCGAAATTTGTTGGCGCCCAGAGCCGGCGAAGAGCTCTGTTGATGTCGAAGGCGAGATTTGGAATTGAGTGGGATATGAAGTTACATTGAGAGTATCGCCATCTAAAGGCGTAGTGCGTTTGGCACCAAAGGAAGCTTAGTCCAAGGTATGTTGGACCCTTCCCAATCGTGTACGAATTGAAAAACTAGCTTACCGTTTGGACCTTCCGATTCCATGAGTGGGGTTCTAGCGTGTTTCATGTTCGATGTTGAGAAAGTTTACGAGAGACCTAGATCATGTCATTCCTTTGGAGCCTTTGATTGTCAAGCAAGACCTTACCTTGAGTCCGGCGGTGAAGATATTAGAAGAATCAGAACGGGTTCTGAGGAACAAGACCCTGAAGTATGTCAAAGTTCTTTGGTCTCATCAGACTGAGAGAGAGGCCACTTGGGAGTTGGAGTCCCGCATGCGAGAACAATACCCCGACCTGTTCGTTTCAGGTAACTACCTAAGTTGTTCATCTATCTTTCTCGAAGTTTGTTGCGTAGATTCGAGGTCGAATCTTTTCTAAGGGGGATAGAGTGTAATACCTCATTTATCTAGCTAGGTTGTATCGTTTCAATTATCTAGGAATATTATTCGAAAACGAGATTTAAAACTTTCCGGAACCGAATCGGTAAAAAGAAAGAAGTCGGAGGGGGTAAAAGAAACAACTTTCGTCGGATTTTTTCAAACAGCGGGGGGTAAACGTTATTGTCGTCAACTTTGGGCAGGAGCGCGACCAGTGGCCCAAGAGGGGCCGGCCGGCCCATGTAGGGGCCGGCCAAAGGGGGGGGGGCGCCACTCCCCCAAAACCTAACCGCCCCCTTTGCCCCTTCCCTCCCCTTGGCCGCCTCCTCCCTCCCCAAACCGGCCTCCTTGCTGCCCTTGGTGCCCCTCGCAGCGGTGGTGCCAACTCCGTGATCCCGTCGCTCCTCCTCAAGGTCCCCTCCAACAACTCCGTTCCCGCCGGCGTCGGCGGCCGTTCGTAAATCTTCGGTGGCGGCCCTAGAAGAGAGAAGAGAGGGGAAGGGAGGAAGACCCGTGTGCAGTGGATCTTCGTCGTCTTACTGGTCTACAAGGGTAATTAGACCTCTGATTCGTTGTTTGATTCCATTAGAGTTGAGGATCCGATTGGATTTGTAGTTTCGTTTGGATTCTGTCAATAGATTGATTCTGTCCAGTACATTGTACCTCAGTTTTGGGCGTCGTAGAGGCCGAATTGGACATCTGTGTCTTCTGGAGAATTGTTTCTGGTTTCATTAACTTTCTTTTGCCACTTGGATCACGAATTTTCACCCAGTAGATTAAAAGTTATGTCCGTTTTACCATGTACTGCTCTGTCTGCCAGAAATTCTGGGTATAGTCTGTTGCACCTTGGTTTTGATCTAGTTAGAATCAGAACCAGGTCGGCCACCCAACTAGGTTTATGAAGATAATTTCACCATGTTTCCAGGATGATACATATCACTTTATTTGGATCAGTGGTTTAAAAGTTAGAGCCTTTTCTTTAGGGCTGTTCTGAATTCTGGACAGACTGCAGTTATAGTTTTTCATTGGATGGTTAGACCTCTGTTTTGGCCGAATTAGAGTTTACCATCAACTAGAGTTTTGTAGCCCGTTACGTTAAGAAAAGATGAGCACTGGTTTCAGGTCTTTTGGACTTACAGTTATTTATTGGTGAATTTTTTAGTAAAACTGCCAGTTTAGGGGTATTTGGAATGTTTGGGCGAATGGATCAAATTGAACCTTTTAGTTGGTTGGTTTGGTTAGATTTGTGGGAGGACACGTGTAGCAAAGTCTTGCTCGTTTGTCCTCATTTCGATTATTCTTTATTGTAGGCGGTGAAGCGGTGAGCAGAGGGGTACCTCAGTTACCACCTAATCCATCGCAGCGCGGAAGGCAAGTAACTTGTATACTATGATTGATGCATTATGTGATGTGTGAATGAATGATTATATTTGTTCGTATTTGTAGATAAATGCCATGAGTATCTTTTCATTTATGAGTACTATTCAATATTGCCATGGGATCACATCATGACATGCATAAATTAACTTTGTAAGACCCATCAATTCCAGTATGGGCACTTGAAAATCCCATCAATTCCAGAATGGGTACGTGAGTCCACCATTCCAATGTGGGCCACGTTAAAATGAGTCCACCATTCCAATGTGGGCCACGTTGGACGGTCGTATGAAACGTTCTTCATACGATTACTTTAAGTGAACACCGACGGGTGTTTCACTCGCTATATCGGTATATACTGCGATATGTCCAATTCCTTCAATGCATCATTCCACTTCATCCATTCATAAAGTTGTTTCCAGTCAATGTTCAAATTATGATAGTGATATATTGTTCATGGTATGTTTGATTGTTACATACAATTACTTGCTGAGTCTTTGGCTCATTCTTGCTTTATTGTCTTATTTAGGTAAATGACAAGGAAGAATGATCTCGTGGAGGGTAGTTCAACACGATGCACTCACTACCATAAACCAAACATTTTGAGAACTTTTACTGTTGTTAATTATGACTTGTGTTGAATTGTAATAAGCCATTTTGGTCATAACTACCGTATCCCTCTGAATTGTTTATTTCCATTCCGTTGGTTAAACTTGTTGATGAATTCTTGTTTCCGTATAATCTTATTACTTGCTTCACCTTGTCATGCGTTTCGATGTTATTCTTCTAAAGAGTAGTGGTTGTAGGTGACATCTTGACTTCCTTATAGTCAGGGTGTTACAGTTGGTATCAGAGCGGGCTTCAGGTCCGTGGTAATAATATTAAAATGACACACTGTGCACAATAGGAAGGGTTGGGTAAACCATTGTTTTTCGCAATTGCTTGGTTATGTTCCAATCATTTTGTTTATCAGTTCGTTGAGCTAAGTGTTTGGTTTTCTTTCTGTTGTGTTGTTCATAGATGGCAAGAGGTAGAGGCCGTGGTCGTGGTCGTCCACCGACCCGTAGTCGTGGTCGTGGCAGCGGTCCGGCAGCTACATCGGCTTGATTCTTGTTTGGTCTTCACAGTCGTTATAAACTCCTTGAGAGTTCCGACTTGCTGTCTAATAGTACTGATATGGACGACCACAATGTATTCAAGAGAAGTAACCCCCTTAACACCAAGTCCACCGAGCCCATTGTTAAGGACAAAAATATTGTCTTCAAGGTCGATCTTTGTAGCCTTCGTTTCCTCCTGACTGTGAGTCAAAATTTCTTGAAGTCATTTTATTTCTGCTGCTTGCTCTAAAAATAGAACACGACTAGTTAGAAAATACTTCTTAAAGACTAGTAAATAAAACTGGTCATAGGTAAAGAATTCTTGACTTCTTCATCGTGGGAGGCAGCATCCTTTGCACACTGTTCCTTCCATGACTTTATGCTCTTATCTTTTTCTTTGGAGATACGGTAAGCTCGTTGATCACCAAGATCTTCAAATTGACATGGTTTTAAGCTTACCCATATCGACCTCTTTTTCTAAAAACAAAAAGAAGTTAGAGAAAGAAAAGAAGGTTATCGAAATGAACAATGTTAAATGGAATACTTACTATTTATTTCATTCTGCAGCTCTAAAGTTGCATAATTTGCCTCCTGAAGGTTCTTCAGCAGGTCTTCCTTTTCATCTTGTAACCTTTGCACCTTGTTTTTGCATACTCGAGTGCATTAGCTAAGGATATTTTGTCGCTTTTAGACCTACAAAGGTTAAAGTAGACATGAGTACTGAATGAGTGGTTGAAACAAAAAATACTACTCATAACAGTAACATACCATCTCACTGCTTGTTCGTAGAGTTCAGCCTTCTGCTTTCTCAGTAACATCAGTTGCCTATGGTATTCACCAATAGTAGCAACTTGCTCGAGAGCTCTCTGAACAAAGAAATACAGTGAGAAAAAGAAAAACCCAAATATATAAATATTTGGTATCGAGTACTTACATTGATGGCTGACCAAGGAAAACAAGCATACACCATCTCGGAGTCCTGCAGTTCACAGAGCCTGTCGACTTTGTCCCACCATATTCCTTGAAGACGCTCGCCATCAAAGATATTTCCCCTATTTGGAATATCCTTAGGTTGTGGGACTCGGTCATGAGATCTAAACGAAGAGGACCCGACAGTCGATGGTCCAAAGAATTCGGGGAAGAGGTTGAAAGAGTATTCTTCTTCTTCTTCGTTGTTGATAGAAGGTGCGACTCTACCTTGAGTACTTGGGGAAACATCCTCCATGACCTCCTTCCCGGCACAACGGTCAGAGCTCCCTGCTCCAGCTTGACTGGCTGCTCCTGGTGATCGTAGGACCAAGTCCTTTGTCTGATTATTGAGATTCTCAACAATCGGCTCATTTGCCAGAGCATCTAGATCTTCCGTCGTCTTTGCCTCCTCTACGACCACCTCGGTGGTCATGGCTAGCTTGGCGGCAGTAACCTCTTCCATCACCACATCAAGGATAGTGGTCAAATCTTCGACCACCTCCGCTGATGTCTGTACAACTGCAGGAGAAACCAATACTCTCAAGGCTGTAGACAAAACAACGGCAGACCTCTCAACAGAAGCATCCCCGGGGGTTGGAGAAGCAGAACTAAAACAACAAGAAAATGGGAAGACATGTCAAACTGTGGAATTAAAAGGTAAATGCAATTTCTAAGCTTTTAATTTTACATACCTTGGCTTCCTGGATACAATCTTGAATCCAGAAGAAACCTTCTCGAAGGAAGACTTCTTCTTCTTCTCTTCTTTGGCCGCCCCAATTTTTGTGACACCTTCAGCCTCGGGAAGGCTTCTAGTGTCACAAGCTTGAGAGGCTAGCTTGTGAGGCCAGGACTTCCTCGACCACATCTAGTCGAATGTCTTGACGAATAGTTGGGATCTCTACGACCACATCTGGTTGTAGGTCTTGAGCGAGAGATAGAGCTCCCTTAGCTACCTGCCCCTCTTGATGGTCAAAACCAGCTTCGACCACCTGAGGGACAGTGCTTGCCTCGACCACAAGCTCTGCTGTTCCAGAGGTAGCATTCACGAAATACATAAAAAAATTTCAGTGCTCCTTTTCTATTTGCCTGACAAAGTCATGACATGGAGAATCTGAAAATGTTTTTTTGTTATAGTAGAAGGATACATTGGTCTTGGGGGTTTTATGCTTATGTTCTTCGACCACACCCCTTTTCTCTACGATGATCACGTCTAAAAAGAACTGTCTGATGGGGGTGGTCGAAGGAAGGGTGGAACTCAAACTTTGATCCTCCTCCTTCTCGGTGGCTTTCACAAGGCAACGCCTTTTGGTATGAGGAACTCTTTCTTCCTCTGACTCATCTTCCATAGCCTTTAATTCGACCTCCTGGTCGTCTTGACAGTCTGCCATGCCTACTTTCTGCAAAAGTCAGAAAATAAATATTATAAAATGGTCTAATTTTACGACTACTGAACTCTAAAGACGAAATCAACTTTTGATTACCTCTAAACATTCTTTCCTTTCTTCTTCAGTTACAACCGCCAAGATTCAAGGAGCTCCGGCTATGGTTATAGGAGCCTTCTCACAAATGAAATTTACTCGAGCGTCAATTTCATTTTGTGAAAGATCTACGATTACAAAGATTTAATCAACAATCATGCTAAAATTAACAAAAAGACCTAAGTTGATTATTACTTTACCTCCTACATAATCTCTGGTTGAGTCAGTAATCCCCGAGTACTTCCACATAGGGTGTATTCGATCCTTCAGGGGACTAATGCGACCCGTCATGAAGTCTCTCACCATGTACCATCCAGTCAACCCCTCTTCCCTCAAATCCTTGATGGCTTGGATGTAGGGGTGATCCGATCGAGGTCGCTTGGAGTCGAGTCCCAAGATGAACTCTTCTCTGTGGGTTTCCCCGTGAAGAAAAGGTTATCATTCCTGGACAAGGTCCAATAGAACCATCTCTTCTTCCACCCTGGCCACGATGACCAGGTGAACATCTGAATGTACTCCCTCGACTTCTCGTCATGAAGCTTCAGACCGCAGCTGCCTGCGATTCTGTTGTGCTTGTTCATCCCATGGTAGTACTAGAAGAGATCCAAATATGGAAGAATTCCCAGATAGGCTTCGCATAGGTAAACAAATACACTCAGCATTGTGATGGAATTGAGAACCATATTAACCAATTCCACCCCAAAATACTGGAGTACGGCCATCAGAAAATGGTGAACAGTTAGTCGAAAATCACATTCACAGTACGCCTAGAATACTAGAATGGTGTCCTTCTCACCCGAGCGCCAATGCTGACCCTCAGTGTTTGCCCACTCCACCAAAGCACGCCTTGGAATCTCCTCTGCTACGACCAAAGCAGTCATCTTCTCCACATCCATCTCAGATTTCTCTCACTTAGAAACGGTCTCGACCATTTCTTCTGAGTGAGTTTGATTTGGATTTGGAAGAATTTGGAGAAGGATTGCAAACTTGGTTGGTGGCGGAGAGAATGAGAACTCGAGAGCAGTTGAAGCAAATGGAGAAAGTAAAAACCATAAGTCACGCCCTTGGTAGATTTTTATAGCTATGGGTTTGAGTTAAAGATCGTGGGAACTCAACATTTACCACCCCTTCGAGAACCACTCCGATGGACATATCTGTGGGAGTCGGTTTGCATTATTTAATCTGTCAGTTCGAGAAAAGTAGTTCTGTCTTTTCAACTTAAGTAAAATTACCTTCTTGACCAAGCCAATTTCTAGTCATGGTCAAATATTAGTCAGAAAGACTATGCTTCTGACCACTATTCTACGACCTCCTTTCCAAGTAAGTTATTTTCACTTGATGTTGGGAAGGTGGGGCTAGATGACGAGAATCTAATAATCCTCAATTTATTAAATTATTTATTTTTAATTATTATTATAGATAGCAACATCTTTATGTTATTCGTAAGGATACCCCTTATCATTAATAAGGGAGAAGCTTAGCTGAGTGGTCGTAAACCATTTTACGACCACCCTATATGGTCGTAAGTGCTTCTGCGACCACTTAGTTGTTGTAAGATTTTCTACGACCATCTCAAGATAGTAAGCCTTACTACGATCACTTCATGGTCGTGAGATTTACTACGACCGAGTCAACTATAACCACTCTATAGTCATCAAAGCCTACAGACATGTGAGCCCAATCGACTAGGGACATTTGTGCGTTGTGTTTAATACACAACGTAGTTAATATATGTTGTTATTATCTGGGATAATTGCACATATTATGCCTCTACCTCTGACATAACTGCAAGGTGACGTGGGAAGGTTAGTCTTTGACAATAATAATCACAGAACGTGTGTATTTCATCAAAAGGTGAGGCGCCTCTTGATACGTGATAACTACCACCCCTTCACACACTATATAAGGAGTAAAGCTAGTGGACAGAGGGCTGATCAAGCAAAGAAACAACAACAGAGGCACGATCAACAGACAGAAGTCATAAGTCCTAATTCTAGTGATTTCTTCTCTATTATAAAGTATAGTCAATACAACAATATAGGAGCAGGGTTTATTATTCTCCCAGGAGAATGTTCAAACCTGTATAAAATCCATTTATCTTTTTCAGCGTGGTCTAACTCAAGGAAAGTCCATGGTATTTTTGTGGATGTAATATCGACACTAAACTATGGGCATTTTTGGCTTTTTATTTAAATCTTTTCCCATTAAAGTCGGCAACAAAAGAATTATCATGAAACTTTCAAAGGTGGAAAAGGCCTGGCTAGTTGGTGTAAGGAGCCTCTCCAATTTTTTTAATAATTTTTGGAGTTGGTCTACTAATTTTCAAAATTTGAAACTAGTCTCCTGAATAAAATCAATTAGGAAAAGAATTAAAATTTGGAATCCTTCTATGGACCGTAACAATAGCTTCAACCCATCCAATCGCTATTTTCGGCCCACCTACGGCCCTACACCGTCCACGGTCGAAGCCGCTCTCTTCCTTTCTTTTCCCTATTCCCTTCTTGCGAAAGCGTGTTTCTGCTGAGTGTGGCTTCTCTCCACTAATTCACTAGCGCTGACTGGTGGGCCCAAGTTCCACCTGATGGAAATCATCTTCCACCTTGCGCTCGCCCCGTTTGCCACCCTCTGCCGCCGCCAGTGGACTTGGCTATCACCATCGCCCGTTGCCGCCAATCCACGTTCGGGTAAGCACCTCACAGCATTGCTGTCATCCCAACCGCACCAGCTCCCACATGCATGCCCACGGGTTGCGACCACCACCCACCATTTTGCGCCTTCTGGCAAGTCGTCACCTCCGCATCACCGTCATGCATCCCATTGTTGCAGGTGCCATCAAGTAGCCTTGTCGTCTTCGTTTATCTCGTTCAAGTGGAGAGAGGAAGTGAGAGCTTGACTTCTCACCGCGCCCGCGAAATCTCGCAATCTTCTCCCTCTTTTCTCCTTCCTTCTTAAGTTGAGCTGACCATGCCATCCTCTCCAGCTCGCCATTTCCAGCCACTCAACAAAGAGCCAAAGCTTGTGGTTTTGTGGTTAGCTGGGAACAACACTATCTTCCTTAGTGCCAGTGAGCACGCCATCATGCCATTGCCGCTGTGGTGAGCTTCCTTGCTCACCATGTGCATCCTTTTTCTTTTGGAGTATCACTGAATCCTTTCTCGTGCTCGTTCTTGTAGTTGAAGTCGTGGGGAACTGTGTCACCATCGTCTTCTTCGACTTTGGCAAGTGCACCCATTCCAAACCAATGTGTTTCCTCCTCTCCAGTGAGTTTGACCTCGAGCCACTCGCGTCACTTCGTTTTCCCTCCCCTAGTTGTGCTGATCCCTCACTCAATGTTCTTGTTTCCACAGCAAGTCACCGAGATCGTGCATTTTCCCTATTTCCTGTCGCCGGGGCCATTTACTTCGATTTTTGCCATCCCAATGAGTCTCCGGTCAATCCCTTCTATTTGACCTTTTTCTGCTATCATGCAGGCTAACCCACATCTTCTTCTAGCTCCTTGTCCATCATAGCTCATTGGCACCGTGAAGCTTTGACCACCGCCCGTGTTCATTATCACCCAATCATCTCGAGTCATCTCCATCACTGTCGAACACCGTGGTGAGCCTTTGGTAGTCTCCTAGTGCTAATGTGCTATTTAGAGGTTGAGTTTAGTCATTTGCATATACATCACCCTAGCCACTTGCGGTGCCGCCATGGCTACATGTCGTCGATGCAACTCAAGTGACCTTGGGTCTCCGTGCCAAGCCCGTTAGCGCCGTGTTAGTCTCCCGAACCCAGTGAGCCAAGACACTGAACGAGAAACTATTCTTGTCACGGAAGTCGTTGCACGACCGAGCCTACCCGCTGCTTAGCGTCGTCCACCTCTCTGGCTGCCGTCCGCCGGCGAGCTCTCCAAGTTCTCAGCCATGGCCTCCCCTGCTCTTCTCTATTTCCTTTCTCTGACCAGCGGGCCCCACTTGAGCACGGTTTAGTTAACGTTAATGGCTTTAGTTAGCGATAATTAGTCACTGACGTGTGGGACCAATCAATTAATTAATAAAAAAATTAATTTAACATAGAGTTAAAATATGAGTCACTGACATGTGGGTCCTACTGACTGGTAGATGCGTTCCTGAACTCGGTTCACCGTAGACCCAACCCTACCTATCAGTCTAACAACGCAATAAATCAGGATTTTCCTATATAAAGAAAATAGAAATTAAATTTGAAGATCCAAAACCGTATTACCATAGTAATTTCTCTTTTCTTTTTTTGGATTTTCCAACCAAACCAAATTATTTTGCTAATAACTTTTGCGTATGAACTCCAAATTAATTGAAATTTGTTTATAAAATCATTAACTTTCAGAATATGCAAAAAATATTTCACTTTTATCTCTGTTGTAATTTCTTTGGGTCTTATTGGAGTTATTTGGCTTTTACCGATTAGATGCTGGCGTCTTGCAAATCTTTGAAGTTGATCCAGAGCAAGATCAAGCGTTCAACAAACAAGGCAAGCACCCTCCTTTGACCATGTTGATCCCATATTTTCATTGTTAAGCATGTTGTGTTCAAAGTTATTATGCATGCTCGTAATTTTGGTAAAAACTCGCTCTATTGGTAAGGTTGGTAGTTATACCCAATTGATGCGTTGACCATACCTTGATAAATTGATATCCTCGCCATTGCGACCTTAGTAATTCTATCCACTATTGGTATTATTATTGTGGACTTTTAGTTGGAACGAATTAGTTGATGCTTAGCTAGGCTTAAGGATATTAATTTTTGCTCAGTTGGGAAAGTTTGATAAATTATCCAACCATGGGTAACACTTGTAGATGTGCTCAAAGGTGATTCCTCTATTATTTTGGTCTATCAAATGAAAACTAAAAACTTATTTTAGATTTGGGCGTGTGTGATGAGACCGGTGCAGTTGCACGAGATTGTGGTTTGTGGTTGTCTCGCCCTAGTCACTTAGGACCGATCTAGTGTGCCATATACGTCCCAAGTACATCCGCACAACCACACATGTCTTCTGGGAGGCCCCAGTATAATAAGTTATTGGATTCTAGCAAATCAAACCGCAGGTGGCAAATTGCAATACACGATTGGGATAGTGCGGGCATGGTGGAGAATCCCCATGTTTGTAGGGACTTTGCGAGGAACACAATGTTTACTAAGACAATGTATGAGTTCTTAGGATTTTGGACAACTCTCCAAATCCTAAGAATGTGTCATAGCACGGTTGTTGCTAGGGTCGGTAATGTAAAAGCTTTGTCATGAACTCTCAAAACGGGTACCTTTGGTATCGCGTGACATTGATGACATGGTGGGATGTATATGTCGAGTGTCGAGTGAGCAAAATTGTACAACCTCTGCAGAGTGTAAACCAATTCGAATAGCTGTGTCTCCAGTTATGGACATCACTTAGTTATATCCTACAATAAGTAGTTTTATGATTTGCAAAATGGTTTGGGTGTCGTATGGATAGGAAATCCATGCGTAGTTGGTCGCGGTGGTGGACCCAGGAATAAATTTTAGGTTGGGCAGGATAGCTGCCATGTTTTCGCTTGCACCAGTTTTTGCACCCACGCAATACAATTCTAAAATAGCTATTCAAATCTATCAAATCAAACATTCAACCAATCTCAAATCCTAATCCATTCTATTTTCCACTAATTTCCTCAAGCACCAGTGGCCGCGCACTTCTTCATGCCTGCCTTGCACGCTAGCTGGCAGCCGCTAAGGCTTGCTCGATGCCTCGACTGGACTGCTCGAGCTTCCCTCCTCCAGAGTACAGGAGGGAACTTTGACAATATGACTAGTGGATACTAGGCTGGACCATACTTAATTAGTTCCTCATCATGCATTGTCTCTCTCTCATCGTTGCTCACCTTGCTTGTTCTTCCACTCATCGGCCCGAGCGAGCTCACTCATGGCGGATCTTTGGGGTGGAGTGGGTTAGGTCCCACGTGACATACCTCGGGAGGCCACCTAGGCTCGTCCTATTACTATGTCCGCCCCTGGTTGGTCGGTAAAGGGACTTTGCCACTGTTTTGATGTTATGATAGCAATCTATTTGTTTATTTATGCTATTTATACCTTATTATTTATCTCTTATTAAAGGTCAAGTACTTTTACAACTTCTGATTGCAAATCTATTACTCATTATTGCAAATGAAAGCTTGCTTTATGCAAAATGGTAAAACTTAGAAAGATAGCCACCTTTGTTGACATAGTGAAGGACCGAAATGGCAACAGAGGGGGGTGAATGGTGCCTTAAAAATTAAGAACTCCCCTTTACTGTATTTAAACAAACCTACAAAGCCCTCTGGAAATCTCAAGTTTGAGTGAAGCAAAATCAGAGAACGAAAACAAGCTTGAACATTACATCGAAATCGGAAGCTCGATTCTACCCGTGATAGTTCCGCACTCCGGTAGTTCGGGGTTCGATCGCAAGTTCCGCCTGATGAGTTCGCCGTGGACAATCGGAAGTTCGATTGTCTGACCAAGAACGATCTTTCGGGTTTTCCCAAAAATCCAAAATACTAAATCTTGAATGCTCTTCTCAGGTCAAGTTTCACAGGACATCATCCTAAACAACATCTTGACCTCATGGAGAAGAATCGCAAACAAAGATTCATTAATCAAAGCAAAATCGGATTTCTTGAAGAAGGGGCAAGAAAGACCAAAAACTTCAATAGACAAGATTCTCAGATTCTTAGCTCATGAAACTTTGAGGATATATTAGCAATAGCAATACGACTCTAGATATCAAGTTTCATACCATCTCATAAGACGAATCAAAAGTTTCATCAAAACCCTAGCTATTCAAGAGAAGAACAGAGAGAAGAAGGGAGGCATAAACAAGTAATCAAAACCTCAGAGTTTCATTGATAGAAATCAAACGATTACAGAGGGAAACACAGAGGAATGATTACACAAGTTTTCAGTTCATCCTCTCCAACTCAACAAACTCTCAAAAAGCAAAACAAACTCTCCAACAGCTCTTTTGCTAAAGCTAACCCTAATTTTCTCTCTCAAAAGTCTAACCCTAACACCAGGGGTTCTCCTCTATTTATAGCCTTTGGCTAACGGGTCTCCAACCCATTAAGCCCGCTACAACCGAACGGAACCGCCTCCACTTGTGCCTTTTTGCGAAAAGACCGTTTCGCCCCTTGCGCTATACGGAAGCCTCCGTACACCTTGCTGTCCTTGACTGCAACCACCTCAAGATTCACGCTGTCTTTGACACATTCCGACCGTTCTGACCTCAACGCCGCCTGCGCCTAGTCCGATCACCTCGTGTCTCGCCACGACTTCGTCTTGATGTCCTGCAGTCAACACAGACAAAAACACATCACAAAGCATTGCCCAATATCATAGCATCAATATTTGTACAAGACTCAAACTCATACAAACTCAAAATCACAAACTTTCCTTCTCTCGCACGCTACAGGCAATCGGAAGTTCGCACTTACCATTGCGGAAGTTCCGATTTCGAACGTCGCGCTTATCGAGATTATCGGAAGTTCCGCGTTTACCATTGCGGAAGTTCCGATTATCGGAACGTCCGCACTCCCAGATTTTCAATTCCGATTTTCGTCACAGAGGAATACTCACGTCAGTATTATCGGACAAACGCGTCCCAGTGCGGAAGTTCGATTACTTCAACCAAACACAAGCGTCGGGATAATCGGAAGTTCCGTTTTACCACGGTGGAAGTTCCTATTATCGGAAGTTCGGTTTCTAGAACGGAAGTTCCGCACTTCAACAGTCGTGAAGCGCAATCGCAAAGATTTCAACCACAAACTTCTCACCACAACGTCAAATACTCATCACTCATACGGGGACCCTACTCACATGGTCTCTCAATCTCCCCCTTGATGAGTATATTGACAAACACGAAAAAGCATATAGAAGAGTTTGTGATAGAAGCCAAACATGGTCTAATCTAGAAATCAAGAAGGCTCAAAACCATATTTGTCAAAGAAGAAAGATTTGAGCTTTAAATGAAAGAGCAAATTTTTCTGCAAAGCTCTCCAGAAAACTTTTTCTCTCCAAACCAACTTCTCCCCCTTTTGGCAATAAACACATCAAGAAGTTGAAAAGAGAGGAAATGACTATATGATATTCCTTTTAAGCATTAGGAGCCATGAAGATTATCCAAAAAGACTATTGGAGTATTACACCAAGCCATAACACATAAGAATGCTATCAAGATCATGACAATTGATGTATAGAATAGCTAAGACAAAAAATCCATAATCTGATTAATGATCCAATTCTTTAGCAAGTCAAATAAACCAAGATTGTAATCTAGCTAAAGGTATCCAAGGATGATACAAGCCATGTCAAATACTCTAAGTGGAACCAAGAAGCATAGTATTGAGCAGTTGATTGCTACAGTTTTAAGAACGACTCAATTGAAACAAGTACTTGGTACATTAGGATAAGCAATTTTAGCACATTTTCTTTTAAAAAGCTCTTTATGGTTTTATCTCAGTAAAGCAAGCTCTGGACTAGGTGCCATCCACAACTGCCTCCTAAGCTTCAACCATTTTTCAAATTCTAACCATGTGCTAGATCCCAAGCCTTATGCGACCACTCTAAGCAACAGACTTAAGGAGGTGATCTTAGGTCATCCAAGGTTCCCCCTGAGTTCATGCCTAGTGCAATGGCAAGCAGTCTCATGAGAAAGATTTGGTGAGATCAGTTTTTTCGCACAAAAGAGATCATTTTTGCTTTTGAAGTTTTTAGACCAACAATTAAAGATAAGTCATATTTCTTCACGAACTGACATAGCTAACTCAAAAGTTCAAAAGAGATTCAAGACTCAACTCAGCCTACTTGACATGGCGAGAATCATAAAAGGATAACTTCAACAGACTAGTCTCAAGAGCTATTATGACAAGATTATAATTCAAGTTTATCATTTTTAATCACCTTAGCATGGCAAAGACTAAACTACACATAAAAAGTCATGATAACTCTAGCAGTTTAGCATAAATCATGGCAAGATGTAAAACAGTGAAAACAGATCATAAGGGATAATAGACAAGGCTTCATATGATTATATTACAATGCAGGATGAAATGCACGAAAATCCAGATCCTCTTCAGAATGAGATGCATCTTTTAATTCAGGTTGAGTTATGACAAATTTAAGAACTAGAAAAGACAAGATGAACTCCCCCTGAACCAAAGGAATAAAATCGAGAAACTGGAAAGAGAAACAGAAAAGGCAGTCCTTAGAGCATAGATAAGATATAGAGAATACTATAGCTCAGACAGATTCTTATCTACCCCATATGATTCTAGGACTATCAGCTGATCAACTCACACACTAAGGAGCAAACACTGTCCCTGTCTATCCAAGGGTGGCCCGACCCTTGCTAGAACCTATAAGAAGTGAGTAAGCTCTACTTAGAGAGAGAAGAGACAGCTAATAAGCAGCATCCTAGAAGCACAAGATAAGAATTAGCAATCAAAGCAACTTGGCAAGAGAACCACTCTAACCTATGCTGGAAGGACTTAGACCCAAAATATTTAAATGAAATGTAACGAGAAAGGAGAAATAGCATAAATAAGATATTATACAATGAGTAGCACATAAGCTCCCCTCTGGCAGTCCATAAGGACAAACCACCCCAAGCTCTCCCTTGAGAGTGGAAAGCAAGAGCCGTCGGAGGCTTGGTGAAGATATCGATAACCGATGCTCACTCTCCACAAACTGGAGCACAATGTCACCCTTCTCTACATGGTCTCGAAGAAAGTGATATCGATATCAATATGCTTGGTCCGAGAATGTTGCCTTTGGGTTCTTGGCAATGCAAATCGCAGACGTGTTATCACAAAAGAGTGGAACAACATCGATTGCTAACCCAAAGTCTGCAAGGTCTAGACCATCAAAGCACTTGGCTACAACAAGTGGGCTGCGACAACGTGCTCGGCCTCTGCGGTGGGTTTGTACAACACCGGATTTGCTTCCTTGAAGACTAGGAGACAAGAGAAGTGCCAATGAATTGGCAAGTGCCAGAAGTGCTCTTCCTATCTATCCTCTGACCCGACAAAATCTGCATCGGAGAAGGCTCTAAGAGATAGACAAGAAGAGGAAGAGTACGGATACCATAGTCAATGGTAGCTCGAAGGTGCGAAGATGCGCTTCACCGCTTTGACGGTGAGATCTGCGAGGAGAAGCTCAAACCGAGCACAAAGACATACGGAGAAATGCATGTCGGTCTCGAGGTTGTGAGGTACAAGAGAGCCAATCATGCTCTGAACTCCTTTTGGTCAACAGTTCGCCGTCTTCATCGGATCAAGAGCATTTGTAGATGCCATCGGAGTTGATCTTGGCTTCCCATCATTCATGTCGAAGCGCTTGGGAGGTCTCGAGTGTACTTGCCTTGGTGAAGAAAAGTACCTTCCAGTCTGTTTGATTTGGAAGCCAAGGAAGAAGCTCAACTCGCCCATCATGCTCATCTCAAATTCGAGCTCATAACATCGGGCCCAGGAAACAAGAGTGTGTGAGGAGCCGCCAAAGATGATGTCGTCCACATAGATGCGGGCGAGCAAAAGATCGGTGCCAAGGCGGCGGATGAACAAGGTCTTGTCTATTTTACCCATTTCAAAACCATGACTCGTGAGATAGGACTTAAGCCTTTCATACCAAGCTCAGGGAGCTGCTTGAGTCCATATAAGGCTTTGGAAAGCTTTGTAGACATGGTTAGGGTATTTGGGGTTCTCGAAACACGGAGGTGTCGACATAGACTTCTTCCTCAATAAGGCCATTGAGGAAAGCACTCTTGACATCCATCTGGTAAAGCTTGAAACCCTTAGAAGCTGCAAAGGCAAGCATGATCCTAATGGCTTCAAGTCTAGCTACAGGGGCAAAGGTCTCTTCGAAATCTAGACCCTCAACTTGGGAGTACCACTGAGCTACCAGCCTAGCCTTGTTTCGAATGACTAACCCATCTTCACTTTGCTTGTTCTTGAACACCCATTTGGTCCCAATGATATTGTGACCTTGAGGGGGCTCAACAAGGGACCAGACCTTGTTTCTTTCAAAGTTTTCCAACTCCTCATGCATGGCGTTTATCCAAGACTCGTCGGATAGAGCATGACAAGCGTCTTTGGGCTCAAATGAGGCGACAGCGAATGAAGACAGAAGAGAGACAAACCCGGCTTTGGAGCGTGTGACACGCTCAAAGAGGTCTCCAATGATGCGCTCAAGGATGGTCCTTTTGAATGTGTCTAGGAGGTCGGTGAGATGAAGAAGTGGCCTCTATCTCATGAGCGGATGAGATAGGGGCGAGCCACTAGCCGGAAGAAGCGAGAAGGTAAGGGTGATCTCCTCGAGGTGCGGTGGAAGAAGGCACCTCAAGAGGAGGAGGAAGAGCCTGGATCGGGTAGACAACCCTCATCTCTGTCTTCCTCATCGTCCACAAAGATGGACTCGGTCGCTCTAGAGAACTGAGATATCAGGCCTAGTCCCCGGACTGGCCTCATCGAAGGTCACCTCACAGGTTTCTACCATTTTGCTAGACTCGCAGTTCCAGACTCTATAGGCACGAGAAGAAGTCGAGTAACAAGATCGTGACTCGAACTTATCTAGGTTCCCAGACTTCAGAATAAAACACTTGCAACCAAACACACGAAAATGCGAGACGCTGGGTTTTCGCCCATATCTCAACTCATAAGAAGTGCGATGCAAGAGTGCCCGAAGAAAGACTCTGTAGAAACATGACAAGCGTAGCAATAGCCTCACCCAAAACTTCCTAGGTGTAGAGTACTCATCAAGCATCGTCCCGGCCATCTCGACCAAGGTACGGTTCTTCCTCGCCACAACGCCATTCTGTTGGGGGACGTATGGAGACGAGAACTGGTGCTCTACACCTGTCTCACCACAGAAACTCTCAAAGTAGGAATTCTTGAACTCGGTGCCATTATCACTGCGAATTGCTCGTAATGCACTTGGGAGCTCAACGAAGCCTACTAAAAGACCACGAAAATGAGTAAACATCTCATCCTTGAGGCTAAGAAAAACACCCAAGAGTACCTCGAGAAGTCATCGACCACAACAAGAACATATCACTTCCCTCCTGTTGTTCACTCTAGCCGACCAATCTGTATCCATATGGGCGATTGTCACAGTGCATCGATCATTATCCTTGTGTTGAAGAGTGAGAAGTGGCAACCATCTTGCCGTCTTAGGCATGGAGAGCAAACTAGATCCTTGACTATCTTGAGTTTTGGCAAACCACGAATGAGATCGTGGCGCTAACTCGTGTCAAATGATCAAAGCCTATATGGCCTAGTCTCCTATGCGGAAGGTCAAATCATGGGATTGAAGCAATTAAACAGGAGAGGATCACGAGAAGACTCGGAAAAATCAGCACGAAAGATCCTCCCATATCGAGAAATCCATAAACTAGGCTACAGAAGAATCAAGAATTTTGCAATTGTTTTTCTTAAAGCTCACCTCGAATCGTAAGTCATCGGTGGTGAGATCTTGGCAGATTATCTGCGACTTACTTACTAAGGCAACATCTTTCAAAATAAAAGAATCATTAATACTCACAGTACCTTTGGCGATGATGCGCCCAAATGAAGCATCGCCAAGGTGATCGTCTCATCACCTCGAGCACGGGCTAGGAAGAAAACCAGCGAGAGTCTCGGTCATATGGCGAGAACACCGGAGTCTACAATCCGGACCTTTCCTTCCCGGTGCGAACTGAGTCAAGCAGTAAAGTCTCGATCTTGGGTGTATCAACAGTGATTTTGGCACCCAATACTGAGTAACACGTCGAACAGATGAAGTAGTCAAAGAAGACTGACCTCTATTTACCCTACGCTCTCTGTCACTCAACAAGTCAGAAGGTGCGTATGCGGACACGAAGTTATTCTTGAATCCATTGCTATGGAAGAGCGAGTCGAAATTCAGCAACATGTCGATCACGCCATGGGTAGCCATCTCGAAAGGGAAACCGAGATCTACCCTCAAAGCGACGGAAGTCACGACCAAAGGGAGCATGAGGACAAAAATCAGAAAACTCAGAAAAACCAAGTCCTCGATGCTGCCCTAAATCATCAGCAGTAGCAAACCTAGAACTCATGTTAGTCTTAGGTGCACTCATGGTCTGGGGCTGACCCTGAATGCGTCTAAAGGACTCAACATGATCTCTACGCGCGATCTTGGCGCACCTGAAGCAATGATCAACCAAGTATCCATCCTTCTGACAGAAAGTGCAATGATACTTCGCCTTCTGAGAGGCCGAAGCTGCAGGTGGAATCACCTTGCTGTCAGAGATCCTTTGAACAAAATCCGCTGATTTAAAATTGACTTTCTCAGTCCTGGGCTTAGTTTTGATCACACCTGGTGCTATGGTTCTGAGCACGACAGGTGGATGCTTCCTCATATCCTCATGAAAATCATATCCTAGACCCTGATTAAATCTGCAAATCTTGGATTGGTCTAGAATGAGATTGAGCTTCTTCTTGCCTCCTACAAACCTCTCGAGAGTGTTCATAAGATACTGACACTCACGAAAGAGAGAGGTGCAAGAATAGCAGGTGGAAGAAGGAGCAATGAGAAGGTAAGGGAGCAGAAGAAGAACCAACAGGAGAGAAAGATTGGCTTGTGCAAGCACAACCGACTTTGGGGGACATTCCTATCATTAGCAGTTGGTTCACGTTGCTAGGCGTCTCTACCAAACCCTTAGACTTCTTCCCACACACAATACAAGCGGATGATTGTGTCTCTAGAAGGTCCTTAGTTAGCTTCACATTTTTCATCCAAAGCAACCAAATCACATTTTAGTTTATTACACTGATTGCATGGTGAGCTAACAAGGTCCTTAGAAGCATCTTGAGCAGCTTTGTTATTGTGATCAATCATTTCTTGAAACTGTTTGGATCTGATTCTAGTTCAAAGCTTAACTTAGGACAGTTTAAACAAGAAACAATGGGCTCAAGTAAAGCGACTTAGAATTCAACAATTTTGTGATCTCGCCGTTTAGGTTCATCTTGAGATTATTACAATTTTCACAAGTCTCGGGCAGATCGAGCAACATGGTATATAGACCTCTAAGCGAGTTGTCCTTAACCTCACGGAGGTGCAAGCAATAGCCTCAACGAGAGTAGATGAAGGAGGTGCTACCCTACTTATCTCTAGTTCAGAAGAAGGCTAATGTTCTCCACTTTAATCATGTCTAATTCGAGGACACACTATCATGCAAGGTCCTTAGTTTTCCATGTCATCAAGCAAAGCACAAGATGTGTCACAATCATCACGGAGCGTGCGGATGTAAGTAAGGTAATCTCCGTGATAGTCTAGCTACTTCCTTCTCCAACTCGGTACACTTAGCCTAGACTTAGCATGAAATCTACCTAGCTTAAGAAAAGCATCATTAAGTTGGGTCGTAAGTGGGACTAACCTCATCGGAGTCGGAGTACAGCTCGCTGTCGCTTAGATCGCCCCCGAGGGCCATGAAGCACATGCCGGAGAAGTTGCCGTCGTCCTTGGGATCTTGATCGTCCTTTCCGTCATCGTCCTCCACCCTCCACCTCGCCGGTGTCCGGTTCGTCGAGGCGGTGAGGACGCGATGGAACAGCTTCTTTGCCTTCCCAAAGTTGCGGAACTTCTTCTTGCCTTGGTCAGGTGCTGCGGGCTTCGTGTTGCGGTTCTTGTCGATGTAGTCGTTCTTGCCCGAACCGCCGTAGTCACCTTTGCCCTTCCCGGCTTGGGGCGGTTGCTCGGATGTGGTTGGGGCCACCACACTCGAAGCAAATCACAGGACCTCCTCTTTTTCCATCCCTCCTCCTCTTGTAAGCATGGGAAAACTTTCGAGCTAGGAGGGCTAACTGTTCATCCTCAAGCTGCTCTAACTGATCATCAGTTTGTCACAGAGAGCAGCAAGGGAGAACCCGCGTATCGACTCAGAAGAAGATCCAGAGGTGGGATCGGTGACTAAAGCCATCGTTGTGACTTCGACCTTGAGAGACAATATCAATCTCGTGAGTCTTGAGGCGAGTAAAGCGCATCAAGAGTCGAGGTCGAGAGGTCCGTGCTATCCTTGATGGTAGTCACTTTCATCTCCCAAACACGAAGATCGAGTCGAAAGCATCATCGGCGTTATCCGAGTCGGGTATGTAAGACCGATCGCTCGGAGGTTGCTCAAAATCTTATGGAAGCAAAAGCACTCGTCAAGAGATTCACCACAAAGCATCTCAAATTTCTTGTATTCTCGCTGAATCGGTCTTGTCGAACCGTCTTAATCTGAGTGGTGCCCTCATGGTATGCATCGAGGGTCACCCAGATGTCGTAAGCAGAAGACAAATAATGTTCCTTGCCTTAGCATTTGCCTCAACATCGGGTATGTTTCCCACATTGATGTTTTCATCGGCAGGAATAGCAAATCTAACCTTCACCTTTCTCCAGATGGCATACCCCTGAGCCTGGATGTAAGTTTCCATTCAGCTCTTCCAGAAGGGGTAATCCAGGCCATCAAAGACTGGAGGCTTGGTGGAATACTTGTCCGTTGCCATGGCTCAACAGACCGGTTAAGATCTATAAAGAAGAGCTAACCGGCTCTGATACCAATTGAAGGACCGAAATGGCAACAGAGGGGGGGTGAATGGTGCCTTAAAAATTAAGAACTCCCCTTTACTGTATTTAAACAAACCTACAAAGCCCTCTGGAAATCTCAAGTTTGAGTGAAGCAAAATCAGAGAACGAAAACAAGCTTGGTGTTACATCGAAATCGAAGCTCGATTCTACGGTGGTAGTTCCGCACTCCGGTAGTTCCGGGTTCGATCGCGGAAGTTCCGCGCATGATAATTCGCCGTGGACAATCGGAAGTTCGATTGTCCCGACCAAGAACGATCGCTCGGGTTTTTCCCAAAAATCCGAAATACTAAATCTTGAATGCTCTTCTCAGATCAAGTTTCACAGGACATCATCCTAAACAACATCTTGACCTCATGGAGAAGAATCACAAACAAAGATTCATTAATCAAAGCAAAATCGGATTTCTTGAAGACGGGGCAAGAAAGACCAAAAACTTCAATAGACAAGATTCTCAGATTCTTAGCTCATGAAACTTTGAGGATATATTAGCAATAGCAATACGACTCTAGATATCAAGTTTCATGCCATCTCATAAGACGAATCAAAAGTTTCATCAAAACCCTAGCTATTCAAGAGAAGAACAGAGAGAAGAAGGGAGGCATAAACAAGTAATCAAAACCTCAGAGTTTCATTGATAGAAATCAAGCGATTACAGGAGGAAACACAGAGGAATGATTACACAAGTTTTCGATTCATCCTCTCCAACTCAACAAACTCTCAAAAAGCAAAACAAACTCTCCAAAAGCTCTTTTGCTAAAGCTAACCTAATTTTCTCTCTCAAAAGTCTAACCCTAACACCGGGGTTCTCCTCTATTTATAGCCCTTGGCTAACGGGTCTCAACCCATTAAGCCCGCTACACCGAGCGGAACCGCCTCCACTTGTGCCGCTTTGCAAAAAGACCGTTTCGCCCCTTGCGCGCCTTCTGGAAGCCTCCCGTACACCTTGCTGTCCTTGACTCGCAACCACCTCAAGATTCACGCCGTCTTCGACACATCCCGACCGTTCTGACCTCAACGCCGCGTCTAGTCCGATCACCTGCGTGTCGCCCACGACTTCGTCTTGATGTCATGCGATCAACACAGACAAAAACACATCACAAAGTATTGCCCAATATCATAGCATCAATATTTGTACAAGACTCAAACTCATACAAACTCAAAATCATAAACTTTCCTTCTACGCGCGATTACGGCACAATCGGAAGTTCCGCACTTACCATTGCGGAAGTTCCGATTCGAAACGTCCGCACTTGTCGATTATCGGAAGTTCGCTTACCATTGCGGAAGTTCCGATTATCGAACGTCCGCCTCCATATTTTCAATTCCGATTTTCGTCACAGAGGAATACTCACGTCGATATTATCGGACAAACGCGTCCCAGTGCGGAAGTTCGATTACTTCAACCGAAACACAAACGTCAGGATAATCGGAAGTTCCGTTTTACCACAGCGGAAGTTCCGATTATTGGAAGTTCCGGTTTCCAGAACCGGAAGTTCCGCACTTCCAGAAACAGATCAGCAGAAACGCAATCGCAAAGATTTCAATCACAAACTTCTCACCACAACGTCAAATACTCATCACTCATACGGGGACCCTACTCACATGGTCTCTCACATAGCCTTGCATACTATATAACATTTGTTATAATGTCTTTCGGAGTACATTTTTGTACTCACGATTGCTTGTTGAACATATTCAGAGGATGTGGATGACAACCCGTCGATCAGATACTTTTATGCTTCGGGTTTCGTCGATGATTTTGCCCGTTTCTAGGGTTTAACCAAGTCAGTTGTATGTGGTTAGGCCGAGGCATACTTGCTGGTTTTTTATGCCTCTTTATCGTTAATTCCACATCAAACTTTCTAATATGTGAACCATTTAGCCGGTCAGCCCGTACGTTGTAAACTTGGTCATGTATGACTTAATTTCGATTGTTTAATTATATCGTGTTACTCTGTTTTATTTACGTGCATATAGATGTGATACGAATGTTGTTAAATATATGTGCTAGCCACTGATCATAGAACTAGCACAAAAACACATATGATTTGGAAATTTAAATATTTCCGGGTCCGACAGATTTTGCCAATCTAACTAGCTATAGATATCTGTCATACATCTGCTGATTAATTTGGCAATGGCGGATCTAGAATATCATAGTTGGGAGCTTTTATGCAAATAATTGTAAGATCAATTGAGCCGCAGATTTTACATGCATCCGCCACTGTGATTTGGTGAAATAGACACACAAATTCGAACTGATATTCACCTATATTAACATTCACATGACGACAACATTGTATGACAAGATGATTTCCCTGCTCAATTACTACCAATATTAACCCTTTTTAACTTGTACATAACCACTTTTGTAGCTAACTAATTAATTATCAAACTGTGCATAATTAAAATAGAAAATGTGTGTTTCTACGGATGTAGAAAATCAGCATGTCATACTTGGGGAGATATCGATCATAAGTACTCATAGAGGGTGATGGGGGCAAGCTTGACTGTGACGGTGAGATTAGTGGTATCTATAGCTAAATTAGAGGGTGATGCCTCTCTCTCTCTCCCACTATTGGCCGCTTTGCAGCACAGCAGCAGTGTACACACCTAGCTAGCTTATTATTAGGTTTAGCCGCCTCTATATCCTAGCTTTTTGGAAGAAAATTTTCCTCTATACTTTTATCTTTGAAAGATTTTATTTGTTTGGAACGTACTGTTCTGTACTTAACTGACTAGTCAACAAATGTGTGCCCTACGTACGCGCTTTACGTCCGGCAATTAGGTATCAAGTGGGAATCTACGGCCCAAAAATTGATTGCACGTTACAGCAAATACTATACATCATTTGTAAATTATAGGTAGGGATTTATGAGCTGGCAGGATACTTGCAAAGTTTATATATTTCTGAATAAAATGTTAGTACTACACGATACAAGGAGACTTTAGTCAGGCATGACTGCTGGAAAAAATATATAAATTTATGTAATTCTATTTCAAATCCTTTTTATGGTTTTCTGATTGAATATATGTTTTTTGGGTGTGCATTCATGATATTTATGGTGTCCTTTACTAATAGTTTTAATTACAACAAGGTCTAGCTAGCTAGCTAGATTCCTTCGTAACAAGCAAGGACTAGCCTTTTGCTTCGTAACTGAACTATGCACAAAATAGTTATATAAAAAAACAGAAATGAGCTCCTAAATGTTGTTGGTTGACATTTTACAGCATGTTAAACATAACTAATTATAAAATGTAGTAATTCAAACATATCGGTATACCAATGTACTTACCTAATAGATTGTTAGGGCGAAAGCTTTTAAAACTCAATAGTGGGACCTTGCTTTTAAAACTCAATTGCGGGGCCTTCCCGCGGGTGAGCGCCTAACAAAAAATAGTTATTGTTAGTACTGAACATATATAGCATTTATACAGGACGAATCGAGATTCGTGACGTTTGATGTGATTATCTCTTCATATCCACAAAAAATTGTATTTGAGATATCAAACAAAAATGTATTTGAGATATCAAACAAAAAATATTGAATTCATCTTTATTTGAACTTGTTTGAGCTAGTTTCATCATCAAATAAGAACTGTCATGGCATTAATTACATAATTAGATCAAATGAGTTTGAACTTAGTTCAAAAGTCAGTTACCATAATTATATGTATATCAAGGGTGTGTAACATTCCATACCAAAACTTCCAATTTCATGAATTTTTGGCCGTATTGGCGTCTTTCCGCCTCGTATTTATAGAAATGATCATCCCTGATTTTTTTTTGTTGCAAAAATAACCCGCTGCCGCACGACCACCGCGCGGCAGACCCTCCCTACCCGTCACGTCGCCTCCTGCTGCACAACCATTGTGTATTGGTGATGTTGCACGACCGCCCTGCGGTGTTGGCCTGCCGCACGCCACGTGTGCCGGGATTAGGGTTTAATTCGAAATTAGGGTTTAAGTTGATTAGGGTTTAGATACTGTTTGTAGATATTTTAAAATATAGCAAATGAGTTCAAAAAATTATAAAATTTTATGTGAAGCCTTCCGACGCAGTTTACTTGTTTGTGTAAATTTGCCAAAATTTTATTCGTTCAGAAAATTTTATTCATTCAGAATTTTTCTCACAATTTCATATAATTGTACTTTTTGTACTAATTTGTAAATGTAGAAAATGAGCTCGAAATATTATGAATTTTATTTTGTAGGCTCCTCATGCACTGGACTTGATTGTGTAATGTTTCGACAGTTTTATGTGTTCTGGAATTGTCTAAAAAATTTATGATATAGGTCGTGAAAATTTGGATTTTAGGTTTCAGAAATTAGGGTTTCATGATTTCATGTGATTTAGAATGTATGAAAAAAAACTACAATGCAACTCTATTGGAGATGTCAACATACAATATGGCGCAGGAGTACTGTGGATATCATGGGGATATGCTCCAGATCTTAGGATGATGTGACAATTGTCAATGACATTTATGGTTTGTCGTTTCACAGGGTTTTCGACAAAGTTCAGGCATTCTGGACAGGGGCGGTCCGACCGGCCATAGCATGGCGATCCGACCGGTCCCAAATCGGTCGGACTGGCCATGTGCGGCAGTTGGACCGGCGGTGACCACAAATGGTCAGAACAGGCTGGGCCAAAAATAGGTGTTGTAGGCAAGTGAGGGGATCCCAATGCACGTAGTCTCATAATTTTTGGAGTTCCCAAGCAAAAGTTCTATTCGTTTTAAATTTCCAGAAGGTTTCGGAATTTCAGGGCTTGAATTTCGGCTAAGTCCCTGGTGGCGGTCCGATCGGCTCACAGGGAGCGGTCCGACCGGCCAGAGGGTAGTCCGACCGGCTCAATGTGAGCGGTCGGACCGTTTTCCACTTTGTTCATCGGCCAACTTCGTGGTGATGTTGTTTTGTTAGGTCAAGTTCATTGGTATCATGGCATAGGTATTGCATGATGCATGTTTTGACTAACATGGGTCAAGTTGTGAAGAACTTGTTCCCGAATTCATGTTTGCTTGTCTATGGTTGTGCAGGTTGCTTGGTGGTCAACGACGGTCAACGGCGAGGAGGATCGGGACTAAACTAGGAGAGTTGAGGTCCAGAACGATCGACGATGCCGGGTGAGGTCAATGGACTCAAGCGTGACACAAAATGGACAAGGGTGACCTATTGGCGAATCCATGGCGCATGGTGAAGCGGTTTAGGTCAAAAGGTTAAAGACGGCGCTGTGCGAAGCGTGCGTTTGTGACCCGTTTGTTAGTGGGCCTTAACGGGAGCCCAATAGAGTCAAACCCTAGGAGTTCTAGGCCTCCACTATAAATAGGAGGAGGTGGTGGCTGCACCACATCTCTCTCGCCTCTTTTGATGTTTCAAAACCCTAATTGGCTTAGGGGGAGTTGAGGTAGAGGCTAGGGCTCTTGATGGTTTGAGGTGTTTTTCGTGATCTTAGATTGACCACTGTTCCTTGATGGAGTGGGTGTAATCCATCATCAATCACTATTTTAATCTACGCAAGGTTTTCTTGAGATAAGTCTCTTTTCGTTCTTGCTTTCAATTTCGTGATTTTAGGGCTTTCTTTGATCCACGAGTTTTTGATTGATTCTTTCACATGAATTAGCTTGCTGTGATACGTGTGAACCTATCTAGGATCATCAATCACTCGCGAACAAGCATTAGGATCAAGTTTTTGTTCTTACCCGGTTTTAGACCTCCTGTTACTCAATTGACAACTGTTCAGAATCTATCCAAAAATTATCATAATATTCGATTGGAATAGGTCCTCAATAGCATAGAGAAAGTGTGTGCAAAGTTTCGTGAAGTTTGGAGTTGAGAATCAAAAGTTTGACCTAATTGCAATTTCGTCATCGGGCTGTTTTTACTGTTTCAGATCGGTTCTGGAGCCTGCCGGTCAGACCGCCCATCATCACCGGTCCGATCGATTTGGCAGCGGTCCGACCGCCGGTATAACAGCGGTCCGACCGCCAGGAAATCGGTCCGACCGTTCCAGGCCAGAGGTCAGACCGCCAGTACATTGTATTGCTTTGATCTTTGTTGTTTTTGTCATATTGCTTAGGGGATTAAATTGAATTCAATACTAGTCTTCCATTGTACTGGTATATTGATCTTCATAGCTTCCTTATAGCTATTGGAGTGAAATTGTGTTGAATTCATAATTTGTGAAAAAGTGAGCGTGCTCCTATTCACCCCCCCTCTAGTCGCCTTTTCGGTCCAACAAGTGGTATCAGAGCCCGGTTAGTTCACTCTTGATCTTAACCGGTCACTGAACTTTAGGCGATGGATAAGTTTTCTACTAAACCCCATATCTTCGATAGGCACAACTATGCCTATTGGAAGAATCATATGCGAGTCTTTCTTGAGAGCAAGGGACAAGCTATTTGGGATGTTGTTCGAGCCCCGCTTGTTATTCCTGAAATTGCTACGCTTCAGCGATTCTTGTGGCAAACAACAACAAGGCCAAGAATCTTTTATATGGTGCGCTTGGTAGACAAGAATATGATCGCATTTGCAATCTTGCAACTGCGCACGAGATTTGGAACACCCTCGAAACATATCATGAGGGTTCGTCCCAAATCAAGAAAGTGCGCCAAACAGTTTACAAGCGTGAATACAACAAATTCGAGATGCGTCCTGGAGAGAGCATCGATGACATTTTCAGTCGCTTTAATAAAGTGATTAATCAGATGAAAGCTGTTGATATTGAATACTCTCAATCTGAAAATGCCACCCATCTCTTGGCTGTAATCAACACCAAGGAGTGGGAGATGAAAGCTACTGCTATAGAGGAAAATGTTGATCTTTCGAGTCTTACTTTGGAATTTCTTTATAGTAAACTCAAGACTCATGAAATTAAAAGAGTTGATCATCCTAAGAAAGACAACATGGCATTGATAACTGATCCTCTCAAAAGGTCCTCTGTGATATGACCACGCTATCAAGCAAGATGTTACAACCTCCAAATCAAGCTACACCAACTCAAGTCTCACCTACATCGACACCAGCCCAAGTCATTGATGGACCGATTACACGTAGTCGAGCAAAGAAGCTACAACAAGAGGTGAATGCGCTACTTTGTGAGAATCATTTTAACATCAATGAGAATTATATACTGCCTAAGTCGTGTACATTGCTATTGCTTAGGTTCACCAAGAAGGATGACAGGAACATACAAAGAGATGACTACAGAGAAGGACCACACTCGAACCAGACCACAGTTCGGAAGAAACAGTCATAACTTTTGATTTCCAAAGGCTATGGAGGTCCATGAGGACATTTTGGAAAGCATATTAAGTCTAGTTTTCAATGCCACCAGAGCCAAACTGTTTGGAATTTCCATTTTGAGAGCCGACCAGCTTTAGTGAAGACTGGTCAAAAGGTCAATAGTCTGCCAGTCGTTCAACTTCCCATGCAAAACTGTACCATTCTACATTATTTCGTGGTGCATGCTGCACATGGTGTGAAAGCTTATCAAATTAACTTTCCAACGCAACTGACGGCACATCTTTTGGACTTCCCAAGGTGGAGTTATTAACAAAACACCGAAGACTGCGCAGAATTCCAACAGCCACGAGGCCCTTTCACATAGTCTACATTATCTTTTTCATTTCGTGTTTACACCTATCTAGGAGGGATGTTCCTAGTATAAATACCTCATTGCCTCATAGAAACCACAGACTTTGATAAACAAAATACAGAACCCTTTGTTCAGCTGTGTGCTAACAAACCTTTGAGAGTTGATCTCTACCCCTTTGCTCTTGTGATTTCCTTGGCGGGATTCTGCGGCGGCTTCATCCGCTCCCAATTGGTGCTCCTACTCCCTTGAGGTTTCTCGATTGATTGTAGGTGTGTTGGTTGGTTCCTTGAGAGTGTGGTTGGGCGAATGCTCGATTCAGGTTGTCGGTTAAAGACGGTGGTTGGCTTCGAGCTTTATTTGTCAGGTTGCACTAGTTATCGCTGCTTGCGGTAAGTTATCTTGGCTTCTTTGAAGCTAGTTATTTGGTGATCATCCTACATCGTGAAGATCGGGACCCCGTGACGTATCATCAGTATCGAGCTTTCGTTGCCACGGTAGGATTCTTTACCTTTTAGCTACATATATATTTGTTTCGTCCTATCCACCAAAAAGCCTATAAAAAAAATTGTTGTAGCCCTTTGTTTCAATCTGTTATTTCAGTGAGTTTTGTTAAGTTTCAGTCCATTAGAGTCTTTGTTTTAGTTGCTGATCATTTTCCTTTGCGTGTCCTTTGAGCCTCTTTTATATATCTGAAAATCCCCACACAAAAAAAATCTATAGCCTATATCATCCTTTGCGTTAACTTTGATCCTATCAAACTATAGCTGCTGGTTGTGTTTTTTTTGTTCTATCATAAGTGTGCTAGTGTTATCTCTGGTCGTTGTGTTAAGTTCTATTAAAAAAAAGAGTGTGTCAAAAAAAAAGAAGAAAGAAAAGTGTTAAAAAAAAGTTGAGAAAAATTGAGAAAGAAAGGTTGAAGATCAGTAGTTAAAGTGCACAAGTGCCGAAAGTTTGTCACGCCAAGTGGAGCAACCAGTTTGCTATTTGTGTTTGGTGCAAAATTTTGATTGGATCTGATCGCAACACTTGCATTCCAATCATACTACTTGTTTACATCAACTCTGAAATTTCTTTGCGTGTGTGTGTGATTGATTTATATCTCCCATATCTTGTGATCAGCACTAGGCAGGGAACTTCTAGTTTGGATTGTTATTTAACTTTACAACAACTAGAATTGATTGCATTTCTTGTGTATCACTCCCCACCAAGCTCCACATAAAATCCATCGTGTCGGTACTCTGGTCTTGTTTTAGCCTCACCATCACTTTCTTATTACCACCACACATTTGTTTCTCTGTAATCCATGACAAGGAATTCATAAGAGCTTGGTTGGTAAGAGAGGTGAGTTGTGAGAGCCACCAAATTTTTATATTCCACAAATACCTATTGTTCGTATTTAGCTAACCTTACAGGAAGATGGGTGGAGTGGAGCTAGAAGATTGTGTTTCTATGGCACAATTCAATGAATGAAGCAAAGTTTGGAAGATAAGCAAGATCGGTTGGCGCAAGATCTTGAGGCCTTTATGGCTGAAATCGAGGGCGTCGCCAACCTCATGACGGTGCAAGCAACCATGGTGAAGATGGAGGAGATAGTGATGGAAGAGTTCTTTGCTAGAAGAGCAAGAGAACAAGAAAGGAGGAACCAAGGTCTTTGCACATGGTAGAGGAAGAGCTCGAGTCGAAGAAATGAAGACAATGATGAATTTGAAGATGAGGATGATGACAATCATTCTCAATATCGTTTAATCGCCGAAATCGTAAAGGAGACAACCATGAGGAGAGGTTTGGAAAACTGAAGTTTACCATGCCAAAATTTGATGGAGAATCCGATCTGAAGCTTATTTCACTTGGGAGTTGAAGGTGGACAAGATCTTTCTTTGCATAATTATGCGAGAGGAAAAGAAGTTGGCAATGGCATCTCTGGAGTTTGAAGGATATGCTCGATTTGGTGGGAGCAACTTCTCCATGATCGTGAAGAAGATGGAGAAAATCCTATTGCCACTTGGGAAGAAATGAAGAGAGAAATGAGAACTTCGTTTTGTGCGAAGCACTATCGCCGTGATCTTTTGATAAAGCTGAGAATCTAAAGCAAGGAATTTTCTCTGTTGAAGAGTATTATAAGGAGATGGAGAAGGCTATGATTAGAGCCAATGTGTATGAAGATGAAGAGCAAACTATTGCACGTTTTATGGTGGGTTACATCGCAATATCCAGTAGCATTGTTGAGTTTCAACCGTCATAGTCATCTTATTGATTTGGTACATCAAGCAACCAAAGTGAGCGCCAACTACAGACAAGATGCCAAGAGTAGCAAGTTCTTGTCATATGGTGCAGTCTTTGCGTCTAAAGGAAGCAAGTCAATCTCTAAGTTTTGCTTTGCACCCTCAATGGCAAAGAGCTCAAGTGGAGGCCTACGTTCTAATGTTCAAGGTGTTTATAGTGGGAAGAACACTGCTGCCCCAAGCATGAGTTCTAAACCAGCGACATCCACCACTACTTGATGGGTTCTACATCCAAGAGTAGTGGGATTCAATGCTTCAAATGTGGAGGCGTGGGCATGTAATCAAGGAGTGTCCAAATAATCGTGTGATCATTGTGAATGACAATGGAGAATATGATTCACTAGTGAAGAGGAAGTTGAGGAAGAGAATGTTGATGAAGCCCATGAAGATGAGAAACATCTTGGATGTGAATTTGAGCACGGTCTTTGCTCTTGTAGTAGCTCAAATCTTGAGTGTTCGGATGAAAGAAGCTGAAATTGGGCGTGACATAATCTTTTTCAAACCAGAGCCAAGGTGCAAGATAAAGTGGTGAAGGTGATCATTGATGGCGGGAGCTGCCATAATCTTGCTAGTCGTGAGATGGTTGACAAGCTTGGTTTGAAACTACAGCGACATCCTCATCCATATCATGTCCAATGGCTGAATGATTCAGGAGATATTAAGATTGGATATAAGGTGAAAGTTCCATTCAAGATTGGTGAATATGTTGACACCGTTGAGTGCGATGTGGCACCTATGTGCATGTGTCACATGTTACTTGGAAGGCCTTGGCAGTATGATCGATATACTCAGCATTGTGGGAGAACAAATCAGTACACACTAGATTTGAAAGGGAAGAAGTTTGTACTCAAGCCTATGACACCCCAACAAATCATGGCTGAGCACTTACAAAAGAAATCTGAAATTGGTCCAGTCATTACAGGGAGGAGCGAGCAAAAGAAAATGAGTGCCATCCACAACTCGGTGAGTGAGAGCCACAAGCCAAATTTGAGAGAAAAAAAGAGGAGAGGAGAGCATCTAGTTATGCTAGCCACAAAATCTGAACTGAGAGAAGTAAGGAACAACCTAGATCAAGTGCTCTTTGTACTTGTGTGCAAAGACATTTTATTTTCACCTAACGATATCACCTCTCTTCCTAGTGTTGTGTCTCATCTTTTACAGGACTATGAAGATGTTTTCCAAAAGAAACACCAGTAGGACTACCTCCAATTCGTGGGATTGAGCATCAAATTGATCTCATTCCAGGGGCTACACTCCCTAACCGTCCACCATACCGAACCAATCCAGAAGAAACCAAGGAGATACAAAGGCAAGTACAAGACTTCTTGACAAAGGTTTTGTTAAGTGAAAGCTTAAGTCCTTGTCTTTGTTCTGTGATCTTAGTACCTAAGAAAGATGGTTCTTGGAGGATGTGTGTTGTTTGTAGAGCTATAAATAATATCACTTTATTACTATCGTCATCCTATTCCACGGTTAGATGACATGCTTGATGAATTGAGTGGTTCTATAATTTTACTAAAATTGATTTGAGAAGTGGTTACCATCAAATAAGAATGAAAGCGGGGATGAATGGAAAGCTGCATTTAAAACAAAATTTGGGTTGTATGAATGGTTAGTTATGCCATTTGGTTTGACTAATGCTCCTAGTACTTTCATGAGATTAATGAACCATGTCTTGAGAGCTTTCATTGGAAAATTTGTTGTTGTCTACTTTGATGATATCTTAATTTACAAGTCTTTTGATGAGCATGTGAATCACATTCATCAAGTTTTGGATGAGCTTGAAAGGAGAAATTATTTGCTAATCTTGAGAAGTGCGGTTTTGTATGACCACGTTGTGTTTCTTGGTTTTGTTGTTTCGGAAAAGGAATCGAAGTGGATGAAACCAAGGTGAAAGCCATCAAGGATTGGCCAACTCCAACGAATGTAAGTCAAGTAAGAAGTTTTCATGGCCTTCTGGTTTTTATAGAAGGTTTGTGAGAGATTTGAGTACCATTCTTGCTCCTTTGAATGAATTGACCAAGAAGGGGTTGATTTTAAGTGGGGAAACTCACAGGAAAATGCTTTTCAAGAATTAAAGAAACGTTTGGCTGAAGCACCCATACTTGTTCTTCCTGATTTCACTAAAACTTTTGAAGTAGAATGTGATGCTAGTGGAATTGGGTTAGGAGGAGTTTTAATGCAACAAGGAAAACCAAGAGCATATTTTAGTGAAAAGCGGGAGGTGCTCAATTGAATTATTACGTGTATGATAAAGAATTGTATGCTTTAGTGCGTGTGCTTGAAACCTGGTAGTACTATTTATGGCCAAAAGAGTTTGTTATTCATTCCGATCATGAAGCTTTGAAGTACTTGAAAGGTCAAGCTAAAATTGAACAGTCGCCATGCCAAATGGGTTGAGTTCATCGAAACATTTTCATACATTGTGAAATATAAGAAAGGTAAGGACAATGTTGTTCTTGATGCTTTGTCTCGAAAGAGTGTGTTGTTGAACCAACTCGAGGTAAAGGTTTTGGGTCTTGAAAGTTTGAAAGGTATGTATAATAATGATCCTGAATTTTGAGAACCATATAATCATTGTAAAGATGGAAAAGGTTGGGAAAAATATCACATACATGGTGGATTTACATAGAGAAAACAAGCTTTGTGTTCCAAATTCTTTGGTTAGATTGCTTTATTCTGAGGAATCACATGGAGGTGGACTAACAGTCATTTTGGACAAAAGAAAACTTCTGAACTGCTAGGTGATCATTTCTATTGGCCCAAGATGAGGAGAGATGTCATCCGATTTGTGGAGCGATCGTCACTGTCACAAAGCTAAGTCAAAGCTGAACCCTCATGGCTTATACACTCCTTTACTGTTTCTAATATCCCTTGGGAAGACATAAGTATGGACTTTATTTTGGGATTACCTAGAACTTCGAAAGGAAAGGATTCTATTTTTGTTGTGGTTGATAGATTTTCAAAGATGGCTCATTTTGTCCCTTGCAACAAGACCGAGCGATGCTTCACATATTGCTAATTTATTTTTTGAAATTGTGAGGCTACATGGGATGCCCAGGACAATTGTGTCGATCGAGATGTCAAGTTCGTGAGCTATTTTTGGAAAACATTATGGGCCAAACTTGGAACCAAGCTCCTATTCTCCACCATTTGTCACCCTCAAACCGATGGACAAACTGAAGTGGTGAATCGAACATTATCAATGTTCTTTGCGAACAATGGTGTAAAGAACTTGAAAATTTGGGAGGAATGCTTACCACATGTGGAGTTTACTTATAACAGGGCAGTACACTCTACCACTAACTATGTCCTTTTGAAATTGTATATGGTTTCAAACCTATTGCTCCGATAGATTTGTTGCCCCTTCCATTGCGGAGAGGACCAACATGGAAGCTTCCAAGCGTCTTGCATATGTAAAGAAGATACATGAAAAGACCAAGGAAGTAATTGAACTCAAGGCAAGGCGCAAGGTGCAAGTATGAACAAACATAGGAAGGAAGTGTTATTCGAGCCGGGGACTTGGTGTGGATACACTTGCGCAAGGATCGCTTCCCTCATCGGTAAAATCAAAATTGTTGCCACGAGGAGATGGTCCATTTCGTATTCTCGAGAAGATCAATGATAATGCATACAAGATAGATCTTCCAACAAGTTATGGTGTGAGCAACACCTTCAATGTTCTTGACCTCTTACCATTCACAAGTGAAGACACTTGAGTCGAGGCGACTCCTTTTCAAGGGGAGGATGATATGACCACGCTATCAAGCAAGATGTTACAACCTCCAAATCAAGCTACACCAACTCAAGTCTCACCTACATCGACACCACCCAAGTCATTGATGGACCGATTACGTGGTCGAGCAAAGAAGCTACAACAAGAGGTGAGCAGCTACTTTGTGAGAATCATTTTAACATCAATGAGAATTATATCTTGCCTAAGTCGTGTACATTGCTATTGCTTAGGTTCACCAAGAAGGATGACAGGAACATACAAAGAGATGACTACAGAGAAGGACCACACTCGAACCGGACCAGTCCAGTGAGCAGTTCGAAAGAAACAGTCATAACTTTTGATTTCCAAAGGCTATGGAGGTCCATGAGGACATTTTGGAAAGCTTATTAAGTCTAGTTTTCAATGCCACCAGAGCCGAGCTGTTTGGAATTTTCATTTTGAGAGCCGACCAGCTTTAGTGAAGACTGGTCAGAAGGTCAACAGTCTGCCAGTCGTTCAACTTCCCATGCAAAACTGTACCATTCTACATTATTTCGTGGTGCATGCTTCACATGGTGTGAAATCTTATCAAGTTAACTTTCCAACGCATGACGGCACATCTTTTGGACTTCCCAAGGTGGAGTTATTAACAAAACACCGAAGAAGCTGAAATTCCAACAGCCACGAGGCCCTTTCACATAGTCTACATTATCTTTTTCATTTCGTGTTTACACCTATCTAGGAGGGATGTTCCTAGTATAAATACCTCATTGCCTCATAGAAACCACAGACTTTGATAAACAAAATACAGAACCCTTTGTTCAGCTGTGTGCTAACAAACCTTTGAGAGTTGATCTCTACCCCTTTGCTCTTGTGATTTCCTTCGCGGGATTACGATGGCGGCTTCATCCACTCCCAATTGGTGCTCCTACTCCCTTGAGGTTTCTCGATTGATTGTAATTGTGTTGGTTGGTTCCTTGAGAGTGTGGTTGGCGAATCCTCGATTCAGGTTGCCGGTTAAAGACGGTGGTTGGCTTCGAGTTTTATTTGTCAGGTTGCACTAGTTATCGCTGCTTGCAGCAAGTTATCTTGGCTTCTTTGAAGCTAGTTATTTGGTGATCATCCTACATCGTGAAGATCGGGACCCCGTGACGTATCACTCTGATAGTACTCTTGAATCGTATTCTGGTTTTTCATTTACTTGTTTATCTGCGATTCATGAGGAGGAGCTTGAAAGTAATCCTGAGACAGAGTTAGCTCTCCTAGCTAAAAAATTCACACGGGCCTACAATAATGTGAGAAACAAAAAGAGAGGTGGTCCGGTGACATGCTATGAATGTGGTGAGCTCAATCATATCCGGGCAAATTGCCCCAAGCTGAAAGGTAAGAGCAATCATAAGGAGGGAAAGTCAGCTTGGAAGAAGCCTCCATTCAACAAATCAAGGTATGAGGCTAATAAGCTTGTGAAGGCCACTCACCGGGTTCTTGCCGCTTTTGAGGATCAATCCATGAGCGATGTGGACTCCGAGAGCGAGGAGGACAAGGAGGAGGAGATCCCTCAAGACAAAAAGAAAGGGAAGGCCAAGGACTTCACTAGCATGTGCTTCATGGCTGACACTGACGATATTGATGATGATGAGGTATCTCTTTCTTATGATGAGCTTTCTGCTAAATATGATTCTATAGTTGAGCAATTGCTTAGTCAAGATGAAGCACTAGAATTTGTCATGACAAAAAATAAGAAATTAGAGTCAAAGATTGGCAAATTGAAAGTAGAACTTAAAAATGCTAAGAGTCTTGAACCTGATGAATGTTTATCTTGTCATGCTATGCATTCAGAAATTGCCAAATTGCAATCTGCTCATAATATTTCTGTGCAACAACTTGAGAATGCTAGATCTGAGCTAAATGAAATTAAAACTGCTCCTTGTGAAAAATGTTTAGAATCTAGCAAATTGATTTCTTATGATGTGATTGATTCTAGCCCTTGTACTTCATGCTTAGAAAAAGAACGTGAAATCAAAAATATCTTAGAAGTTACTAGAGTCAAATATGCTAAGCTTAAAGACAATATTGAAACTACTATTTGTGCTTCTTGTTCCGCTCTTAAGCTTGAAATTGCTTTATATAAGGAGAAATCTATGAACAAAACTTGTGATGCTTGTGTTAATTTGAGAAAAGAAAATGCTTACCTTCATGATACATTAGAGAAATTTTCTAAAGGTAAGAATTAGTTAAACATGATTCTTGACAAGTCTAAAATTCCTTATAAGAAGCAAGGTTTAGGATTCAATTCTTTTCAAGATAATTCAAAGGCAAAAGTCATTCAAGTCTTGGAAAAAGGTTTAATTGAATTCAAAACCCAACCTGCAAAAACATCTTTTAAATCTGCAGGTTTTGCCCAACCTTGTGTTAATTCAAAGGGTGCTTCTTCTAGTGGTACCAAGTACCATTGTACTTATTGCAAGAAAAGTGGGCATTTGATTGAATTCTGTTGGCGTAGGTTGAAAAATGATAGGAAAAATTTTGATAGAATCTCATTTATTCAACCTAGAACTTTTATGAGACATGGTAACACTGAAAAGAATAAACCTGGGTTAGGATTTTCCTCACGTGCTAATCATTATGTTTCTAAATATCATAATTCTCATGTTCTTCAGGCTGGCGGTCTGACCGCTGGTGGTCACCGGTCTGACCGATTGTGTCACCGGTCTGACCGCCAGAACAACGCCGGTCTGACCGCCCCCAGACAGGTTAATTCCCATGTTAATTTAAACATTGCTAATAACAGAATTTTAGATAAAATCAAGGATAGTACTTCTGGTTTGCATATTCCTCATGAGACGTGTGTCTCGATCTTTGGATTCCTAAATCTTGTTTATCTAACTTGATGTTGAGACACATCGTTCTTCTGTTCCTTGATTTTCGGGATTACTGCGGAAAGGTGAAGAACACGTGGTTAAATGCGACTCGGGTGTTCACATACATATTTGGAAACTCAAGATGGTTCACCTCTTTCACGCGGGCAACAGGTGATGACTTCATCACTTTTGGAGATGATACACAAGGGCGAATTGAAGGAACAGGATCAATTAGGGTGAACAACAAATTCGTCCTAAAGGATGTCGCTCTTGTGGACAACCTTAGGTATAATCTCCTTTCTGTCTCTCAGCTTCTTGATGATGGCTATGAGACTATATATAAGAAAAATGATTGTCGTGTGCTTGATTCTACTGGTGAGCTTGTGTTTGAAATATCTAGAGTTGGTAGAATTTTTGGAGCTGATTTTTCAGAATCTCTTGCTGAATCTCTTAAATGTTTGCTTACATCTTCTTCTGATTTCTGGCTTTGGCACCGACGTTTGGGGCACATTAGTTTTGATCATCTGACGCGAGTTAGCAACCTTGATCTCATGAGAGGTTTGCCCAAACTCAAAGCTGTCAAGGATGCTATATGTGCGCCCTGTAGGCATGGCAAACAAGTTGCCGCCTCACACCCTTCTGTGACTATGGTTATGGTAGACGGACGGGACGATTGCTTCATATGGATCTTGTTGGTCTGCTAGAGTCCGGTCAGTCTGTGGAAAATGGTATATTCTTGTCATAGTCGATGATCTTTCAAGATATTCTTGGGTGTTCTTTCTTGCTTCAAAAGATGAAGCTTTTGGTTATTTTCATGACCTTGTTCTTCGTTTGGCTTCTGAGCTTCCTGGTGCTTTGAGAGCGATCCGCAGTGACAATGGCACGGAGTTCAAAAATACTTCTTTTGCTTCTTTTTGTGCTGAGCGCGGTATTGAGCATCAGTTCTCCTCTCCACACGTCCCTCAACAAAATGGCGTGGTGGAAAGGAAGAATAGGACCTTAGTCGAAATGGCTAGGACGATGCTAGATGAGTATAGCACACCGAGGAGGTTTTGGGCCAAAGCTATTGCTACAGCTTGCTATATTGCAAATCGTGTCTTTTTAAGACCATCTTTAGGCAAGACTCCTTATGAGCTTCGTTTTGGTAGCAAACCCTCTGTTTCGCATTTTCGAGTCTTTGGATCAAAGTGTTTTATTCTTAAGACAAGAAACCTAGATAAATTTGAGTCATGGACTTTTGATGGGATATTTCTGGGTTATCCTGCACATTCGAGGGGTTTTCGGGTCCTTAATGCTGAAACTAACCTTATTCAGGAGACTTGTAATGTCACTTTTGATGAGACTAGCCCTGGAGCTAGATCCGTTGTTACAGATGTTTCACAGGTGACAGAGAGCATTTTTGTGGAGGAAGATGAGGACGAAGCCGATATCATCCTTCATCTGCTTCTTCTTGGCGCCTATTTTGGTACAAGAACCTGCTACGTCTACTTCACCTTCTGTTGAGGCTCCTGCTGCATCATCATCATCAGCAGTACCTGCGGAGGTCGAAGAAACGATATCTCACCCAGGCGCTCCACTTCGCATTCAGAGACAGCATCCTCCGGATAAGATAATAGGTAATCTACATGAGCGAGTTACTCGCTCCAGGTATACTGATCAAAATCTCTACTCTCATTCTGCTTTTGTTGCTTCTTTTGAACCCCGCAATATATCACATGCTTTATCTGATTCTAGCTGGGTAAATGCCATGCATGAGGAGTTAGAGAATTTCGAAAGAAACAAGCTTTGGAATCTAGTAGAACCTCCTAGTGGTCATAATGTTATAGGAACCCGTTGGGTGTTCAAGAATAAACAAGGTGAGGATGGTTCTATGGTTAGAAACAAGGCTAGATTGGTAGCTCAGGGTTTCAGCCAAGTTGCGGGGTTAGATTTTGATGAGACCTTTGCTCCTGTTGCTAGACTAGAAGCCATTCGTATTTTGTTCGCATTTGCTGCATCCAAGGGTTTTAAATTATATCAGATGAATGTTAAAAGTGCCTTTTTAAATGGTTTCATAGAGGAGAAAGTGTATGTTAAGCAACCCCCGGGTTTTGAGGATCCCAAGTATCATAATCGTGTTTTCAAGTTATCCAAAGCCTTGTATGGTCTTAAGCAAGCCCCTAGAGCCTGGCATGATAGACTTAAGACTTTCTTCCTTAAGAATGATTTTGAGATGGGTAAAGTGGATAAAACTCTATTCATTCTTAGGCGTGGCAATGACTTCCTGCTTGCTCAAATTTACGTGGATGATATTATTTTTGGTGGTTCTTCTAATGCTCTTGTTTCCAGCTTTTCTGAGACTATATCTAGGGAATTTGAGATGAGTATGATGGGAGAGCTCAATTACTTTTTGGGGCTTCAAATCAAGCAATGTATGGGAGGGACCTTCATTCATCAGACAAAGTACACTAAAGATCTACTCAAACGCTTTGACATGGGTGACTGCAAGCCAATCTCCACTCCCATGGCAACCATTTATTTGGATCGGATGAGGAAGGAGAAGTCGTGGATCAACGCGAGTACCGCAGCATGATCGGCTCCCTTCTGTATATGACGGCCTCGAGACCGGACATTCACTTCGTGTTATGCCTTTGTGCAAGGTTCCAGGCGTCTCCGAGAACTTCCCATCGCCAAGCCGTTAAGCGCATATTCAGGTATTTACACTCTACCCTCTTATATGGCATTTAGTATTCCTGCTCTTCAGCTTTGTCCATTAGGGATTTTTCAGATTCTGATTTTGCGGGCTGTCGGTTAGATAGGAAGAGTACCTCAGGCACCTGTCACTTTCTAGGCACTTCACTTGTATCTTCGTCTTCTAGGAAGCAGTCTTCTGTTGCACAATCCACTTCTTTGAGCGGAGTATGTAGGCTCTTTGCTAGTTCTTTGTGCTGATTTTGTGGATGATGTCCACTTTGAAAGATTATGGGTTAAATTTTGCTAGTGTTCCTCTTTTACGTGATAACACTACGCTATTAATATTACTAAAACTCGATTGCAACATTCTAGGACTAAGCACATAGACATTCGCTTTCACTTCCTTAAAGATCATGTCGAAAAAGGGATATTGTGATGCACTTCGTGAGTCAGATGCTCAATTGGCGGATATTCTCACCAAGCCCTTAGATCAAACAAGGTTTGCCACCTTGAGAAGCGAGTTAGGGGTAATTTATCCCTATGGGTTGGTTTGAGGGGGAGTTTGATCTTTTCTGATCTTTCATTGGTCTTTTGATCTTTTATTGTTCTTTTTATGAGCTTATTGATCTTTTTGAATTTTTTAGGTTTTTAGGCTTTTTATTGCATCTCATTGTATCATATTGCATTCATATGAAAAACACAACAAGTGGTATGAAATATCCAAAAAGATGCATTGTAATATAAGATTTTCTGCTTATCTTTTAAAATTGATGAAGCTTTGCCTATTACCCTTTGGAGACTTAGTATTTCAATTCTTGCTCAATGCCATGTCTAGTTCTTTGACTTGCTAGAATTATCATGTTTTTACATGTGTAGCTAAGTCTTTGCTATATGAGCTAGAACTTTAAAACAACTCGAACTAAAAATTGTAATTTATGGATGTTTTAGCGAGTTGCGCAATTAGTGCTCCTTTTGTGACATTAGCCCTGTCAGAATTGCTTTGTTAGCTCTTTAATCTAAAATTGACCATTACTTGAGCTTCTAGTGTTCTTGAGATTCTAAAACTGCTCTTGTGAAACATGAGAAATCAAAAGATTGTCTTATGCTTAAATTGTGCCAAACTATTCTTACGAGACTGCTTGTCAATGACATGAACTTGGAGATAGTTTGATGAACCAGACGATCTCATGGGGACTGCTTATCAGAAATGACATGAACCTCAAGATTTGTCGCCCTGGTAGAAGCTTAGAAATAGTTTGTGGATGGCTCCTAGTCCAGTATCTTCTTTACTAAGATATACCTTTAATCAACTTCTGGTCGAAGCTTAGGATGAGTTTGTGGATGGCTCCTAGTCCAGGATCTTGTCACTAAGTTAGATCATTAGTCAAATTCAATATTCAATGCATATGAGAAAATTGTTGACAAATGGGCTTTTAAGAAATATTGAGCAAAATGATTCAATACAGGACCCGATTGACTCTTAATGTGGCCTTTGTTAGATTTTTGATCTCACTTTGACATTTTGACATGGCCAGTTTCACTTTAGGATCCCTGTTGATGAACTTGCTGAATTTGAAGATTTGCTTAAATTGATCAAATCTATTGCTTTACTTTTGAGCCTTTGTGCTTAGCTTTGATATATATGTCTTACCATGATCTTGCTAGCGCTGTCAGGCTTGATATGTTGTTTGTGCAATTTTAGAAATGCTGGCTAGCTCTTTTGGGTAATCTCCAAAGCTTCTTGTAATCAAAAATTAAAAAATACAAAAATGAAGCCACTTCATTGCACTTCATGCATACTTCTTCTTTTTGATTCTCTCTTCATTATGCATTTGTTATCTCTGGATGAGAGGAAGACGTGATTCCTTGTTGACTTCATTGTCAAAGGGGGAGAAGATATTTCAATGTTGTGGAGAAGATTATACAAAGGGGAGAAAGTTAGAGAATTTAAAATTTTCTGTTTCTGAAATTCGAGGATCATAGTGAGGGGGAGTTCTTGAGTTGTATTCTTATTGTCTTATTGAATATTCTGAACTTGAATTGCATTCATTTATCCTCACAATGATCATAGGTCAATTGAACAACTGTTCTTTCATATGGACCTCATGTGAGAATTTTGACTCTTTTATGGAAATCAAAGTTTTTATGCTTTCTTTTGCCTTATCTCACATGCCTATAATATTCTGATGCCAGCTTGGTCATTTACATTACTTTTTCTTGCTTATGGACCAAGTTGTGCCTTTGTGCGAAAACAAAAGTATTTTACTTTTCAAACCTCCAAATTACATTTTCTGGATTATTGCCAATGTGTTCATCAAGGGGGAGATTGTGGATATCATGGGGATATGCTCCAGATCTTAGGACGATGTGACAATTGGCAATGGCATTTATGGTTTGTCGTTTCACAGGGTTTTCGACAAAGTTCGAGCATTACGGGCGGGCGGTCCGGCCGGCCATAGCATGGCGGTCCGCCGGTCCCAAATCGATCGGACCGGCCATGTGCGTGATCGGACAGTGATGACCACAAATGGTCGAAACAAGTTTGGGCCAAAAATAGGTCTTTGTAGGCAAGTGAGGGGATCCCAATGCACTTGGTCTCATAATTTTGGAGTTCCCAAGCAAAAGTTCTATTCGTTTTAAGTTTCGGAAGGTTTGAATTTGGGGCTTGAATTTGGCTAAGTCCACAGTGGCGATCCGACCGGCTCACGGGAGCGGTCCAACCGGCGGGCGATCCGGCCGCTCAATGTGGCGGTCGGACCGTTTTCCACTTTTTTCATCGGCCAACTTCGTGGTGATGTTGTTTTGTTAGGTCAAGTTCATTGGTATCATGGCATAGGTATTGCATGATGCATATTTTGACTAACATGGGTCAAGTTGTGAAGAAGTTGTTCCCGAATTCGTGTTTGCTTGTCTATGGTTGTGCAGGTTTCTTGGTGGTCAACGACGGTCAACGGCGAGGAGGATCGGGAATAGACTTGGAGAGTTGAGGTCCAGAACGATCGACAATGCCGGGTGAGATCAATGGACTCAAGCGTGACACAAGATGGACAAGGGTGACCTATTGGCGAATCCATGGCGCATGGTGAAGCGGTTTAGGTCAAAAGGTTAAAGATGGCGCTTTGCGAAGCGTGCGTGTGTGACCCGTTTGTTAGTGGGCCTTAACGGGAGCCCAATAGAGTCAAACCCTAGGAGTTCTAGGCCTCCACTATAAATAGGAGGAGGTGGTGGCTGCACCACGTCTCTCTCGCCTCTTTTGATGTTTCAAAACCCTAATTCGCTTAGGGGGAGTTGAGGTGGAGGCTAGGGCTCTTGATGGTTTGAGGTGTTTTTCGTGATCTTAGATTGACCACTGTTCCTTGATGGAGTGGGTGTAATCCAGCATCAATCACGATTTTAATCTACGCAAGGTTTGCTTGAGATAAAGTCTCTTTTCGTTCTTGCTTTCAATTTCGTGATTTTAGGGCTTTCTTTGATCCACGAGTTTTTTATTGATTCTTTCACGTGAATTAGTTTGCTGTGATACGTGTGAACCTATCTAGGATCATCTTGATCATCAATCACTCATGAACAAATATTAGGATCAAATTTTTGTTCTTGCCCGGTTTTAGACCTTCTGTTACTCAATTGACAACTGTTCAGGATCTATCCAAGAATTATCATAATATTCGATTGGAATAGGTCCTCAATAGCATAGAGAATGTGTTTGCAAAGTTTCGTGAAGTTTGGAGTTGAGAATCAAAAGTTTGACCTAATTGCAACTTCGTCATCGGGCTGTTTTTACTGTTTCAGATCGGTTCTGGAGCCTGCCGGTCAGACCGCCCATCATCACCGGTCCGACCGATTTGGCAGCGGTCCGACCGCCGGTATAACAGCGGTCCGACCACCAGGAAATCAGTCCGACCGTTCCAGGCCAGAGGTCAGACCGCCAGTACATTGTATTGCTTTGATCTTTGATGTTTTTTGTCATATTGCTTAGGGGATTAAATTGAATTCAATACTAGTCTTCTGCTGTACTGGTATATTGATCTTCATAGCTTCCTCATAGCTATTGGAGTGAAATTTTATTGAATTCATAATTTGTGAAAAAGTGAGCGTGCTCCTATTCACCCCCTCTCTAGTCGCCTTTTTGGTCCAACAAGTACACACATAACAACCAAAATACGCATACAAATATAGCAAAATAAAATATGAATACAAATATTCCAAAACATAATCGCATAACATGGGATACAATATGGCTAACTCGTCCGAGCCACTACTATCTGCTCATTGCGACCGCCTCCGCGTGCGCTTGGATGTTTTGTGTCAGCATGTCCCGTGGGATACGTGAGCCGGTCTAGAGAGCGCGTGTTGGATTGGTGGGGGTACTGTGACGACCCCGGTGTATTAAGCATGCAATGCTTAGTAACCAATTGACCCTAGCATCACAAACAAAATAACCCGTGTCTTCGAGATATGTATATTTCCCAGAAATGCAGTATACACACCCCTTTACAAAATTCATGCATCAATTCCATTCAAGACATAGAACCAAAGCAACACTTACCAAATCAAAAGACGTACATAGTAGAGTTATTATAAAAGGGAGGCCGAATGGCCAAAAGACATACAATTAACTAATTAGACAGCAGAAGCGAAATGCCATAAGATGGCGATAAACAAAAGAGTCAATTAGTGTGCCTTTACCCACAAGGCAACCAACCGGACCGCCAAGCTAGTCGTCAAACCCGCAGCACATCTCACAAAAGTGAGGCCCTTGGGGCTCACCTTCCTCCTCTGCAACAAATAGTTAAGCAAAGCAAATGAGTATAAAAATTGTACTCCGCAAGACTTATGTGTAGAGTAACAGACCTATACATAGCTACATGCAAGCTTATTTAAGTGTAGGCTGTATGTTTCATTTTCAGCACAAAACAGTCTTTATTTGCAATAATGTAGTACATTTAAAAGCAAGTTTACAATCTGTTTTTATTGTTCAAATAACAGTAAATGACAACATAATAACAATAAATAGATGACAACAACATCCTAGAAGTGACTAACCCAATAGTCACCACAACAATAGCATGAATTACCCATTCATACCACCCATATCCAGTTTTAATTAAAGGTTGTAGTCTAACTCTTGGAAGACCTCCCCAAGCGTGTCCATAACCTAGGACGAGGCTATTCGAATAGATTTAACCCTGCAGGGGTGTACCAATGTACCCACACGTCAGACCGCCTTTTCGCCACTAGATTAGCACACTTCCTTTGGTATGCCAGCACGGCTAAGTCCTACGAGAAATTTCCAATGGATGATGCTAATTACGAGCCGCAACCCACGAAGAGAAAGATACATTAGCCAGCTTATAGCCGATCTACTAATGCTCCCCTCCTATCACAACACAATTTTTTTTAACACCCACCAACCAGCTCATAATTAACACCTCCCAAAGTACTTAGTCAACAGAGCTCCTATATCCCTCGCGCGTGGTTAGCACGCAAAATTGCTTGGTTTAGTGTAACAAGATGTTCGGTCCTTGTTGATTTAGGCACCATTCCATTCACACCAAAAGATCACACCAACATTCCAATATGCCCAAGTCCAAATCAGTTCTCATTTTCAGTTTTTTTGACTTTACAAATTAACAAAGCACAAGTTATGGACATAATGGAATAATAATTAGATTTGTGTGATCAAGATCATCGACTAAGTCGATGACCGCCCAAAACTACCGATAGCTAAGCATGTCTAAGCAATATTAACCCGTAATCTACTAAGTGACAAGAGCTCATCCAACGAAATCCTATCACATCAAATAACCTAGGATCAGGTAGTAGAGTAATATCATTTACCTACAGATTATGCAACTATAGGATCAACTAATTAAACCATAATTTAACAACAAAATAGCAATGCATACATACAAGTTGCAATCAATATATTAGACTTCAAAATACTGGGATTAACATGATCAAACTGCTTGCCTTGTTGAGGATTACTATCTTGCTGCAGAGGATCACTCTCGAATACAATAGGATCGTCGGAACCTACCGAAAGAAGTCGAATGCACAATAAGAACAAATAATACCGAAAAGGCCCAAAAATTCAAAGTCATCCAAAAATCATGAAAACTTCACAGAAGGTAGAGAATGATTTTAGGTGAATTTAGCAATAATAATCAATTGATTTGAATGCTCTATGCAAAAGTTATGCCAGTTCGAAAGTCAGCTTTCCAGAAAATCCAATAAATTGTTAGCTGCTACTATTTATCCGAATTTAAAAGTTTTGGTGAAAATTTTCAGAGAGGTGGTGCACATGAAATTTTATGGTAGATAGGGCATCACGTGAGATGATCAACGAAAAATTATTCACCTCATTCGGAGCTAAGATGATTTTTCTATGATTTTTCAAAGATATGAAAGTAGTACACAAGTTACATGCAAAATAAGATTTTCAGAAATAGCATCATGCTCACAACCTATTTTACAATAAACTACACTAACAGAGGATTCTAACAAAATTGAGTTTACTCAATTTGGAGTTACAGGGAAATACTTATGCATTTTTGAAGTTAAAATAATTTTTAGAGTAATAAAAGTATTAAACCTAAAGCAATTTTGCAAACATGGTTTTCTGGAACAGTAACAAGGTTCAAACCATTTTTATAATAAATTTGATCTAAAATGAAAAATAACAAAAATGGTTTCACAATTGTTGGAGTTGAAATGAATTAGTTATGCATTTGTTAAATATATTTGAGTGATCACTTAGGCAATAGTTAAAATAAATTATCAATTTGTTAATTACATTTAAACATGCATGACTAATAAAATGATATGCTTAACATCATTATGCACATGCATAAGTAATATCGGACGTAGTAATGCAATGTAACTAAAGATTTTACTGCCGCACGTGCTAAGCGTGCGACTACCACCGGACGACGCCTTCTTGGCTCCGTGTCCGCCGTAGTCATCGCCGACAAGCCGCAGTGTCGCGCTCGGCTTCTCGGCCACGCCCACGACCGCGTCTCGGCACATGCACCGCACCCTCTGTGCCGCATGCGCCACACCGTCTGCTCGGATTTGGCCACGCCGCACGCATGCATGCGTCACGCAAGCCGCTGCCACATGCACGGCTCCGGCCTTGTCTGTCGCCAACAAACACGTCGCCGCCAAGTCGATGCCGTCGAGCTCGGCCGCATGCACCGCTTCCGCATGCATGGCTCTGGCATCGGCCTCGACGTCGCCGCCTCGCCACTGGCCTTCAAGCGCCGGCGCTCGGGCTCACCTCGCCGAGCCGCCACTACTGGCCGCCACCTCACCTCGGGCGCTACCGCCGCAGCGCCGTGCCACAGCACGCCGTACCACCCGAGCCGCTCACATGCGCCGCCACAGGGCTCGGCCACGTGCGCTGCTACCTGGAGCCGCTGCATGCCAGTGCCGACGCAGCTGCTAGGCTAACGTGCACCTGCTCCAAGTGCTGGGCTGCTGCAGGGCTACCGCTGGGACTCCCGGCCAGCTCGCCAGGCACCGCTGCGCTGCTGCTCCCGGCTGGACTGCAGCTGCAGCTGGATGGCCGTCGCCTGCTGGCCTTGCTGTCGACGTGCATGGGACTGCATGCCGGTGTGCTCTGCCGCTGCCGAACTGAAGCATAGAGCTGCATGGCCGGCTGTTGGGGCTTGCTCACTGCTCCGCCTACCAGCTACTGAACTGCTACCACTAGCACTGCTTCCGGCCAGCTGCCGCTGCTAGCACCACCGAACTGGGTTGCTGCTGCACTAGCACTGCCGACTACATGTACAGCCATGCACTGCCGACTGGTCTGCACTGCTGCTGCCGACTGGTCTGCACTGGCAAATGGTAACTACCCGAACAAAAGTCTTTACGAAAGAAAATATTTGGTTCAACAACTACTAACCGATCGCACAAATAGAAGGATACATACCCGCTAGACACACATACGGACAGCGAGCGCACTACTCTAACACTCTATCTATTTTCCCGATCGAAATTCACGGGAAACTCATCCAGAAGGTGATACCCAGGAGATCCCGTATTGTCAGGGTCAAGTGGATTGGTGAGGCGTAGAGGGGATCCTATGATGCGTCCTTCTATTGGTTCCGACCTTTGAGTGAGGGGAAAACCCACCGACATGCGAGCCTGACGCCGTTGTCCATGATTGGGAACTTGCTCTCCTATTTCAAGAAGACGGTACTCTGACGGCGCAGAGGCATATGGGGAGATCTCGTTTCCCCCATAAAGCACAAGTCGGGCTGCAAGCCCCATATTGCATAGGGGTTGTAGATGCTCCTGAGCTACGAGAAGACGACGTTGTGTCTCCCAAAGCTCATGAATGACGCATCAGTGCATTTGGTCCGTGATGCGAACCAACATTGCGAGTTGCCGAACATGGGGATCCTCCCCGTACTGAATCCCGGCGAAGGTGTTCACCTCCATGTCATGTGCTTGCATAGGGAAGTGGTCATATGGTGGCTGAGACAACTCCGTTAAGTCATAACGAAGACGACTCATGGCCATACGGGCCACCTCTTGCAACGCCATGGCCTCGGAAGTGCCACGAGCCTGGAAGCGATACGGAATACTCCCCGTAACTTGTCTTGCGAAGAGATGGATCACAGCCCGGTAGTCTTCCATTCCGGGTCCTAGATCTCGACGGTAGATGAAGTATACGGGTTGGTATGTGAAGTTTGCCCTCCACATCATATCTCGAAGAAGTGTCGGGTACCCATCCATATCTTTAGCTTGAGTCTCTTTGACCAGATACTGATGACTCATCTAAAGACAAAAATAACCACGGTAAGTTAGTTTTGCAAATCAAATGAGAGTAATGTGAGGGATGAAACTAAGATGGATGAGGAATAAAAGATATTCTTACTTATCCTTAGGAAATAATTTGATAGTCTAAAGTATTTTGACTCAAGAGGCTTACTAACACTAACACCCGTGCTATTTCTAACCTACAGTCAGTATGGCTCTGATACCAACGCTGTGAGGACCCCCGGGTTAATCCTGTAAGATCGAGGTAATCACGATCTTAAGGAAGTAACTCTGTGCCTCAAGTAAATGAATTCCACCTTAACTCCATCCAAGTGAGGAGCCCGACCGAAACTAGAGCCCCGGTGATCATGCGCGTTGCTCCTCTGCAAGCACTACATGATTATCAGTTCTCCAAATGGTCAAAGCCAATGCTTAGACAAGTTAAAGTGGGATTCATAACAGCGAGTATGAGGTCGTGTTGGCTCCCAGGATCAGTGACCAACACGCTCATACTCTCATTCAACGTTGATCACATCCATACAACATCGTACATTAACAATCCAAAAGACATACAACATAATAGTTAAGTCTACAACTATTACATAACGGCCGACCGGCCAAATTCAAATAAGAGTGATAAATAACAGCGGAAGCAAGATAAATAAACCAAAAGTCCAGCAAGGTATGCCCATAACCCCTGGCAACCGACTGGGGTTAAATAATAGCACTACTCGTCAGTGCCGCCTAAATCGGCACTGCCGAGCTCATCGGGCTCAAAATCGTCCTCACCTGAAAAGAAAAAAAAAGAAAAAGGCCAGCCAACATCTGGCTGAGTACAAGTGCACTCGCAAGTCTTACACAAAGAAAATCTAGTTATGCATATTGGGCAATCAAAGGATAGCAGTAGTGGCTTAGTTTTGCAGAAAACGCAACATCTTACATTCCTAGGCCACCTAGTTTTCAAGCCAAGTTGCAAATCATTTATTCAAACTAAAGTTTCACAAGACATAGATAATGTAATAAATCAAACAATACCAAAGTGGCTGTCCACTTTGATAAACTAAAGCACACGAACATCCCATTCGTGTCATAACCAATTTATAACCATGTCAACTTTTAACTTTTGAGACTAACGATGAAGCATACTTAAACCAAGTGTTGTCCATAACCGTGGACACGGCTATTCGAATAGATTATCTCTGCAGAGGTGTACTACTTTACCCACATGACCCGACTAGCCCGTAAGCCTCCGGATGCCTCCGGAAAATAACACACTTCCTTAGGTATGCCGGCAGGGGAGAATCGAGATACAATCATTTTTAGTAAGAAAATCCTATTGGGATAGACCACCCATGTGAGACAAATCCCAACTTAGACATAAGCATATAGCAAACGCTAAGCGGGCACACATGTTGTGCCGGAGGGGTCAATGTGAGTTAGTTAGTATGTTGTTTTTCCTCAACATAAGTAATCGTGCTCATTAAGCACAGTATATATCACACTGGGTTCCTAAAGAACATAGGATTTCACGGTCTCTATGTCCTCACACCACCTGCGGTCCAAACCAATAAAATTCTCCCCTTACTTAACCGTACGGTACCCATATCCCGCATGTGATAGTACACTCGGTACTTGGAGTGTAACGTCCATGGCTCGGTCCTTAATGGTCCAGACAAGACAACCACAAACCCGAGTTTCGTGCAGAACAGCACCCACACTACAACCACTTGTCCGGACCCAAAAGCCTTTTAGCATAACCAAAGATTAACTCAATAACCAGAAGTAACAATGTGTACAAAAGAAAAGTAAGAGTTGTTATGTGTTTCCCATAATTGACGAGCTAGTCCAGTCAATTGATCTACTGCGTTATCTAGACCCGCAATGGCTAAGCATACAACACATAACGATCGTATCATCACAACATCTATCTTAAGAATATGTGTATGGGAAATATCAGGGACAACCAGCAAGTATAGGATATAACTAATCTACTCACAACATAACAGTATATCGAAAATAGCATGCAAGCAATATCATTGCATTTCAAACACTAGTGTAATAAAACTGGGATCAATATGATGCAAAAGAAAGTTCAAATGATGCTTGCCTTTCTGTAAGAGTAGTTGTTCACTCTCGGTGGCATAAGAATCTACGTTGATTTCGTCGGTATCTAAAGAACGGAAATATCGATAAACATCGAGAAATAACATAAAAATCAAAGTGCTCCAAAATGCATGATTTTTATACAGTAGATATTTTATGCTTTAAGATGAATTTAGGTGCAATAATTATTCCATTTGGATTTAGTAGGTGAAAGTTATGGTCGTTTGAAGTTTGTATGTCCCGAAAATGCATTTTATCCAATGTAAAGTTTTGACCAAAATTTGTAGAATATTGGGGAGGTGATTGATTTCATAGATAAATTGGGCATATTATTGTGAGTCCACTGCAAATTGGTTCATCTCATTAGGAGTTTCCATGCAAAAGTTATGAATTTTCAAAGTTATAGCCATTTTTCTATTGTAAAGATAAATAATTAAATACTCATTTTCCAAAACTATCTTTTCTGATATTGAGATAAATGTGCAACCTACTTTAAAATAAATTTCATCAAAATTGAAAATTACCACCACTGGTTTCATCCGATTTGGGGTAAAAATGAATTTGTTATGCATTTTTGAAGTTAATCATATTTTTCAGTTTATAAACAAATACATTCTGATTTTCTTAAATGGATTTATACTTTTCTTACCGAGGCTCACCTAGCCACAGTCGCTGATCAGCGGGACCAGTATACAGTGTTGTTTCTCATTTACCCAGGGTTTTAATTTTCTCGGCTGACAGATGGGGTCTACTTGTCAGCGACACGGTCTACTACATAGTGCGTGAATCACAAGTCCACGGCCGGCTCAAAGCACAGTGAGCGTGCGTTTAAGTGGCCAGGCCCACCCGTCAGCCGCAGCTTAACCATTCTGTTTTCTGTGCACGGGCCCACATGTAATAGACTCATCACTTCCTTAAGACATCATTTACTACAGTAAGCAATCATTAGCCATTAAATGACCGGATCAACGCCTTAATGGCTTTGCTACAGTTGTCGGACGTGTCCGACAATGCGCTCGTGAGATTTCCCGGCGGCTCGCAAGCGCTACGCGCCACGGCGGAGACGGCCAAGGGCTGGGACAGATGTGCAATAGCAACACGCTTCTAGGGGTGGTGGTGGTGACCTCAACAGCGGCCAGTAGCGGTGGCACGCCGAAGACGAGCGGCGGTGTTAACACGGCAAACGTGCACAGCACAAACAAGCTCTGCATTGTTCAAAGAAGCGGGTGCCGAGCATCAGTGAAGTCCAAGGAGACTACCTGAAGGTCGGAGAGAAGAGGTGGTGGCCAGAGTTAGCTTGACATCGACAATGGTCAAGGTGGCGGTGCGGTTCGACGTGGAGGGGAAACCCTGCGAAGAACTAGAGCGAGTGAAGGCTCGTGATGACTCAAGACCATTAGAGAATGCTAAAGAAGCAAGCAATCGGATAATGGCTTACCGGAGCAAGGTGGGAGACGAAGAGTTTGGATTTCGATCGATTTGGCTCAACTCTCAATTACACGGGTTCCTGGCATGCATTGCAAAAATTAGTTGAGGGGAAATCATACTCGAGCTCAAAGACATGATTTGACGCGCTTCCGAGAGTAATCAGCTCACCGAACATGAGGATGGCAAGGATTGGCACGGCGAGGGCCTTCGGTCCACGCTCCGGAGAGGACGAAGACGCGCTGGTGTTCCAGGAGCTACAAGTAAAACCGAGGTCGGGGCTTAGTAAAAATGGAACCATCCTCGAAAGAGAAGGCTCGGAGACCCAGAGACGAGGGGTTTACCGAAGAACAGAGCTCACGCTAGCTTCCCTCTCCTCGGTGGCCGGAGGAGAAGTGAGGGAGAACCATGTGCAGGGAGGCAGGTTAAGGGTGGCAACTGGACGGAGGACGGAGGAGAAACAGCGTTAGCTAGGGAAGCTCGGGGACTGGTCAGCTTGGGCGGTGCGGTCACGGCGGTGACGGAGCTCAACAGAGAACGTGCGGCGCGTGGCGCTCGGCTTCTGCGCGAGTGCCAGCGCGAGGGAGAAGACAGGTCCGACAGGTGGGACCCAGTGGACAGCGACTCCAAGCGGCGACCGCGAGTGTGTGCGTACCGATTGGTTGCGCATCGTTAGATTGAGGTCTGAAGGGGCCACGTCGCGCCTCCTAACTTAACACGGGTGTCTGACGTGTTAGATAAGGACCCCACGATCCCGATCGGACGGTCAAAGTGCGAGGGGGTTCGGCCGAGACAGCTCGCCAAGTGGCTCGGTCGGGCTACTGTGGATTAGGTTCGAGCCCAAGGAATAGTAACCAGATTGAACAGATTTTGTATTTTAATTCTCCTAGTTTGACTAGCCATCAAAAATAGATATTAAATTCATAAAAATATGAAATTAATCAGAGGGGTTCCTAGGGCATCCTAGGACCCATTTAAATTTGGGAAATGCACATAACAAGATTTAATTGGTATATTTCAATTTCACAAAACCATAAGTTATTAATCAAGTTTTAATTTTATGAGGTTCATATTGGGTCCCAAAATTTTGGGAAAAATTATATTAATACATGATAATTAATATAGTAATTGAATAAATTGTTTCCAGAGGATGAACATAAGTTTTTGATATTGTTTTCTTTAGGATTTATTTTTGTAAGTGTATGTTGAAACATTTGGATAAGATTTTCCTAGTACAAAGTATAATTCAAATGCTTAAAAATATGATGCATTCTAATGAGATGCATAGTAATCCTCTTTATTAAATTGGGGATGTGACAAATGGATTTCCCTCGCGAGGACGATCGCAACGGTATAACATGCATTGCCGAATTCTTGATTTTTTTTATTGGTGATTGCGAGGAGAGAAGTTGGAAAAATAAAGAATGGACACGTAGGTGTTTTATCTGCTAGTTCTTTTCTCCTTTTTGCGAATTCGCTCAAACTGACATTCATGCGAAAGCAAATTGCAGAATTGGGTTGATCGTGCAATGAAGATCGCGGTGGCTTGACATGTATAGCTTGGTTTTGAAGATTCGGCTGAGATTTGAAGGAGAGAAGTAGCGAGGAGTTAGCGAGGACGGTTGTGGAAAAGATGGTAGGAAAAGGCGAGACACACGAGCGTTTACGCTGCGATCGGTCGATCCGAAAAAGAAAAATGATGATACTAATACATGCATAATGATATGATTTTTGTGATGCATGCAAATCAAGAAATGAAAATAATTAATTTTAATTACAGTCTTTCAGACCTTCGATTTAATATGGATTATTATTTCTTGATGTGCGAAAATTACAAAACAAGCTTTAATGCCTCAATTTATATTTAAAATAATCATGACAAGTTTAGATTTTTAAATATAAAATTTGAATTCCATTCATTTTATTTATCTACCAAGTTTGCATTTTAAATTCCATTTCAAAATTGACAAAGTAAAATAAATAGGGAACCAATAACCACCAAAAGTTCCAGAAAAATCCAAACAAGCCTATCAGAGAATATAGAATTCAACTAAAATATTCTCACAATTTAAATCCTTTTAGTTTTTCTCTGAGTTCAAATGGAGCTTTTGAAAGGGAGATGGTTTATTGGATTACTAGGTTTAAAATTCTAGTCTTCACATAACACAGGATTATCAACATATGGGTTACACAAAAAGTTTTAAAAAGTCCAAAATTTCACAAATGCACATTAGATGCTTATCAAATGCGGGGACCCATTGCCCATCCTTTTTTAGATGGGGACCCATTGCCCATATCTTAAATATGAGGATCTCAATGCCCACCTCCCGTGGGTATCTCATGCCAACATGCATGATTGATATGAAATGACATGGACAATCCACAATATGTTCTCATAAGAATTATCAATTATCGATCATCATATAAACAATGTGAAATAAACACTTTCATCACGTATAATCATATTAAGCACGCATCAAATAAACCATATTGCCCAACACACAATATCGTAATAAAATTGTACTTGCCTTTTTCCGCTACGGCGCGTGAAGAAGCAAAGATGGTGCCTCTACTCCGGGACTCCGCCTCCTACACAAGAATAACGCTAACAATAAATACGCTAAAAAGTGGACTCCGTTTACGCCCCTTAACCCAACTCCTCAAGACCTAGGGTTCGAATACAGGTTTTTACTCCACCTTCCCGATAGTCTAGCAGAAAGGACTACGGGACAGCAGCGCTAAAAAATAACATAACTTTTACTACGCAACTTGGAACGGGGTGATCTTAGACTTTCTGGAATAACGACAAAACCAGATACAATAATCTAGTTGGGCAAGTCCCCTGATTCGGCCTCCTACTAATTCTTATATTCAGGTAAAGTTTCTGTCTCTGCAATCTGATAGTCAGCGAAATAGCTGCGGTAAAAATTCCATAACTTTTGATTGCCAACTCTAAAAATTATGTTCTTTATAAACTTGGAAATATTACTAAATTTCCCACAAGTTTCGTGTTGGGTGACCTTCCTTATTCGGTATCTAAGTATTTCTTACTGGCCAGACAATCAAACTGCCAATTCTCGTCAGCTCTCCTAGACAGTCGCACGAAAACTGCCATAACGCCTAAACCGTAACTCTAAATCAGGTGATCTTAGTGCCTAAAGAAATCTAAGACCAAGGGTTACAACTTTCTAAGATGTGGTAAGATCAGAAAACATACGCATCCCCCCAAAATGAACAAGAAACAGCACGGAACCAATCTGATCTGCTACTGACAGCACCGACGACAATTGAAAATGCTACTGATCTATTGGGGATCGAAGTTACCCTTGATGATCTGCTAGAGAATGTTGACTCGCTGCGTGCGGGGGGTCTTCTCCTCCCCTTTTCTCTTCCTCTCCCTTCTTCCCCTCCCTTTCTCCTCTTCTTCTCATCTTGGTAGAGCAACATGGGGGCTGCTACAGTCTCGTGAACAGTGATAGCGCACTGTAGCTACAGTGATTTTAGGCTTTTCCCCTCCTTTTATACGTGGCCGGCCCCTCATGGGCCTCCTGGGCCAAGGCTTGAGGCCCAGGTTGCCAAAAAAACTGCAGAAAACCCGTTTTCTTATGTCTAATTTCTCTTTTGAGTGCTTTCTTTCTTATAATAAATCAGAGTATTACACAAGGCCTAGGTAGACCAGTCACCGAACCCTCCGGTTCCTGGTGCGAAGAACGTATCGTCAGGCGTTGGCTCATCTTCGAACTCTAAACAACAATATAAGCAAGATTGAGTACGATACGTACTCAGCAAGACTTGTAGTGTATCGCAAAATTTATATACATCAAGGCTATCAAAAGATGATGCTCTACTCTACAAGTTATTTTGATTAAAGCTATTTTTATTTGCAATATTCATTAGTAGTACTTTGCAACAGAATTTGAAAGAGTAGTTAAATATATACAAGATAATAAGTAAAGGATTGAATAAATAATATCCACAACTCGTAACCCTTCTCGGTTACGAGCACAAAAGAAAAATGACAACAACTGGCAATCCTCCTCGGCTGCAAGCCACATTTCATGTTCAGCTATAGACATGACAGTTAACTCAAATAAAAATCCACGAGTCATTACCCATGTTTTTGCAATAAAACAGTTTTTGGAAATCATAACTAAACCCATACCGTTCGTACTAAGTACGCTCATGACCGCGAGCAGGGCTATTTAAATAGATTTACACTCTACAGAGGTGTACAACTTTACCCATAGTACGTGAATTCTCTAGTTTATTCGGCATCCGTTGATACCACCGTAGGTAAGCAGTCTAGAGCACACGTCGAAGCCTTTACATCACCTAGTTCTAACCTTGCACTAGCCCAGTGAATGTTTATCCTCACTTCACTCGGGTACCCCCCCTCCCCCGCTGAGTGAGACATTCGCAGTTGTGTCATCAAGCTTTGTTCCCAATGCCTCGTTGAAGGAGCCCCTACAAACATGCCTACCCGGTCATGTCCGCACACTACAGCCTACCAACATGCAAGGCTAGCTTTCAATGACTTAATAAGCTAAAGTCATCCCATACCTGCACATATGGTTGTACGTTAGGTCTTAGATTAGAGTTGCTGGTGTCCAGTCCTTAATCGATCTCAAGCGAGAATCTCTCCCTATCTACTAGTGAGGTACACCCCTCACTCTTCTTCATATATAATATAACTCATCTGCATTCAAAACTAGGTTTTTTATTTTATTTTTATACAAAATAACAAAGGTACCCCCTCTGGACATTTTTCATAAAACTCTCAAATTCACATTTATTTTATTATCCTTTTATTATTTTTTGGGGAAAAAACCTATCGCTCTGGTAAGCAGTAGTGCGATAATTGCACTCAAAAATTTCCAAATGATATTATATATTGTATAACCCACAATATAATGGCTACAGCAGTAAGGGATCAATTTCTTATGGAGGTATATGCATCGAATAGGATTTACAGCTACCGATTTTCCAATCATAGCATTTTCATACAAAACATACATGCATGCATAATAGATTTTGCAAAACAAAGTACAGTAAGTAAAATAATAGGATCAACATGATCAAAGGAGGTGCTTGCCTTGCTGTTACTTTTCTGAATATATGGATGGTTGGTCGCCAAAATAATCGCTCAAGCAATCACCGTCTAATTCAAAAAGAGTCAGAAATGAATTAAATAGCACCAATAGATTAAACAGTCACCAAATTCAATTATTTTTACATATTATGGTAGAGCATGATTTTATATGAATTTAGAAACAAAAATCATTCAATTTGGAGTTTTTATGCTAAAGTTATTAATGTTTCAATTTGATTCGGTTTGAAAATTCCAGAGAAAAAGAGAAATACGCTTTCCAGTAGAGAAAGTGTATTCTCTCACATGTTCCATTGAGTTTTACACTTTCCCAACAGAGAAGGCGTATTTCCTCAAAACTAAAAGCGTACTTTACCTATTCTTCTGATTTTTATTAACTTGACAAGTAGGGTCTATTTGTTAGTGACTCGGTCCATGCAACAGTGCGTAGACCGCAAGTCCACGAGCACAGTGCACAGGTTCACCTAGGCGTTCACTGTGCACTTAAGTGGCGGGACCCACGTGTGAGTGACTTATTTAGAAATAGCGATTTGATTTAATTTTCTTTAATCTTTTGGCTCGGTCCCTCACGTTAGTGACTCAGGATTAATTAACTAATCATTTAAACTTCAATTTGTCTTAACAATCGAGATTACGCATGTTAATGGTTTTGCTACAGTGCATGTCCATTTCGGATAGCACAGAGCAACGCCAGGGCGCTCGTGCCCACACCCGTCACCAGCGCGGTGGTGCCGAGGAAAGCCCGAAATAGGTTCCCCATGCTCTTGCGCACCTGATGGTGCTGGCGGCGAGGGCTGGGGTGGCCCGACACAGCGATGCATCGGAGAAGAGTGGCGGTGAAGCTACGGCTACAAGCCAACGGCCAAACCATCAATGCTTCCAACTAACAAATGTGCGCATAAGCATCTACATGTCACTAGGAGTATACTAGAAGCAAAGAGAGGCTCCGGGGAAGCTTGGGGATGGCCGGTGACATGGAACCAAGGCGACATGGTGGAGCTTCACGTGGAGGAGATGTTTGGGCAAGGGAGAGCTTTGTCCAACGGTTGGGGAAGGATGAGAGTGTCTAGGGATGCTTCTAGTGCAGGGAATCGGTCCAAGGTTCAGTGAGACTCTAGCTGTAATATTCTGATTTCCGATTCGAGAGTTTTTGTGTCGGCCGAGAGAATTATTTGAAATTTCAGGGTTTTCGAGGAAGCTTGGGACCCTGGGCCAAAACATATTTCCTAAATGGAAACCTAAGTGAAGATGTATACACGACACAACATGAGGGTTTTATTGATCCACAGGAAGCTAGGAAGATATGCAAGCTTTAGAAATCCATCTATGGATTAAAGCAAGCATCTCAGAGTTGGAATATTCATTTTGATGAAGTGATCAAATGGTTCGACTTCATTAAGAATAAAGAAGAACCTTGTGTTTACAAGAAGGTTAGTGGGAGCAAACTTTTTTTCTAATCTTATATGTGGGTGAGATATTACTGGTCGAAAATGATATTGTTATGCTTGAATCTATTAAAACTTTATTAAGAAATAGTTTCTCTATGAAAGATTTAGGAGATGGAGCATATATTTTGGGCATAAGGATCTAAAGGGATAGATCTAAAATGCTAATTGGATTAAGTCAAGATATGTACATTGATAAGGTGTTGAAGCGGTTCAACATGCAAGATTCCAATAGGGGTTTCTTGCCTATGTCACATAGAATTAGTCTTAGCAAGTATCAATGTGCTTCGACACATGATGAGCGAGACAAAATTAGTATAATTTTGTATGCTTTGGCTATTGGATCTATCATGTATGCCATGCTTTGTACACGACCAGATGTGTCGTATGCTCTAAGTGTTATGAGCATATATCAGTGAGATCCAGGTGAAGGCCGCTAGATAGCAGTTAAGAATATCCTAAAGTACTTAAGAAGGACTAATGATACATTCCTTCTTTATGGTGGAGAGAAAGAGTGGTAAATGGCAGTTACACCGATGCTAGCTTCAAACGATAAGGATGATTTAGATCACGATGCAGGTTTGTGTTTTGTCTTAATGGAGGAAGCGGTGAGTGGAAAAGTTCCCGATGAGAGCAATTCTGATTCTACAACATAGCTGAGTAATGCGTTGCGACACGAAGTTGCAAAAGAAGCCGTATGGATTAGGAAGTTCATTAGTGAAATAAGTGTGGTTTCTAGTGCTTCCAGTCCAATGGATCTGTATTGTGATAGTAGTGGATCCATTGCACAATCTAAGGAGCCTAGATCGCATAAAAAATCCAAACATATACTTCAACTATATCACATTATTCATGATATTGTTGAAAAAGGTGATGTGAAGATATGCAAAATGCATATGGATTTGAATATTGTTGATCCATTGATAAAGCCTCACCCACAACCTAATCATCAGGTGCACACAAGAGCTATGGGTATTAGATACTTGTATGATTGACTCTAGTGCAAGCGGGAGACGTGATATACACCCTAGAGGAAATCATAGAGATGATTGTATCACATCTTTGTTTATGACTTATAGAATAAATGTTATTATGTTCTTTCGATGAATTATTATTTATAAAGATTAATAAGTATGTGACTTGTTGTTGAAGCTCTTTAACTTATATGATATCATTCTAAATGTATCCCTAGTCGGATGTCACTGGTCGAAACACTAGTGACTTATCGACCAGCACATATATTGATTCATTGATGATCATATTTCACCGATCATGGATATGGGGATATCAAATCAATAATGTGAACACATGTTAGGGAACATGATGTTGGATTGACCCACCTTGAGACACTATTGAGATTGTTACAATTTTATGTGTCATTAGTTGGTCTCAAGCAATGATGATGTATAATCCTTAGACCTGAGATTAGTATGGTTTTCTACATGTGTAATAATACACCATGGCGCTGCCAAACGCTACTCCGTAACTAAGTAGTTATAAAGGTAGCTTTTGGGTATGCTATGAAACAAGCAGAGGGATGTCACTGATCGAATATAAGATTTGCCCCCTCTAACATAACAGGACAGATATCTCTAGGCCCCTCGATATGGTCGGATAAAGAAAGTGTGTCGTCATGCCACTATTGGTCAAAGAGTCAACCATATGAAGTTATCCATCACTTGATCGAGAAAGTATTGAACATTACATGGATGATAAAATATCTCATCTGGAGTTCAACCAAATATGATGAGGTAAAGGGAGAATATGCAAGCAGATCATTCAGTCCGACCAGATACGAACTGGTCGTATGAAGATACAGACTGGTTGTAAGCTGGTTGGACATGATCACTGACTAGGAAGGAGATACAAAATGGTCGTAACTAAATATGAACTGGTCGTATAAAGATACGAGCTGGTCGTAAGTGATAGGGACCTGGTCGTAGATCATATTGCATAAGATTCGTCCGATATAATATTTATGTATATTCGAGAATCGTTATGTCCTACTAGGAACCACTAACGACTCGTGGTCAGAAAGGAGCTTCCAATTCACAACCGATTACGCATGAACCTACAGGGTCGCACACTTAACGGGTTGGAACAAACGAGTTCGGAAGGGATCTGTTATGCTCTTTATAAAGGGATGCATGGGGCTGTTGGGACATACGTCAGTTGCTCCACCAAACCCTAGCCGCCATCTTATCAAAGGGCCTACCGTGTGTGTTGGTGCTAGCACACCGGCGTACGGCATTCCACCTCTGGACGGGTGAATATCGTAGAAGCGCTGCTTCCATTGCTACTGCGCTAATCAAGACCGATCTACGACCTACGCGAGGAATGTGATAGGTTCCTAGAGGAGATGATAGGTGCCGAGTACGTTAGATGATCGACTACGACTACTTCATCGATGCGCTCAATGTTGGATCGAGCTGCTTTAACTCTTCTTCTGCTGCACTGTGTATCTAGTGGTAATGATCTATGATTCATGGCTTCCTGGTTTATGTAGTAGAATTTTTGAAATTAATAGCTAGTGTAGCCTACTCGTATCCCTTCACTTTTGACTTGCAACTCCAAATTTTATGAAACGTGAAACACGCCTTCTTTAGGATGTCAGAAATCTATTCCAAACAAAGATATTGAAGATTATTGGTAAAGTTCTGACTTTTTCCCGTTTGAGTGAAGGTTGCTCTAAAATCGAGCCAACTACGAAAACGATGATTGAGATGAGCTCGTGGGAGGAATCAATCTAAGATAGCTAAGAATGGTTTCCCACACGTTCTTACACCCTCCATCACAGCAAGAAACAAGCCAAAATCCCTCAAAAGCTAAACCCCCAAAAACATCCCATCTTTCACCAAAACCGGGCAAACTCAAGAACTTGCAATATAAAGTACCTTGATAGATGAGATCGGGTCTATAAGAGATATATCCATCGCTTACACATCCTAAGTACAATACAAGATCAAGAGGGGATGAAGGAACACAAAAAAATATAGGTCAAATCAAGAAATCAATACTTGATCATATGAAAGGAAGACTTGGACGTATTTGGAGATTTGATTTCTTCTTAGAGATGAATATTTACAGCCACTCCCTTGGAAGGACACAATCACTAGGGCGGCACACACACAAGTGCTCTCATTTCTCTTAATACATCTCTCAAACCCTAGCCTTCTCTCTTCACTTTTCTTAAATTTCACATTAGGGTTCCTTGGCTTAGGTAGGTGTACCAATCCTGCACCACCCCCATATATAGTGGAGGCTAGGTTTACAGATAAAACTCTAACGAACACCTGTTAAGCTCATAGATAAACGAGTCTCACTCACGCACGCTTCTCAAAGTGACGTCTTCATATTTGGTTCCATTAGGCAAAATCCATCATATTTTGCTCTCTATAGAGTATTCTTGACCTAATCCACTTTGGCCACCATCGTGGTTTCGTACACCATCACTTTTCTAGTGTTAGGCAATTTACCGAAATGCCCCTCTACCAACCTTTCATGGTTCATTCACATCGAAGCATCACCCTTGCTTCGCCGTCATCCATGTAGCCCCAATGACTTTCCTCTAAGCCTCTCATGTGTCCGGATCTCACAAAACCATCCTCGCTTGCAAATGGGCCCAAGTCACTTGGCACACCACATGCCTCAGCATGCACCATGACTGCATCCGACTTCCTTGGCCATTCTGGACCTCGGCTCCTCCCTAAGCCTAATCCTGATCCACCTTGTTGTTGCATGTCATATCCATCACATGTAGCTTCCACTCCGGTTCCATGTCTTCTCGGCTTGTAACCTCCCTACTACCTTAGTCATCTTTCAGTGGCACCTTGATCATTCTGGACCTAAGCTCTCATACCTTAGTCCCGATCCCATCCGTCTCACCATGACATAGCTCTGGAGTACTACAACCATCACCAAGAATCAAACCGTTACCTAGCACCGCATGACACTCAAAATCATCAATTTACACAATTGATGAGTCACGAATACATACCTTCAAGGCTCCGCTCCCACAAGCATCACTTTACCTTAAGAGGTCTTTGCTCAAACTTTGTCTTCCATGGTTCTTGTTTATCTTACACCTTGCTTGAGTACAACCATCTCATCCGGCATACATGACCGTTCTGGACCTTGGCTCTTCTAATCAAGTCTTGGTTCTCCTCATCATTGACCATAGTTGACCCCAAGTCACCTGCACCACAATAGACCAAGCAACCATTTTTGGGTACAAGTTCTTCGTAAATTGACCCACATTAGTCTAAATATGCAATATGGAAGACATATGCAACATTTCCATGACCCTATGTCAAAACCTCAAAATCAGCACACCTCATTGTATTGAAGCCACCATGACCGGTCAAACCGCCAACCTCTGACCACCGGCATACCGCCAATTGACCAGTGTGACTACTCACGATCTAACCATCAACCAGCGGCCGGTCAGACGTTTTCCAAACTCAAAAACATCCCTTCCTAGTTTGCTGAACAAAACTCTATCTAGTTTCACGTCCAGTCTCTATTTTAAATTGCATCTGATGCAAACACACTATCAAACACTTCCAGACAAGTGTTTGGTGCACAATCTTTAAAAGCTCACATAAGCTCCCACCGCCGATCTAACCGCCACCCATAACTGATCAGACTACCCGACCTTGGTCGGTCAGACCTCTTGCACTCTGATAGCAAATCTCACAATTTGTTAAACCGAGGATTTCTCTTTAGACACCTCGACAACAATATCAATTATTCAACATAAAGATTAAGACTATACACGTGGACTCCGCGACATTAGACGCCATGGCTTGTGAATATGGAATTAAGCAGACAACTAAGCCCCGCACAACTGCAGTAACCACAAGCATGCCTAATCAACTGCGTGCTATTGCCACCACCTTCCTCACCCACCTGTTCTCCCCCCGACTTACCAAATACTTCCTTTTTCTTGCTCGACATTTGTTACTTTTCACAGTATCTGAGATTCCACTGTGATCATTATTTTTTTTTAACTTATATTAAGATGTACTACTAAAATTATAATATTATGAAATTATTTTTACCGATAAATCTAATAATATTATTTTTCATATAGCCAATCTAGATAGTTTTAAATCTTTTAGTGGCTAAACTTTAAAAAAATTAACAGTTTGGATACTAAGAGGCAAGTACAGAACAGATGGAGTGATTTGAGTTATGCGTCGCTGACCAATTTCATTTCTTCCTATGAGGTTATATATAATTATATATGCGCGTGTTTCAACAATGAAGAATCGTAGAGCAGCATCTTCCACTTCTGACCGACAAGTGTAAGGTCGCTAATTGCAAAAGTTTGACCAAAATCTGTACTTTTGTCAAATTTGTACGGTAAAGCTGCAATTAATAATTAATGGTACTAACGAAAGTTTGTGCTATTATTCAAGGGTTACATGTATTGGTCTGTGGCCACGAGTCAGCCACACAAAACGTATGCAGCTAGTATTACGTACACTAGGGGAGAGAGCGCCTTGCGCGCGCTGTATCTATGGATATCAATTTTAATGAGGTAAACATGATATCAGAGTACATTAAAATCAACCAATTTTTTGGCTGAACCTGAAAAGACATTTGCTTATACCTCAAAACAAAATAGTAATGGGAACATATCTGCATACGTATTAGGCTACATAAATCACATTTTTTTTAGTTAAAAGTTTAAACTATGCCTCAACACGAATATATATATGTTCCGAAAAAACACATGCCTGTAGTTGGACAACATGCGCAAATAAAGAAAAATAATCCGCCAGACTTTTCCTTTATTTGGTTAACATGTGAACTGTCGCATACACTAAATCGAAAGCTTCATCATTCACAATTTCATTGTTTTCACAAAATATTAGTGGCACTTTGCGTTATGGTAAAATATATCAAAGAAAAGAACACACCTACTTACCAACTCTACTATCGGATCCCAAATTTGGAACTTGGGACCTACTGTGTTAATTTGTGCTATTCCCTGGATCAATAAATAGCACACACAGTCATATTGTTGGTTCAAACACATATCACAAAAATACCGAGTAATTGCATAATATTAAACAAAGCGTAAATATACCTTACAACTTAAAACTACGAAATGGCAGACAGACCAAATACTTTCAGAGAATAGCAGCGGAAGAAGAATCAAAGTATAACATGTGGAACTCTCACGACATGCCCACCAGCAATTGACTGTGGGCTCGCGACCTAGTTCCTGGCCTTTTTGATCTTCAGCCATGATCAATACTCCCTGTAGTCTTCTTTTGTGCGTATTGACTAAAAGAATGTAAATAGCGAGTATGAGTATACAGCCGTACATCCAACACACAATGCAATTATCATACATGCAGGGCTAATCAAAGGGGAGGCTCTTGGGTCTTTTATTTTGCACAAAACCATTTATTGAAATAGATTAAGTAATAGCAAATCCTGAGACTTACCATTTTACTAACACAAGTTTTATAAACTGAGTTTTTGTTATAAAGTACTAGTGGAGATCCCATCTCCTATACCATTGAGTGGCTCCATCCACACAATATTTAGGTTATCCCATATTTATCACTGGTCCCTGACCAAGTTTTCTCAAATTCCCAGGGTCCTACCCTATCTTTCCATTCCATCCACAAATTGTTTTATAAAGATGAAAGCTAGTTCAAGTAAGTTCTCGGCATCGCTTTTGACCTTGAGCATGGCTATCTAGATAGTTGTCTTACTCTATAGAGTTCGTACACTTTACTCACAAGAGATATTCAACTTATAATGTCTCATACACACTTAGATGGTGCGACTAAGTTGACGATCACAAGGCTTTTAAAATGCCCTCCCCAATGCAACCTCACACCGCCAGGCATCACCCCTTGAGCCATGCCCCGGGGGTCTCCATTTGCGCCATGTAGCTTTTCTGTGACTACTACCCATACACACACTACACATTCACCAGTGGCAAGGTTGCAAGGAGGCGAACAAATTAGTTGGCCAGGTCATACCCATTATAGACTTGTGGTTCCACTGTTTTTACACAGGAGGTCATCACAAAAACTCGGCCCTTTATTGACTTGGGCATCCTTGTTGACTCGGGCACATTTCCATGTCACACCAACATACTATTTTGCCCAAGCCTAAAATAATTTTATTTTCAGTTTTAGATTTAAAAATTAACAAAGCACGAGGAGCTGGACATAATGGAGTAATAATAAGATTTGTGTGATCAAGATCATCGACTAAGTCGATGATCGCCCAATACTACCGATAGCTAAGCATGTCTAAGCATATTAACTCGCAATCTACTAAGTGACAAGAGCACATCCAACGAACTCTAATCACAGCAAATAACCTAGGCTCAGGTAGTAGAGAGTAGCCATTTACCTACAGAGTATGCAACTATAGGATCAACTAATCAAACCATAATTTAACAACAAAGTAGCAATGCATACATACAAGTTGAAATCAATATATTAGACTTGAAAATACTGGGATTAACATGATCAAACTTCTTGCCTTGCTGAGGATTACTATCTTGCTGCAGATGATCACTCTCAAATACAATAGGGTCGTCGGAACCTACTGAAAGAAGTCGAAAGCACAATAACAACGAATAATACCGAAAAGACCCCGAAATACAACGTCATCCAAAAATTATGAACAATTCACAGAATTAATATCATGATTTTAGATGAATTTACCAACAAAAATCATTTCATTTGGATGTTCTATGCAGAAGTTATGGCCGTTTGAAAATCAGTTTTCAGAAAAATCTAATTTAATTAGAGAATACTACTATTCATCGCACTCCAAGTTTTCGCATAATTTTCTGGAGTAGTGGTGGACATGAGGATTACAAAAATGGGTAGATAATATTATTACATGACCAAAATAATTTGGTTCATCTCATTTGGGGTTTTTATGATTTAATTATGAATTTTCGAAGTTAAAAGCAATTTATAATGTATTAATAATTCCCTTTTGAAGCACTCACCACAAAATATGTTTTCTGCGATAATGACAAGATTAAAACCTATTTTATAATAAATTTAATTAAAAATGAAAAATAACAAAAGTGGTTTCACTGTTTTTGGAGTTAAGATGAATTAGTTATGCATTTTTGAAATTAATTGAATTTTTTAGTTAACAAATAAATGATTTCAGCATTTCCTAATTACATTTTTACTTTTCTTACCGAACCCCACTCTAGCCGCAGTCCCCGACAGGCGGGACCCCTGGTCAAGAGTTGATTGGGTCAACTTTGACTCAGCCCCGCCGGGAATGACGTCGGAGGTGTATTATGAGAAAGCTTTAGATAATCGGCATGTACCCACGGTCTCGATGTATAAGGAATATGTTTTCCTTAAGGGAAAACGCACTACACAATTTTACACGACCACTTAACCGGCCAAGAGGGCCCACAAGTCATAGACTCCAGCAAATCATTTAACGCGCTAACCTCTGACTTCCGACAGTGATCTCGACATTAATTACTAATCATCGCCCTAATTGCTTTGCCACGATGGCGCCGGTTTTTCGACAAAGCCGTAGAGGCTTTCGTTAGCCTTGCCGCGGCTCGCCAATGTAGCCCAAGGCGGTGCGATCGAGGCATGCAGTGCGCAATAGTATTGCGCGCCGATGAGAGCACTCACGGCACCGAGAGCGACCCAGAGCAGCGACTAGCCGGCTGGCGGCGGCGGTCAATCTGACAGCCGAGCAAACTTAGCAAAGCTCTGCGGCGGTCACGTAGCGGTGCCAAGGTCCTAGGGGCTATTAAGAGGTTACCTAAGTAGAGAAGGGTGCTCGGAGAGCTTAGGCGTTAGTGGAGCTCCAGCGGTGTTGAAGAAAGCGCAGCGGCGGCACGATGGGGGTCACCCTAGGAATCAACACGAGGAGTTGTCCCAAGGAAATATTTCGGGTGGCGTAGATGGTGCAACACCAAGGAATCGACAATGGACTTACCGATTGACAATTGGATGGGAGCATCGACTTGGCCGATAATTGGGAAACTCAAAATCCGTATGTCCCTATGATGCATCGACCAAATTGGTCGGGGTATATCATGAGAACACTCTAGGGCGCGGTGGCGCAATTACAGAGAAATCCTCACCAGCAGCGATGACCTAAGGGCGTAGTTCGGGGCGCGCTCTGGACACAGCGGGAGCATGAGCTTGCCCTGGACCCTACAAGCAATGGCAAGAGCTCCAATGAGCGGAAATGGGAAGACCATGGAAAACGTGAGCCGAGGGACGAGGTGGCACAGTCTTTACCCGAGTATGTGCATCACGAGCTTCCCTCTCCTCGCCACCGAGAGAAGAAGTGCGGAAGAAGGAGGGCATCCCGGGGGTTTTGTTCGGGCCAGGGGACGGAAGGATAGGCGGCGTGAGTGGGCGAAGCCCTGCGACTGGTAGCAAAGGGCGGTGCGGCAACGCCGTTGCCGGACGTGCCCAGCATGCAACGTCCGCGTGGAGCTTAGCTCCTGCGCGCGCCTGACCGAGGTGGAAGAAGGCTCTATGGCGCGGGGGCGATCTGGGGCGTCCGTTCGAGATCCAGTGATGCATACGCGGCGGTGGTGAGCGCCCGTAGCGTTGGATCGCATTCCAACGGCCAAGAAGGGGGCGGCGATCTGGTTGGGTCTTGTCAAGAGGCACGAGCGGACTCGGCGAGAACAGTGAAGGGCTCGGTCGAATGAACAATGCTGAGCTCGAAGTTTGACTGGGGTTTAATTTTTGGTTCCTCTAATATGACCAGGCATTTTAAATAGAAATAAAATTCCTAAAATTCTTAAATAATTCAGGGGTGTTCCTGGGTGACCTATTACCCATATAAAATTTGAAAACCCACTGTTCATGAGTTATTTGCTTAATTCAAATTCAAACTTAAAATAGATTATTTATTGTGTTTGAATTTTCTGTGGCTTGAATTTAAGTTCAAAATTTTGGTAAAAATTATATTAATCCATGAGAATCAACGTAGTATTTGAATAAATTATTTCCAGAAGGTGTTCATAAGTTTTTATCACTGATTTCTTTTGGGAGTTCAGATTTGAGTTGTAGGTTTAATTTGTTTTGTGATTTTCCATGTGCAATAAATTATGCAAAAAGATTCAAAAACCATATCAATGTAAATGAGGTGCATACTAACCATCATTAATTAATTTGGGGATGTTACACTTCCATCACAAGTGCCTGGTTTTCTTGGTCAGGAGCCGCTTCATCTTGACGTTGCATGCTGGTTACGTTGGTCTTGATATCTGCTGGTGCTTCCAGCAAGAGAGTAACATGATATAGGGAGAAAATCATAGGGATAATATAGATAAACCCATTTTTTCTCTTAAAACTTAAAATTTTAACATACGAAAGGTCAGGGAGGCTCAAATAATTACACCAATCTTTACAAAACCAGCTTTTCCCATGACTGCGAAAACACGATGCCCGCGGGCAAAATAGGAAGTACATGGGTTCCAAATAAAATCTCACGACAGTACATCGTCTACTCGTGGAAGCTGACACACATGAGTGCACAATTCTGCGTACAAGGGTTACTCAAAATGAGATTGTCCAATCTTAGCAAGTCGTCATGTTCCTGAACTTAAGCTTTTGGAAGCTTGGGTAAGGGACGAGAAATCCAATCACCTTTCAAAATTAAATGATCCAACATAGGTAAGAGAGAATAATCTTTAGGAGGGATGGGGATGAGCAATATTACTTAAATTTTTCACACGGCTTTTGTAGGCAAAGATAGGTTTTGAAAACTTCCACTAATGAAACCAACGGCCATGCTAACTAAAGTCACGACCTAGAGTCGATATGCTCTGATGCCAAGCCTGTCGGACTCTAAATTTGTAACTTGGGACCTACTGTGTTAATTTGTGTCATTCCCTAGATCAGTAGCTTGCACACACAATTATATTATTGGCTCAAACACATATCACAAAAATGTAGAGTTATTGCATAATATTAAATAAAGCGTAAATATACCTTACAACTTTTGGCTTCCAGAATGGCTGGATATGCCAAAAGTTTGAAGAACATTAGCGGAAGAAGAATCAAAGTATAACATGTGGAACCCTCACGATATGCCCACTGGCAATCGACTGTGGGCTCTTGACCCAGTTCCTGACCTTCTTGATCTTCAGTCTTGATTAATACTCATAATTGTCTCTGTAGTCTTCTTTTGTGCGTACTGACTAAAAGAATATAAATAGCGAGTATGAGTACACAACCGTACTCGCAAGCCAACACACAATGTAATTATCATACATGCAGGGCTAATCAAAGGGGAGGCTCTTCGGTCTTTTATTTTGCACAAAGCCATTTATTCAAATAGATTAAGTAATAGCAAATCGTGAGACTTAGCATTTTACTAACACAAGTTTTATAAACTAAGTTTTTATTGTAAAATACTAGTGGAGATCACATCTCCTATACCATTGAGTAGCTCTGTCCACACAATGCTCAGGCTATCATGTATTTACCACTGGTCCCTGACCAGGCTTTCTCAAATTCCTAGGGTCCCACCCTATCTTTCCATTACATTCACAAATTGTTTTTTTTTAATGAAAGGTAGCTCAAGCGAGTTCTCGACACCGCTCTTGACCATGAGCACGACTATCTAGATAGTTTTCTTACTCTATAGAGTTTGTACACTTTACCTACAAGAGATATTCAACTTATAATGTCTCATACACACTTCCGATGGTGTGCCACTAAGTTGACGATCACAAGGTCTTTACAATGCCCTCCCCAATGCAACGCCACACCGTTAGGCATCACCCCTTGGGCCATGCCCCCGGGGGTCTCCATTTGCGTCGTGTGGCTTTTTTGTGACTACATCCATACACACACTACACATCCACCAATGGCGAGGTTGCAAGAAGGCGAACAAATTAATTGGTCAGGTCCTACCCATTATAGACTTGTGGTTGCACTATTTTTACACAAGAGGTCATCAGAAGAACTCAGTCCTTTATTGACTTGGGTGGTACATTCACATATCCCACCGACATGCATCACCCGCACCAGCCACTCTTTCCATCCGCCTAAGTCAAAATCGGTTTTCAGGTTTTGGTTTGTTTTGAAAATAACCTTTAGTCCAACATACCATCCAGGCTCCCAGCCTCGACTACCCAAATCCAGTTTTCATGTTTTGAATGATTGGTGTTGGGAAATTGAATGCCTGTAAGACAATGTATCTAAGCAAGGCTAAGCATGACACTTAGATACAGCTTATTAACTAGTATGTAAACCAGTAATTCTAGGGTGACAAATGATAATGTCTAGGTTCAAGGATTAGAAGTTTATACTCAATTATCATTAATGCATTAACTATGAACTAGATCAATATAGTTGTACAAATCATAGTAATACAATTTCATAATTTAAAGCAACATAATTTGCAAAGACTAGGTGCAATATGATCAAAGTATTGACTCGCCTTGCTCAATATCCTAATAATAATCTCGCTCAATGTACTGATAATCATCCTGTTCGATATTCTGATAATCTTGATTCCGGCTTCGTCCTTGTTGAGATTGTTGTTCCTTCATGACTTCTTAGTCTAATTACGCATATAACCAATTGAAATCCAATAAATCCACATACATCCAAACAAACGAAAATACTTTGAATGAAAGCAAATATATCTAATGACAACTTGACAAGGCGAAGTACTTGGATGAGACTAAAACATACTCATTTCGAGTTGATGAAGGAATACTTGAGACAAGTATGGCCAAGAGAAGTTTGATGAATCCAACGGAGGGAAGAGCGTCAAGGAATATTCTTAAAGAGTTACTTGGATGAGATATTACCTGATTAGGTATGACTCTCTGATCTGCTTTCGAACCACAAAGTGTTCTGTTAGAATTGGGCACATATGTGTCAAGGCCCATTCATTCCTGAAATTCCAAAGCAGAAAAATTCTTAGATCAGAAGTATTAGACCAGCGTGGTCGAGGTCTTAGTCCAGGGTGGTCGAAGACATAGGCTAGTATGGTCGAAGTAATTTGGTCGAAACCATAGACCTGTGTGGTCGAAGGACTAGATCAGTAGCATCGAACTAATCTAGTCTAAGCCATAGACCATTGTGGTCTAAGGCATAGACTGGTATGGTCGAACCAATCTGGTCGAAGCCATAGACCAGTGTGGTTGAAGGCACAAAATAGTATAGTCGAAGCCTTAGACCAGTGTGGTCGGAGACTTAGACTAGTGTGGTCGAAGTAATCTGGTCGAAGCAATAAACCAGTGTGGTAAAAGTCATAGACCATTGTGGTCGAAGGCATAGACTAGTATGGTCAAAAATAATCTAGTTGGAGCCATAGACCATTGTGGTCGAACCACAGTGGTCGAAATTGTGTTGTTAAAACACAGTGGTCGAAAATGAGTGGTCGTTACTATGTGGTCGAGACACAGTGGTCAAAATTGTGTGGTCGAGACACAATGGTCGAAAGGGTTTCAAGTACTATTCATAGTTTCGACCAACTGGTTGGGATGGCTTTCGAATACCTGGCTGAAAGGGTTTTTGAGTATTATTCATTGTTTCGAGTACTACTCATTCTTTCGACTACTGTGCATTGTTTTGACTATTGTTCATTGTTTCGACTGCCTAGTCGGAGGGTGTTTCGACTGCTTGGTCGAAAGGGGTTTCAACTAACTGGTCGAAGGAGTTTCAACTATTGGTCGAAAGGGGTTCTCGACTAACTTGTCAAAGGAGTGTTGACTATTGGTCGAAAGGGGTTTTCGACTAACTGGTCGAAGGAGTTTCAACTATCTGGTCAAAAGGATTTTCGACTTACTGGTCGAAGGAATTTTGACTTTTGGTCGAAAGGGGTTTTCGACTAACTGGTCGAAGGAGTTTCGGCTATTGGTCGAAAGGAGATTTCAACTAACTGGTCGAAGGAGTTTCGACTAACTGGTCGAAAGGAGTTTCAACTAACTGGTCGAAAGGGGTTTAGACTAATTGGTCAAAAGGAGGTTTCGACTAACTAGTCGACAGGAAGTTTCGACTAACTAGTCGAAAGGAGTTTCGACCATCCGGTCAGAAGGATGTTCGACCATATTCTAGGCGGGGGAGCGTTCGACTACCTAGAGATTCGACTATATTCTAGGCGAAATGATATGCGACTACATAGTTGGAAGGAGGTCCGACTACATTCCAAGTAGACGGAGGTTCGAATACCTATCGGGTCTACAACACATTCATTGATCCGGCAAAACTTTTGTACAACTAGAGTGAACATGAGCATCTAGTGGACGATAGTAATGTATCGGTATGACGCAGAGGAGACAAGCTAGTTGAAGATGGTCTTGCGATGATGGGCCACGACGACGGGTGAAGCTCCAAGCGGTGGTGATGGCCAACAAGGTCGATTCGACTGCTTGGGCTACTCTGGTTGGAGGGGAGAAAGAACGAGGTTGGCGGCAGCTCCTATGAATATAGAGTGGAACCAAATGAAAACCGCCTCTTGGGTCGGGGAATATGAGCTAACGCATTTAAGAGGGAAGAGCTTCACTTATGGGCGTTACGGCGATGGCGGCGTCGTGGTGGTGCTTGGCCTAGCGGCGCTCAAGCCTTACACAGAGCTCAAGCTCGCTTGAGGAATGGAAGAGTGGCGGAGACTAGCTCTTGCGGCGAGGAAAGGAATGAGGGGCTTAGGGCTGCTATTTATTTCCACTTGGGGCGGAGGTCATGCGAGAGCATGTGTTGTATTCGGTGCGGCTCGATCTGAGAGAGTAGTTGATGATTTTGGCGATGTCGATGGTGTGACGGGTTGGCGATGGCAAGTGATGGCGAGGTGACGGGATGGGGTGCGTGGCGATCGAGTTGGCCGAGCGGTGTCGAGTTTGAGCGAGTTGGATGCGGCTTGATGAAGCTCACTTTATTCCGGTTAACGGATGGCCACGATCTCGATACCCCTTCCATCAGATGGTCCATGACTTGATTGGTTGAATAGTGTTAATCGGACGGTCCACGACTTGATTGGTTGAAGATTCTTAACTCAATCGGATAGTCCATGACTTGATCAGTTGGAGAGTCTCAATTCAATCGAACGGTCCACGACTTAGTCGGTTGGAGAGTCTTAATTCAATTGGACGATCTACGACTTGGTTGGCTGGAGAGTCTCAATTCAATCGGACGGTCCATGACTTGGTTTGTTGGAGAGTCTTGAGAGTTAGATCCACGACTTGATCGGTTGGATAGTCTCAACTCAATCGGATGGTCCATGACTTTGTCGGTTAGAGAGTCCCAATTCAATCGGACGGTACGACTTGATGGGGTTTCTTGTAGATAGACTAGAACATAGAGTGATGAGGGTGGAGGATCTTAGAGATCTTTGGATCGCCAATGATGATGGGGTGGTGCCACGGTAAACAATCGAGCTTGGTCTTACCAAGTGCTTGGACTCAATTGACCATGGGAGAGTATGTGCGATGATGCGGTGTGGCGAAGAAAGGCAAGGGGGCTCGGGGTTGTTATATGTAAATATGCAATGGGACGAAGATTGCAGGAGAGCGGCGATCGCGAAGCGAAGCCTTGCATGGTCTCAGTGGCATGGGCGAGATTTGATGTGATTTGGTGGCACAGTCACGGAGCGGCGGCAGAGTGACATCGAGTAAAGGCCGTGGTGGCGGAGTAGTTAGCGTCTGGTGCGCGACCACATGCGTTGACGGCGAGGAGAGAGACACAGTGCCTCTAGGTCGCTCGGGAGAAACCAAGCGACCAAGGTGTTGTCTTGGCTGCACTGGGTTCGACAAGCCACTCTTGAGCCTTGGCGTGGCGCCGAGGCGACAGTTTGGTAGGGCACCGCAGCGAGGGTGCATGTGGAGACAGATCTGGTGAGGCACCTCGATGAGAGTGCACACAGCGGCGCATGAGGCAGCAAATCTAGTGAGGCGTCGTGGCTAGGGTGCACGGGGTGGCGGGGCTGCTGATGCTGATGGTGGGGCTCTCCGTAGGCGGCAGGGAAGAGTCACAGATGACGGTTGGCGTCGATGAGCAACGACAACCATGCGGCGGTGGTCGCGACCATGAGGAGACACTGCTATCCAAGAAGTTTGCATCCTCCCCTTCCCTCTTGCAGATCTAGATTCATCATTTGTTAGTTTTTTCGATTTGTTGTCACATGCTTCTTTGGCGCGAGATCCGAGAAAAAACGAGAAGGAGAGAAGCTGGAGAAGAGGAAGAGGGTGGAGGAGGATAGCCGACCTAGGGAGGCAGTGAAGACAAACAAGGTGAATCATTTCACACGTCAAGTCATATGCTAGCATAAGGATAGTTATGGATAAAAGAATAGTTATTGCATCCAAAAATAGAAAGAAATCTTGTCAAAATACAGAGCAATTTTGAACTAGTTGCGACTTTCTTAATTTTACTCGAGGTCAACGGTGCATGCCAAAACAACACATCTGACTGGTAGTTCAACATGAAACAAGCTCATTCGTATATTCAAGTCATCACAAGTTGCATTTTCATAGGCAAAATTTTCATGTCCCATTAGTGGGAGGAACAAGGTACAATGTGAAAGTGAATTATAGATATTCGTGTGATACTACAGTGGATAGAGAAAATTCTTGCCACCAACATGGCATCTTTCGCGAGCTTCTTCAATGTACCCAACATGTACAATGTGAACATGGCACTGCAAACATGGCGCTTCTCTTAGTCTCTTGTAACACCCAACTTTGAGTGCGGAATGCTACCACACTAACATAAATACAAATTAAGCTAACACATTTTGCTAACTTTGGCGAGTTCTCTGTGAATACCAAAAGCCCATCATCTTCATGACGGGGACCTCAATCAATGCTTGGTCACCACGTAACCAAGCCTCCAATATGATATCATGATGCACATGAACCAGAACATTAAATCTTCATGCATGAATGAAACTTACTCATACTACTAGCATTCATGATCATTAACATTCAAAACATTCAAGCATCCGTGAATAGAACAAAATACTCGTAATAAAGTAAACATGAACAATCGATCATGAATAATCTACCACTAACTGTACTTGTATTTTTTTTCCGCTACGGCGCGCGAAGATGCAAGGATGGTGCCTCTACTCCGGGACTCCGCCTCCTACACAAGAATAGCGCTAACAATAAATACACTGAAAATTGGACTCCATTTACGCCCCTTAACCCAACTCCTCAAGACCTAGGGTTCGAATACAGGTTTTACTCCACCTTCCCGACAGTCTAGCAGAAAGGACTACGGGATAGAAGCGCTAAAAATAACATAACTTTTACTACACAACTCGGAATAGGGTGATCTTGGACTCTCTGGAATCAAAAAAAAAAACAGCTACAATAATCTAGTTAGGCAAGTCCGCTGATTCGGCATCCTATTAATTCTTATGTTCAGGTAAAGTTTCTATCTCTGCAAGTCTGACAGTCAGGAAACAGCGACAGTAAAAATTCCATAACTTTTGATTTCCAACTCTACAAATTGTGTTCTTTATCAACTTGGAAATCTTACGGAATTCTATACAACATACATTTTGGGTGGCCTTTCTTATTCAACCTCTAAATAATTCATAATGGCCCGACAAGACAATCTGTCAATTCTCGTCAGCTCTCCTGGACAGTCGTGATAAAACTGCCATAACTCCTAAACCGTAAGTCCAAATCAGGTGATCTCGATGCCTAAAGAAATCTAAGACCAAGGGCTACAACTTTCTAAGAGGTGGTCAGATCATAAAACATACGAATATTACCCAAAACTGATGAGAAATGGCGTTGAACAAATCTGATCTACTACCTCCACTTGGCCGGCCCTCCAATTGTCGTCTCCTCGCCTTCCTTCCAATGGAGTGCAGCAAGGAGCTTTGCCGGGGAGAGAGATGGTGCTGTTGGGGGGCTAATGGCGCAGGGGAGGCACAATGGGGAGGAGGTGGAGGCGCACAAGGGCAGCGGGAGGGGTGGCGGCTCAATGAGGGGAGGGGGAGGGAAATTAGGGTTTTGGGGGGTGGGAACCCCCCTTGGCCGGCCACTTGGTGGGCTGCCCCTGGGTCGTGGCCCACGGCCCAGGTTGTCCAAATAATACGGAAAACCCCCTTTTAATTTCAGAATTTTTTTTCTCCTTTCTTTGCCCTCTCTTCTTTCAGCTGATTTTCTAATTACCCGATTCAATTCCGGGATATTACATCTACATTCTCAGACTTTAAATACTTGTTAATCATGAACTCAACTGAATAACACATTTGAATATTTTGTTATACCTTGTAGTTATCCCCATACTTCTCTAATCTTCCGATACAAACACGTTGAATTTTAGTTAGTGGTTCCAAAGGTGTAGATTTGCCACCCCTCCTTTTTCTTCTAAAGCGCAGATTTCAGATCTACATTACATAGGAACAATTGCATAAGATCATACACAAGTACATTAAAAGTTTAAGGGCCAGCTACTTGATATTATCCATGTGTAACGGATCTAGGCATGCAATATTTAAATCCATTTGTTCTCTTTGTTTCCTAGAGAGGGGTTCACAGTCGGCTACTCTCTAGAGTCTCTGAATTCGGTCTCGATGGCGACTCTGGTGAAGTCATTAGGGGTAAACTTGTTGATGTCTCCGCTTGGGGCATCGGCGAGAGCAGTGGCATTGAAATGAAGGGATGAGATCTCCATCCCAGCAACACCATGTTGTACTGTGCATTTTCCATAGCCGACGAGATCTCCATCCCCGGCGAGGACTTCACCTGGTGAGATTTACTTCCATGTTCTTTTACTGCAGTGATCACCTTATATATGCTACAATTTGTCTTGTATGTTCCCTTATGCTAGCATATGACTTGATGTGTGAAATGATTGGTAATGGTACAAGTACATTAGCTTGTTTTTAGTTACGTGTTTGATATGCGATGGCGGGGAGATAACTTGGTTGTTTAGGCGTATTATTTGTCCTAAGATTATACAATAATTTTGTAGTTCGCCGTTTGTCTGTATCAAGTTGAAAGCAGTAACATTTTCATGATATAAGACTCTAAATGTAAACCATGCAAGTTGACATCTATTATATGGAAGGGGTCGAGCCAATGTATCGCGATGGAAAACTTGTAGAAGGAAGGTGCACACATTGCCACCAAACCTTTCCAGCGTCTCGGGACTCGAGGACTAGCCAAATTGGTAGACATTTGAAGGTGTGCGAAATAAGAATTAAAATGCACGATATGGTAGATAAAATGCATTCTTCATAAACTTCACCTGAAGGAGTTGTCTTGAAGATTGGAAATTTGATCCTGATGTCTCATGGAGAGGACTTGTGTGAATGATTGTTATCCATGAGTGGCCCTTTTCTTTAGTGGAATATGATGGTGTTGGACCGAAAAGGCGACTAGAGGGGGGTGAATAGGAGCACGCTCACTTTTTTAACCAAGATCAGATCCAATACAAATTTCACTCCAATAGCTATGGAAACTATGAAGATCAATATACTAGTACAGCGGAAGACTAGTATTGAATCCAATCTAAACCCCGAAGCAAAACAACCGAAATCAACACGAGCTAAAATTCTAATTGTTGGGCGGTCTGACCTCTGTGTTAATGTCGGTCGGACCGGTCCCTTGGGCGGTCGGACCGGTCACCAGGGGCGGTCTCACCTCCAGTCTGATGAACAGTAAAAACAGCCCGAAAAATGAAGTTACAAATAGATGTAACTTTTGATCTACAACTCCAAACTTGATGAAACTTAGAACACACCTTCTCTAGGATGTCAGGAACCTATTCCAATCGAAGATCGTGAAGATACTTGGAAAATTTACGACCTTTTCAGTTTGAGGAGGAGGATGGTCAAAACCCGAGTCAAAACGAAAACTAGATCCAAAAACTTGCTCGTGGGTGATTGATGATCAAGATGATCCTAGATGTGTTCCCACATGTCACAGCAAACTAGATCACATGAAGAAATCAATCAAAAACTCACGAATCAACGAAAGACTCAAAATAACCAAATAGAGAGAAGAAAGGCAAAGAGACACATCTTTGATCAAACTTTTTTTGGATTGATTTGATAGGGTTTGGGTTTACAGCCACTCCATCAATGGAGGACAAAGCTCAATCCAAGAGCACGAAATCAAATCAAAACTCTCTAGAACCCTAACCTCCACTAATCCTCTCCCTAAGCTAAACTAGGGTTTCAACAATAATGAAAGGGTTGAAGGGTCTGCAGCCACCTCCCTCCTCTATTTATAGTGGAGACTTAGACCTTCTAGAGTTTAACTTAAATGGGCTCCGTTAAGGCCCAACACAAATGGGTCACACTGCATACGCATTTTAAAGCGTCGTCTTCAACACCTCTTGACCTAAACCGCTTCTCTTTGCGTCGTCTTGCGTCGCGGGTAGGCAAAAGGTCACCAAGGTGGTATTTGGTAAGATTACCAAAATACCCCTTCTTGGTCCTTCTCCGAAGACCGAGTCCATCTGCTAAGCACTTCCGCTGCCATGCGTGTAGGTTTATCAACGGCTCTCTCCATGTCGGCAAGACTCTCCCATCCGGCTCCCACCGAAACCACCATGGCACTTGCACCGACTCCGCGCGGCAGATTAAACCAATCGCGCGAATCTGTCCGTTCGGTCATCCTTATCTATTATGCACCACACTTGAGTTCATTGACCTCGCGGCATCGTCGATCGTTACGGACCTCGGCTCTCAAGCCTAGTCCGATCATCCTCGCCGTTGACCGTCGTTGACCACCAAACAACCTGCACAACAATAGATAAGAAAATCGAATCCGGGAACAAGTTCTTCACAACTTGACCCACGTTAGTCAAAACATACATCATGCAACACATATGCACTGAAACTCATGACTTTGGCCTAACCAACGAACAATGCCGCCACGAAGGCCGACATTCAAGTGACAATCAGTCTGACCGCCCCTCAGGGCCGGTCGAACCGCCAGCCTTGCCGGTCGGACCGCCCGAAAGGACTTAGCCGATTTTCAACCCCTGAAAATCCGAAACCTACTGGAAACTTTAAACCAATAGAACTTTTGACTGGAGACTCCAAAATTATGGGACCAAGAGCAATAGAATCCCTCTCTTGCCTACACCTCTATTTTGGCCCGACTCATTTGACACATTTGGTCACGGTCGGTCCGACCGCCGCTCATGGCCGGTCCGACCGATTTGGGACCGGTCCGACCGCCTTGCTATGGTCGGTCAGACCGCCTGTCACTTGGCGATTCACGAAACTTTGTCGAAAACACGTGAAGCGACAAACCGTTAACGCCATTGCCAATTGTCACATCATCCTAAGATCTAGAGCGTATCCCCATGATATCCACAGATGGCTTTAGATCTTTTGTGGCTAGCTTAAACCCACTACTCAAAATAGTTTCTAGAACAACTTCTCAAGCTGATTGTATTACATCTTATAAGGAGCGTAGGTTGGTTTTGTCATTTGTTGAAGAAGCGTAATGCTAGAGTATCATTGATTGCCGACATGTGTACCTTAAACGAGAATCTAGGATACGTATGCATTACATGTCATTTTATCGACAATGAATGGAATGTTCAAAAAAGAATCATAAGATTCTGTCCTATGGAGACTCCACATGATGCTTTGAACTTGTATAATGTAATATTGAAGACATTGAGGTTGGCACATTGAGGAGAAAATCTTGACTTTACATTAGACAATGCATCGATAAACAACTGTAATGATCAACTTCTACAAAAAAATACTAGAAAGTGTCTTCTACATTGCCAAGGTAAATTGTTTCACCTTGATGTTCTTCTCATGTCTTGATATTATCGTCCAAGATGATTTAAAGGCAATGGATACTATGATTGATAACATTAGAAACGATGTCAAGTATATCAAGAGTTCGCAATCAAGGAAAGAAAGTTTGAAGAGAACATTGCGGGTGGGAGTATCGGAGAAGCACCCTTCACTTGATGTAGCCATAAGATGGAATTCTACTTTTCTTATGCTTAAGTCGGTGTTGCCTTTCAAAGCATCATTTCATGCCCTAGGATAGCAAGACTCATATTACAAATATGCTCCCACATCTTTAGAATGGAAAAGGGCCAAAGTTGTTGCTAATCTGTTGAGGGTTTTCTACAATGCCACTAAAGTTATTTTGGGTTCAAAATATCCAACATCTAACCCTTTCATTGTTGCCATGGTGAAAGAAATGCAAGAGAAATTTGATAAACACTGGAAAGAGTCGTACTTGGCAAACTGCATGTCTGTCATACTTGACTCGAGGTACAAATCTGTTGCATTGAATTTTGCTTCAAGATAGCATTTGGAAGTCATCTGAAAAATACCTCAGTGAGGTTAATGAAACTATCCGAGTCTTTTTCAATGAATATGCTTCTAAAGTAATACTCTTGAGCATTAGGAACAAATGGTGATGATGATGTGGAGGCTGAAAATGACCATCTTGTAGATTGGGATCAACCGTTATGTGCAAAAAAAAAATCAAGCAAGCAATGAGAAAAAAGTTTTTCCCTCGCAGAGAAGCCCTTGATATTTTACAGTGGTGGACGGTACAATCTCCAAAGTATCACATCCTTTCTTGTATGGCACATGAGGTGTTGGTTGTCCCTGCTTCCACAATTGCATCTAAGTCCGCTTTTAGCACTGGACAAGGAGTTATTAGCGATTATAGGAGCAGGCTCTCCAACGACACCGTTTAGGCCTTGATTTGTCTTCAAGATTGGCTTAAGGCAGCCCGTAAGTTCTTTAATTGTTTTCTTAACCTTGTCAGATTGCTTTGCTAAAGAATCATATGCAACAACTATATGACTTTCCAATGTTTCAGCCTCTTCTCACCAAAAGAACACGACAGAGGATATGGATAATGGTGATGAGCCGATGACTGATGAACTGCATTTGTAACTCAGAATTCTCAGTATCGGAGCTGCCATTCTTTGCCTCCAAGGTGCTTTTCATAGCTAGTTTAGTTCATCTATGTCTGCATGCTTGAGTTGACACAGTGAGCTTACTGCAAATTTCCTCTATAAATCTGACAGATTAAGTAAGTTCAAACAATCTGGTGAGTTTCTTGTGCTTTAAAAAATTAGCATCGTGGTGACTCAGGGTTTAGGAAGCACTTGGGACTGTCTTTCTTTACGGGAACAAAACTATCCTCTTTGCATTCCATATTTCCATTCCAGTCTGGCAGAGTTATCACAATTGTTTTGCATTCCAGTCAAGTAGGAAGCTGCTGCACTGTCCGGTCACAAAACAAAATACCATTTGAAATTGTTTTGCGTTCTCTTGTGTTGAGCTTGTACCAAATACAACTGTTTTACATTCCAGTCAAGTAGGACGTTTGTTTATTGCTTGATTCCCTCATCAAACATATTTGAGAGGTGCTGCTTTATTCGCTCTGTTTAGTTCTGTAGTTGGGCATTAGTGAGATTTCTTAAGCAATTAATGAGAAAGGTGCTATTTATCATTCTTTGCAGATTATTCAGTGTGCGAGTGTGTCTCAAATGGAGATTTGTCATGAGCCTGCTTGGATGTGCTTGATCAATGGATCAGATGACTATGAGCTGCAGAAGGATGTGTATGACTGCAACTAAGCACTTCAAGTCTTCAAGTGTGCTTACGTAAAAAATTTAGGAAGTAGATGCAACACTTACTCATGTCAAATGGTGCTAATGACTGATACTTGGCATAAAATCCTCTCTTTCTTTTAGAAGTAATGTCTTTGTCTAGGTTCTTTTGATTTTTTATTCATATTTTTATAATTTTTCCAGAATTTTTCCAAAGAAGTGGCATGTACTAGTATTGCAAGTATGCAAGTGGAACAAGAAGTGTTTCATCTGCCCGTGTAATCCCTTTAGTTGTGGGGCTAGCGGCGGTCGCATCGGCAGGCTGCCGCGTAATGTTCGGTGGCAGGTGCGGGTTAGCAGCAACTTGTCCACCTTGCACCCAGCACCCAGCACCCAGCACCCAGCACCCCTATCCAACAACACACGAGGTTTACTCTGTAATGGCTTGTTTGGCCAAACCGCCAAAGCTTAGGGCATGCTGCTTGTTTGGCCGAGCTCCAGCTCTTAGAAGCCTTCCAAGTGAAAAGTTGGAGTAAGCCAAGCTTCAATCAATTTCGGTGCCGATGCCGCGAGAAGATTTGAGCCCCATTTCTCTCCTAGGGTAGCTTCATCGGCTCCTAACCTCCAATAACCCGGAGCCCAAGAAATTACCAATGTGCCCTTACGCAACCGTGACCGTTTATGTCAATGGCCACCGGCCGGCAGCCACCGCTGCCTTGCATCACACGGAAAACCTGGGCCTACCATGCATTATCACACCATCACCGAACTGCCTGTAGAAGGCATGCACTGATCGCATCAAAGAAAAACTCTGTTTACTCCGAAGCGCTTTTGGAACCTAACGAATAACGAAGCTCAAAACCTTGAAAAGGCCTCATAGTTGACCCAATTTATATGCCTTGCGATAAGACAGCAGTAACAGCAGGCTACCCTCAAGCTGCATGAGCTAATGCTCATCATCTCGTGCCCAAATTACAAGACAATCGAGTCTACAAAAACAGCACAACATGGATGTTACACTCCTCTCGAATAGCTATGTTAAAACAGGTTTTTGGGGGGGACATCCTAGGAGAAACTTGTGTACATGCTTAGTTGCCCCGAACATCCCTCACAATAATATCCGAGCAATTCACAGCACAGGAATGACACCGCAGGCTGGAGTCAAAAGGTACATGTCTCCTGCTTAGCCTGACCAAGAAGCTCGAACAAAGGACCTTCGCCTTGGCAGGGCCATAGGTTGTTACTTGTCAGTGCTTGGTTCAACCTTCCGTGCACATCAGGCGCCATGTTATCAGCCCTTTCTGCGATCACACAGTACACTATGTGTTGTTCCAAATCAAGATTTGTGGCAGACAGAGCAAGTACACGAAAATGAAGGATGCTGGCCTCTATTCCAACCAGACAACAACTAGGTTAGCTCAATCTTGCTCAGTGTCCTTTGCCTCGGCATTTTCTTCCTCCATCTTGTCCATCGACTCGGCATTTTCTTCCTCCATCTTGTCCATCGACTCGGCATTTTCTTCCTCCATCTTGTCCTTTGACCCGGCATTTTCTTCCTCTATCTTGTCCTTTGACTCGGCATTTTCTTCCTCTGTGTTGTCCTTTGCCTCGGCATTTTCTTCCTCCACCTTGTTTTTTACCTCGGCATTTTCTTCCCCTATCTTGTCCTCGATCGCCGAATCATTTGCCTCACCATTTCCTTCATCCATCTTGCTTCCTTCCTGCATCATGCCACCCTTTGCCTCCACAGTGTCTTCCTCCATCTTATTATTATTCGCCACATCACCTGCCTTGCCATTTTCTTCCTCCACAATGAGCTCATTTGCCTTATGCAGAAAACCAGCATTGCCATTTTCAGGAGGGATTGCATCAGCATCTGCATGAGGTGCATAATATTGCATGTACTGCATCTGTTGCAAAGTGATGGCGGTTGGGGTTGTCAATTTTGAAAATATCAAATACAAGCAACAGAATTAAATTTTACCAAACGGAGGTTTACTACTGGATAATGTAGTATAACGTACCTGGTGAAGATGTTCAAGTCTGAAATTCACTAGGTGTCCAATATCTTCAATACCAGTAATATAATGAATATTTCCAGTTTCCCCCAAAGTTCGCTCCGTAAATGGAGTGCACTCTTCAAGATTCAAGGCAAGCTTATCGGGCCTTCGGAGTAGAAGCTTGAATGTTGGCTGCAATTCATAGCACTGTTCAAAGAGTGAACAGCGGCAGAACACATACAAACCCAGACGAGCACGGGACATTGCCACAATAAGTCTTCTGACATCACGGAGATGGCCCACAAAACGTGTTCGGACAAGAGATAATAAAATGAAATCATTTTGTTGACCCTGGAACTTGTCCACCGTGGTAACCTAAATATTACATATTAATCACAAATGTCAGCAACTCAGCACAAAAAAAAATAAACTGATAAAATGTTAGCTTGACAAACATATCTCAATCACTGGATTAGTATAAATTACCTTGCTAGGTGGCTCAATATTCCACGGCTTGCATCTTCTATTGATAACATCACGAATGAGAAGCTTCTGACCATTGTAAGTGGTTAATATCGAAATCTTTTTGGCAGGGTATCCAATCAGACGCATGTAGATATACACACTAACAATATACTCAGCCTCCCCTTCATTCTGGTAGAACCAAGGAGAAGGAGCAGACTCGCCTCTGCCACGGTAATCGGGAACATCAACCAGCTGATACTCGTAAGAGAACCCAGAATTAGCTTTATGGAAGATAGCCTCCTCACGTAAGTAAGGCAGATCTCCCAGTTCTCTGTATCTCCAGTTATAAAGTTCAGCGATACTAGGTCTGGCACGACCCTGAGCATTGAGCTCAATATAGGGGACACCAAGACGAACAAACCTTGTAAAGAGACTCTGGTCCATGTGGCTGTACTTCTGAAAAGCCATGTTCTTCACAACCGGAGGCAATTGATGGTGATCACCAATTAAAATGCAACGTTTGAGACGAGCATAGCCATCTTCCTGCCGCTGCAGGAGCATTGGTATAAAAGTCTCTATCTCTAGTATCTGTGCACTTTCTTCCATTAGCAAATTGTCATATTTGAAACCTAATTGAAGAAAGTCTCTCCTCTTCAATGCTGCATGAGTACAGGTCATGGCAACAATCTTGGCTTGTTTAGTCATTAGATAATTTGCTCGCTCCGCTGTTGACTTGAGTAACTCAAAAGCCCTACACTCTTCCAGCTCTTGGAATATCGTAGAAAGATGTTTGAAACAACCTTTGGCTGCATGCATATCTTTCTCAAAGGACTCACCAGTGAAAATAGGCTGTGGGGTATTCGAAAAGAACTCCGAAAATGGGAACCGATCTTTAACAAAAGAGGACTTCTCTTGATTTTGCGCACAGGCAGCCAAGAATTGTTCCCAACGGGCATAAACATGTAATAACCAAAAATATGCAGCAGTTTCACAAGTGTAGCTCACATCTTCAGGAAGATGAAGGGATCTTGCCAGTTTTGCAACTTCACCTAGCAGCTCTAGTCGTCGAACCAGCATGGCATTGACACGGCCTTGACGACTAAAATCGAGATCAGTTGCCAGCTCTTGCTCGCCCTGACCAAGACGAAGAAGGTACCTAGCAGGCACATCCCTCTGAAAGAAACAATTTACATCAGATAACCAGTTAAACAATATCATGCATCAAGATTCGGTTAGGATATATTTCGCTATGAAGATATATTGTCCACTATGATGTGAATCAAATAACTCAGGATTCCACCAGTCAAAATACTTGGATAAGCTAAGAATCAGTGCTGGCATATATGTAGTACAACATTGCATGGAAATGTGGCATACTGAATCATTTCAGCTGGAAGCCCTCAAGGACCAAAAGATACTCCCTTTTCCCCCATTCAAATTCAATTGATAGAACAAATTGGAAATGGCAAGGAGTAAAATTAGCATCTTGCAATTCCAAGGGACAGCAACGGAAATATTCAAGTAAATTCCAGTCAGACGTTGCTGTTGGAATGAATTTTTGTTCAATTCCAATGGGCTAAAGGCCAAAATATACAAGTTACTGGTGTTAGCCAATATGCAATGAGCACCCTATACAAGCTACATATCTAACATCTAACCCCACCCCCTCCCCCCTTAAACTCATGGTGAATCAACAACACGGAGTTTAAAGAGCTAGAAACTGTGCTGAGCTCGAGTTTGTGCCTTGGTGAAAAAATCGGTTAAATGAAACTCGGAAGGCACATTCTAAAGAACAATAACTTGGTCATGCGCTTGGGATCTCATGTATGAAGCATCTACTCCAATGTGTTTGGTGAGCCCATACTTCACTAGATCTCGAGCAATGTTAATCACGCCAGTACTGTCTGAGAAGAGAGGAGTCGATGCAGAAGCAGAAACACTGAAACACTCAAGTAGCGACCGAAACCAAGTGATCTCAGCTGTCAACGCCGCCATGGCCCGCAACTCAGCGTCAGCACTCGAACAGGAAATAGTTGTCTGCTTCTTGGTCTTCCAGACAATCAGAGAGGAGCCAATGAAAACACAATAAACAGAAAGAGACCGGCAATCAGAAGGATCGCTGGCCCATGCTGCATCAGAGTACGCCTGAAGCTGCAAAAGGCTGGAGCAAAGAAAGAAAAGGGGATGACTGATTGTCCCGTGAAGATATCGCAGAACACGAAGGTGACTGTAGTGGAGCTGAGTGAGAGCAGAAACGAACTGACTCAGAATATAAATAGGGTGAGAAATGTCAGGTCGAGTGATCCCAAGATAGACAAGGCTACCAACAAGATGGCAGTAGCGAGTGGGGTCCTGAAGAAACTCCCCATCAGTGGGCCAAAGGTGAACACTCAGCTCCATAGGAGTATCCACCGTGTGCTGATCAGTGAGACAAGCGTGAGTAAGGATATCCTGAATATACTTCTCCTGTGAGAGATAGTAGCCCTCAAGCATAGAAGTGACCTCAATCCCAAGGAAGTAACAAAGAGGACCCAAATTAGACATCAAGAACTGCTCACTAAGACGCTCCTTAAAAAAAATCAATGGACTATCCCCAGTAATGATAATATCATCTACATAGAGGAACATCCGACCCCAAGATGTGTGTACAAAGAGGGCAAGATCATGATCACTGGTGGAGAAGCCGGCAGTGGTGACAACAGAGGAGAAGCGGTTAAACCAAACACGAGGGGCTTTCTTGAGCCTGTAGAGAGAACAACGAAGGCGACAAACCATACCATCAGGGACAGAATACTCAGGGGCAGCTGCATGTAGACCTCACGCGGCTCGTCATTGAGAAAAGCATTCTTGATATCCAGCTGAGAGATGGACCACTGTCGAACAATGGTCATATGGGCGACAGGAGCGAAGGTCTCATCGTAGTACTTCTGCTGAAAACCACGCGCCACAAGACTAGCCTTGTAGCGCTCAAGAGAACCATCCGAGTGGGTTTTGATCTTGTACACCCACTTGCACGTGATAGAAGTGACGCACAGATAAAGGTATAAGATCCCAAGTGCCAGTACGCTCCAGAGCAGCAATCTCCTCAAACATCGCGAGTTGCCACTCAAGGTGAACAACAATCTTACCGCAGGTCGTAGGCTCGAGAAGAGCGCGGCCGGAAGCCGTGGCGCTTCGAAGGCTGACGATGTGTGGCGATCACGAAGATCGCATTGGGGAGAAGGTGGGCGGGACTCGGCGAGGACGAGAGAAGTGGGAACAGGGCTCAGCAAAGACGAAGACTCAACTGGAGAAGGAGTACGTCGATGACGGCGGGAGTAGTGCAAGGGAAAAGGTGGAATCTCAACAAGAGCTAGAAAGAACCTCCGAAGGAGAGGGAAAAGGTGGAGCCAGAGGAGAGGGAAGCGAAGAAGGTGAAGGTGGAGGCGAAACAGAAGTGGAAAGCTAAGGGTCCAAAAAAGTCAGAAAGGAGAACGACTCAACAAGAGAATCTAAGCTGGCAGTAGGGGTGCGTGGGTAGTATGGTCGGGACTCATCGAAGGTGACGTCCCGAGAGATCCTCACTCGACAGGCAACAGGGTTGTAACAGCGATAACCCTTATGCTCAAGATTGTAGCCAATAAAAACACTCAACTGACTAATCAGTCAGCTTGATGCGCTCACGAAATGGAAGAAGGACGAAACAGACACAACCGAAACAGCGAAGGTGATTGTGCTTATTGATTGTCTGTTGGGCAAATAGTAGGCACTCGACTGGAGTAGAGCCCTGAAGAGAAGTGGAAGGCTGCATGTGGATGAGGAAAGCAGTAGTGGAGACAGCCTCAGCCTAGAAGTGAGGTGGAACAGAAGAGGTAAGCATGAGAACACGAGTTGTCTCAAGCAAGTGATGATGCTTACGCTTAGAGACACCGTTCTGAGCATGAGCACCAGGGGCAAGAGTACTAGGGAAGAGTACCCTACTTAGCGAGAAAGTGACGCAAAGCAGCAAATGGGTATTCCCCAACATACGAATGGCCAAATCAAACTGAGTATGAACCATGGTTGCGAACATCTGGTAAATAGAAAGAACCTGACTGCGAGAGGACATGAAATAGATCCAAGTATGATGAGAATAATCATTAATAAAGATCACATACTATCGATGACCCCCTTTCAAAACAAAGCGAGCCAGACCCCAAACAGTGAACAAGATCAAAAGGACGAGTAAAAAAAGAATCATTAGAGGGATATGGGAGTTACAGCTGCTTACCAAGCTTGCAATCCATACAAGGTAAAGAGGTGTTAGTAGAAACAGACTGAGGAACACCACGACTGACTAGAGACGACGGCCGCGATGGCCCAAACGATGGTGCTGCTGGGCAAAGGAAGCAGTAGAGGACACAGCAAAAACAGAGACAGGTATAGTGGCTGACTAACTAGTGGAGACAGCAAAATGAAGGTGTTGTGAATCACGGCCAGAGCCTGCACTACCAAGCGATTACGCGTCTTGCGATCTGGACACAACAAGAGTCGGACTCGAGAATAATACGACAGTCGTGATCAGTGATCTGACCAGTCGGCATAAGCTGCATAGAAAGGTTGGGAACATGAGAGACTGCAGAAACATGAAAGGAAGAAGTGGAAAGGATGCCTCAGCCTGCAACAGGAAGAGATATCTGCAGTCTAAAGGGCAGAAGGAAGAGCTATGGGACTCAGAAGTGAGGTGAGTAGAATCGGAAGTGAGGTCCAAGATCCATGGAGACAAGAAACCAGGATGAGAGAGGTGGTGGAGGCAAGGAAGACTGGCGAGAAGCAAGAGCGACGAGCGAGGCCCGGCGGCGGCGACATCCCAACACAACGGCGACAACGGTGGCCCAGCACAGAGGGTGTAGACAGCCTAATGTCGGCGGGCGGCCCTCGGCGGCGGCCGGACGACGGCGGCGGCGAAGCGGCGGCGGCGTCCCAAGATAAAGGCGTGGCGCTAGCCAAGAACAAGAAGCGGCACAGAGCTCGAGCACTTGAATCGATCGGCATCGGCGGATGGCGCCGAATCGCTGGTATGCCACGAGCGTCCGAGAGGTTCAAAGCGGCAAAGAAGAACGATATTTGCGACTACATCATGCCGGGGGATGGCCCACCCACGCCCTAGACTGGGCCAGAGGCCGGGCGATGGGAGCTCAAGGGCGGCCAGGCGGAGCACAGAGCTCGTGGCAGGGGCGAGCTCGACCTTCGTTCAGGAAGCTCAAGGTGGTGCTCGAGCTTGGGCGGATGGGCGAGCTCCGGCGGCCGGTGGAGCTCGAGCGTCGGGCGGTAGTGATCCCAGCGGCCGTTCGGTCGGTGTCGGCGCGAGCGAGAGCAGAGGCCGGGCTACGCTGATGAGGCGACGTTGGGGCTGGTGGCCCATGCGAGGCCCGTGGGAAGAAGTCGAGGGAACCTGGGGCCCGTGGGATGGTGGCGGGGCGGTGTTAGGCCGAGACCGTGAGAGCATGGGCGACTGAGTGCAAGCAGGGGAGGTGGGAGAGGAAGAGAGGGAGATGGAGAGGAAGGCGACGCTCAGGCGACGGTGGCTGAAGGGCGGCTGCAGGTCTCTTTCTCACAAACCCTAAACCTTGCTCTAATACCATGTTGGAATGAATTCTTGTTCTATTCCAATGGGCCAAAGGCCAAAATATACATGTTACAGGTGTTGGTTAATATCTAACATCTAACAGTTGCAACCACCGCAACAAACTTGTCATTCATATTAATTATGGCATTGGATCAACTGGCACTGATACTTAGTATCTCCCAAAAAAAAGTATTAATATGAGGTAAGTGTTCAGAGAATATTTGGGGCAGTGACAGTACCTGCATTATCTTCTCAAACAAGTCATTCAAAGCTTGATTGGAATGGGTTATAATCAGTGTTCTTTGTGAAGGACAGTTGTGATATAGAACATTTAATATCTGCACAGCTGTATCTGTTTTTCCCGTACCAGGAGGACCAACAACCATTGTCAAGCCAGGTTGGATACCAGATATTATAGCACCAATCTACAAATAAATAATACTATCAGCGTCAGAATTTAAAGTTGAATCAGATACTCATTTATCTCGAAGGCAACATCATTCCATTACATTCCAACAGGCAAAGGTGGTGCATAACATAAGTACAAAAATACAGCGAGAATAACTATAAAATTTATGTTATTTTAGTCCCAATCCAAGACATCCTAATGCACACTGAAACACGATACCAGAAAACAGACATAAACATAGTCAATAATCTATCACTCCATCTAGGAGCAATATTTGAATAGAAAAAATAATTCTGTATTCTACAATAATAGACTCTAAATTGCTGTTGCAATGCTGACCTGGGTGGGCAGTGGTAACTGAATTCTGGAAAAATGTGAAGTTTATATGTTGTAGTTCTATCTAAATGAAACTCGTATTCAAATCCAAATTTCAAGTTGTACTACCTCCAGTTCAAAATAGATGTTTTTCCTGAGGTATCCTCCCATAATAACCATCTCAAATAACAATGTTCTACTTTTTTCCAAAGCTGGATACATTAAGTAATTTAGTTTTTGCCTCAAAGGTGATAAAGTGCATGCTTAGCAGAAGGCGGAAGGCTAAAGACACTGTAATGTGCACAAGAAATGCTTCAAAATAGTCCTATGGTAGGTTTTTTTGCCAGGATATGCGCCAATTGAAAAATGATGATTTAGCTGAGGGCCTGAAGAGTACCTGAGTGGGTGTAAACCTCACTGAGTTCTGTTTAGGTTTATCTTGAGGATACGGCCCTGGATCAGCGGGAATATATGTCTCAACCATCAATTTTTCTTTCTGAGACCCTTCATCGTCAGCCATATAGTTCTTATTTGTCAAATCAGAGGAGTTTACATTGCCGGGTAAAGCATGACTGATTTCCCTCATTTTCTTGGACAATTTAATCCTAAAGGGAGGGCATGGATGCATGGTTTCTGTACCATCTGGATTGATAAATGTGACCTATAAATAATTTGAAACATTAGAATCTTTAGGATCTAAGATGATGAAAAAGCAGACATCCACTTTGAGAAAACTTTATTTGAGTTACAATATTTACCTGGTAATCTGGAAAGCTTTGCACTACATGGTCAGCATCAAGAAAAGTGTCCTTAAAATCTATAGTTTCCAAAAGATCAGGCATGTTTGTCCACTGTGCGGCGGAAGGATTTCCATAACCCAAGAATATGTTATGCAACCATTCAGGAACTACACATGTTTCATTCATTAAATCACGTATAGATTCCAAGATTGCTTTGAAATTATTCTCCTTTGGTTTCCTTCTCAGTAGAATATTAAACGTTCCATACACATTCTCTGCACCCTTCTCTGCTACCTCGGTAACATCAATGTGGTACTGTGCTGTATCTAAGGCAATTTTAACAGTACGAATCTCACCCTTGGGGGGTTTCCACTCTTCTCTCTTTATCCTTCCTGTAAAGTCATTCATGAGTGCTCCTTCCTCATCACGAATTTCAATCACCTCACATCCACGTACATATTGCAATCCTAGCCTTTCTGGCACAGTTGATTTTGCAGCCTCCTCAGGGCTAAGAGGCTCAAAAGATGGGCGGATTGACAACAAAAATAAAACATCATGTTCCTTCAGGGCATTCCATTCAGATTTGATCTGTGGTCTGTAGCTTGATATGCTAAAAGTAACATCAGCAGTTACAGCAGAAGGCTTAACTTCCCCGATGTTTGGCTGCTTCACTTCTGTAATCCTAAATTCATTGATTGGAACAGCCATCCTGGACCATCCACGAAAGGCAGTGTCTCCCTCATTGTTGACATAAGCATGTAAATGAGGAACAGCAACCTGAATATCTTCACGAATTTCATATGTTGATTCAAGACGAAAAAGATTAAAATTCCTCAACAAATAATCATGGAGCGTCAGAAACTGAAGATTGAGTTTTGGGAGGGCAAGGCAGCCTTCTCCAGAATAATTGATGCTAGGAACAAGGCTCTCATCCCACATGATCTGTTCATTTGGATAAAGAGGAAGTGCATTAACTGCATCTTTCTGGGATTGACGCTTCTCGAAAAAAGCAACTAGCACCTCAATAAGGAAATCACGCCTTCCACTGCATGGGTCCTTCTCTGAAATTAATTTAAGCTGTTTATAGAAGATATTAGCACCTCAATGCATGCTTTTCAGTTACATATGTAAAATAAAATGTTCTTATACGCAATGAAAAAATAATGAATTTATGAAGAGCAATTTTTGAAGCTAGCTCCAACATGAAAGATGAAACTGATTAAACATTCATATTTTAGATATGTTAGTTTATGGCACATGCAAATAAAAAAATGGTTGCTGCCATGAAGATGACTTTGCTGATCTCTCTGACCAGTTGTCGGTGTAACCACGGATTCCATTGTGGTTACATAATTAACCCCTAATGACACAACAGCCATCAGGGACTCCTATCACTCTTAACAACAAAGAGGGTAAAAACATTGACAGAATGCATACTTAAACAACATTATTTCGACAGGGCACAATGAGCAAGTACAAAAAATTGGCCCCATGGAGCTTTCAAAAAGAAAGTAAGGACCACTACAGGAGGTCAAATCACAGACCGGACGTAGTAGAAATATCTATTTGGTGAATCAAAACATGGAAAGTGTGCTTCTACACACTTATATTGATGAAAGTTATCCCGTAAAAGCGTAAACATGTGGCATGTTAATAGGCCTAAAAAGGTCCAACATGCTTCATATATGGCTGTTTGTGGTGCCTGCATTAGAGGGCGTATCAGGTGCACCACTTCTATTTGTTGATCCCAAATTCAATCCCAGGTTGAGAGATTAAGTTTGAATCCTGCAGCCCGGATCAGTAAGGGAAAAGGACCACAGAGGTACACCTTTGAAGAATCGAGACCCGCCACTTTGAGTTAATAGAGTATTTTGGTAATTAATGATAATTGTAATATGGACAAACATTTTCAATGAATTGGTGAAACAGGTTGAGTCCCATGATGATGATAACTTTTGGTGGTATCGTGAGTTGATTATCATCAAGTCAAGATTCAGGGTGAAGAACGACATCATATGTTGATGTTCAAGACAAGATCCCAAAGTGAAGAAGATCATCATATATTGATAATATTCAAGTGAGGAACTTAGAGTAAAAAGAAATCATCAGTATTGATGATTATCAAGTAAAGAACCCGGACTTGGAGTGGAGATGTTCGTCATCAAGTGATCACTCTAAGATGGATGCTCAAGACAAAAGTATGAATAGCATTGGCTAAGATTGTGTTCCTAGTCTTTTACTGGTCTCGGTGTTTAGAGTGGAGACCGAATTGCTCGTATAGGTTGCTGTACTATTAAGAATGGTCTTGACTTGTAGCTTGAGTGTGTCTTGTGTTGACAGCTCTTAGTGCTTGCTCTAGCTCTCTTTAGCATATTGCCTATATTTGCGAATGTGTTTTGAAAATAGCTGAATCTCATGCATAATCCTTGTAGCATGTGACTTTAGTTCGCAAATGTGTTTTACAAAACGTTTAAGTCCATGTACCAAATTCCTTGTGGCATAATTCTAAAAGTAGGCAAATGTGTTTTGCAACTTGTTAAGAATCATGCTTTCAAACCATGGTTGCATCACGCATCAATTTGCAAATGTGTTTTGCAAAATTGAGTTGAAGCGTTTTGCAAAATCATCTTTTGTTATCCTTGACCGGACTGACTGGAACCTCGAACATTTGAAGCGGTCAGGTTTTTCCAGAGAGCCTCTGTTTAGTTCATCCCTTCCTTGGCTTGGTAACCCGGTCTGACCGTGAGTGGAGGGCCAGACTGACCGGACCTCCGGTTCATTGACGTGGTCAGCTTTTTCTAGAGATGGTTGTTTTTGCGACTTGCTACTGAATTCTCCTTGCCGAATTCAAATCCCGATCCTCCTCCCCCGTCCTCCCGGCCGGCCACCGCTCCAATCCTCAGCTCAGCTCGCCATGGAAGGGGAGAAGTCGCAGCTCTCCTCTTTCTCCTCCGCCGCCACCTGAGCTCCCCATCCAAGAACACACTCCTGTTCGAGGCGCTCAAGGGAAAGAGATGGTCTTTGGCGGACGACGGTACTGTATAGCGGCCGGCGAGAGGCGGCGGGTTGGGCGAGCGCGGCGCGCGAGGTGGGCTTATCCGCTCACACGGCCGTGCTGGCCGCCGCATACCTCGACCGGTGCTTCCTCAGCGGTGTGTCGTGGCTCGGGGGCCAGCCCTGGATGGCGCATCTCGCCGCCATGGCCTACGTCGCGCTCGCTGCCAAGGTGGAGGAGACGCGGGTGTCGTTGCTCCTCGACCTCCAGCACTGGGCCACCAAGGGCAGCGACCCCTACGTGTTCGAGGCCAATACGGTGAGCCGCATGGAGCTCCTCGTGCTCTCCGTGCTCGGCTGGCAGATGCACCCAGTGAGGCCAATGGTTTGGTTGCTACAATATTATCCTGCCATTATCTTGCATTATGATGTGTTTTCTGATCCTCTCTGAATGTGTTTGCATGATAGAAATTGAACAGCCTCTTGAATTGTTGTTCGCATCATACATGAACTTGGCAACTTCTCTAGCACGGAACAATTGCACTAGTGATGAAGTGGTTCATCCAGATCTTTGGCATTATTTTTTTAGACTGAAACAGACAAATTTATCTTACCTTTCATTTAGCTAGTAAACTACTAAAACAACCTTTCACTAGTCTTTCATGTCTTGGGCAGTACTTGCAAGAGAAGCAGGGCCCTGCATGATTACATGCAGCAGCTGATCACAGCACTATAGATTGATATATAGAACTGGTAACTGATGCCATGTGTTCACAGTTATTATTATTGGATTCATCAATCTTTTCTGAAGTTGAACTCTGAGGGCTTCTGAAACATTCTGTCAGCTCACTCTCTTGTATGCTTTTACTGTGTGCAAATCAAAATCCTTTGACAAGCCATCAGTCCCTGATGGATTTGGGAATCGGAAGGGTATATTGCTTGTTCTTGTGCTAATGTTCAGGTCAATCACCTGAACCTTGCAAAGCTACATGGCAAATGCTACTACGCGCATTGTCCGAGTCCTAACATTGTTCACGGGTAGACAGGCATGCCCACAGGCGACGGGCATGGGTGAGGTTCTTCGCCCGTCAGCCTTCGCGGGCATGCTCGTGGGGGGAAATCGGGGTCGCGGGCATGGGTATGGGCGAGCACTACCTGTGCCCGCCGCACCCGATTGCCATTCCTACTCTCCTCTCTCTTGTGCATGTGTTGCACTTAGTGAGCTTAGAGAGCAAAATCATATTGCATATGTTGCATTAGGTGTTTAATTTTGCATCCATTGAGCTTAGACACTTGATTCGTTCAAGTGAGTGTCACCGACTTGTTACTCTTGGTGTTTGCCGACACCTAGACGGCTTGGAGGAGTTGCGCCGGTGATCCTCTCAAAGAAGGTTGTGAGAAGACTCAGGCTGTTGTGAGTAGCTTGGTGCTCGACATCTCCGGAATACAGGAATAGCAACTCCGAGTGGATTCGAGGTATAGGCTTAATTTGTAGAGCCGGTCCAATTTGTTTGCACTTACCTCAACATGGACTAGGGGAAACCAGCAAGTTTTCGATCACCACAGGAAAAAATTCAAGTGTTCTTGTGGTTTGCTTTCTGAAACTTTACCTTCTTGCAATTTACATTTATATAATTATATTGCTTGTTTGTCTCCTTAGGATTGCATTCTTGGTCTTAGTCTTAGTTTGTTGGTGCAGTTAGTCTTGACTAGTTGATTTAGGTTTTAAATGAGCAAAACCGAATTGATTTACAATTCCGCACAAAACTCGATTTTGGCCTAAAGAATTTTTAAAATCACCTATTTGAGCTTAGACACTTGATTCGTTCAAGTGAGTGTCACCGACTTGTTACTCTTGGTGTTTCCTGACACCTAGACGGCTTGGAGGAGTTGCGCCGGTGATCCTCTCAAAGAAGGTTGTGAGAAGACTCAGGCTGTTGTGAGTAGCTTGGTGCTCGACATCTCCGGAGTACAGGAATAGCAACTCCGAGTGGATTCGAGGTATAGGCTTAATTTGTAGAGCCAGTCCAATTTGTTTGCGCTTACCTCAACATGGACTAGGGGAAACCAGCAAGTTTTCGATCACCACGGGAAAAAATTCAAGTGTTCTTGTGGTTTGCTTTCTTAAACTTTACCTTCTTGCAATTTACATTTATAGAATTATATTGCTTGCTTGTCTCCTTATGATTGCATTCTTGGTCTTAGTCTTAGCTTGTTGGTGCAATTAGTCTTGACTAGTTGATTTAGGTTTTAAATAGCAAAACCGAATTGATTTACAATTCCGCACAAAACTCGATTTTGGCCTAAAGAATTTTTAAAATCACCTATTCACCCCCTCTAGTCGGCCTTCTCAATCTTATAAGTGGTAACAAAGCTTGGTCTCTCGTTTATTAGGCTTAACCGTTTAGAGAGTAAAGGATGGCAACTATAGAGGGTATGCACCCCAGTAGGGCAACACACTTTGATGGTTCAAATTATGCTCACTGGAAAATTAGAACGACTGTCAATATCAATATTAAGGCCATGGGCCTAAACCTACAGAGAATTGTTGATGCTGGTTTTGCTACTCAAATTGATCCACAAAACCTCGCTCAAAGGGAAGAGCAAAACTTTCAACTCGATGCTCAAGCTTTAAATGAGCTATATAGTTCTTTGAGTGTGGAGGAGTTTAATAGCGTGGACAATCTTGAGAATGCTCATGATGTTTGGACAACTCTCATGGAAATTCACGAGGGAATCTCCACGGTCAAGGAAACTAAATTGCATAGGTTGAAAGCTCAAATATGAGTCATTTACCATGTTGCCTCATGAGAACATAAATAGCATGTATCCTCGATTGAACATAGTAAATGAGCTCACAAGCCTATCTTGTGATTTAACCAATCTTGATATTGATGCTTAGAGCTCTACCGGACAAATATGAGACCTTGGTGACATTATTCCTTAATTCATCCAAATTGCCAAGGACGACTCCTACCATTCTTTTGGGCAATCTCATCACAAACGATGATGTACAAAAAGGGCAAAGATAAGCTCAAGGAGAGAGTCTCAACTTCAAGCAAAGGAATTCATGTTTTCAAAGCCAAATATGATTCAAGCAAAGGAACCCCGGATTGACTGGCGCGGTCAGCTTTTTCCAGAGAGGGTTGTTTTTGCGACTTGCTACTGAATTCTCCTTGCTAGATAACCATGGTGTTGTAACCAGTCAGACCAGAACCCTAGATTGACCGGCACGGTCAGCTTTTTCCATTAGTGTGTTTTCTCTGGTTTGGAAATCTTTTGAACTCAATCGGCCGGATCTTAAGTGGTGGATGGCCGGACCGAGCATAACGGATAGATTCGTAACAATGATTAATGTAGAGGTTATCGTTACTCTATAGTTCGATCTGACCGGCCCCTTGCCTACGGTCTGACCAACCTTCCTGTTTTTGCACAGATTCTCCTCCAACGGCTAATTTTTGTGTGTGGGTGTATAAATACCCCTTATGGCCGGTTGTAGGAGTGAGAGATCATTTTCGTTCCCCTAGAGCAAAGAGCAAGCCCTCTCCTCTCTCTTGTGCATGTGTTGCACTTAGTGAGCATAGAGAGCAAAATCTTATTCCATGTGTTGCATTAGGTGTTGGATTTTGTATCCATTGAGCTGATACATGGGCCCAGGGGGATAAGAAAAATTACCAATATGACCCTTAGCCCCAGACACTTGATTCGTTCAAGTGAGTGTCACCGACTTGTTACTCTTAGTGTTTGCCGACACCTAGACGGTTCAGAGGAGTTGCATCGGTGATCTTCTCAAAGAAGGTTGTGAGAAGACCCGGGCTGTTGTGAGTGGCTTGGTGCTCACCATCTCCAGAGTAGAGGAAGAGCAACTCCGAGTTGATTCAAGGTATAGGCTTAATTTGTGGAGCCGATACAATTTATTTGGGCTTACCTCAATATAGACTAGGAGAAACCGGTAAGTTTCCGATCACTACAAAAAAGTTCAAGTGTTCTTGTGGTTTGCTTTCTTGAACTTTACCTTCTTGCAATTTACATTTATAGAATTAAATTGTTTGCTTGTCTCCTTAGGATTGCATTCTTTGTCTTAGTCTTAACTTGTTGGTGCACTTAGTCTTAACCAGGTGATTTTAGGTTTTAAATGAGCAAAACCGAATTGATTTACAATTCCGCATAAAACTCGATTTTGGCCTAAAGAATTTTTAAAACCGCCTATTCCCCACCCCCCACCCAGTCGGCCTCCTCGATCTTATAACCTTGTCATATTGCAATTTTTAGATTACCCTCATATTCAAATTTCAACTCAATAGATCAACTCTCCACTAGTTTCTTCCCCATAGATCTGCTCACCGAACCTCCCAGCTCCGTCGAGGACAGCACCACGCCACCACCAGACCAACTCCACTTGATACAGTGAAGCAGGTACAAGGGGCGGGTGGTCTGGGATCGGACAGATTTCGAGGGAGTAAACCAAGCACAGTGAACACCACATGTCGTATAGATTAGGAACTTGGGAGTGGAAGAGTTGGGAGCTAAGTAACTGACGGTAATATTTAAGAGTAAATTGCACCAAAGGTACATAAACTTGTGAGGTGGATGCATCTAACTATGAAACAGTGCATTTAGGTCAATGTGGATGCATCTAACTATGAAACAGTGCATTTAGGTCAATGATCTTGTTATACCGTGCAAAAGAGGTCCAAAGAGGTTTTGCAAGCTGACATGTTATTGCAAAAGAGGTCCAAAGTGGTTTTGCAAGCTACGCGTGCGTATGGACGCTGAATTGCACCTCAATTCTCTCTCCCACCCACTTGGATTCAACGCTCATGCTCTGCATTGCCATCATCTTTGACTGAGATGGAGGCAAGGCCAAGGAGCTCGAGCTCAAGCGCACACCCAAGTCGCCTCCTTCAGCTCACTCCCACACCTACGCTACCTCTGCCACAGAGCAAGCTCGACGCGTGCGCGTCCACGCGCCCGGTGCCGCTCTGCACAAACGGATACTCCTCATGAAGGCAGTGCTCGTTCTCATGACGCTCCCCCCTTCACAATCGTCGAAGCTCCACCGCCGTTGAGGCCTGGACCACACTCGTTTCGGGCCAACACCACTAGCATCCTCCACACCCATCTCAGGCCATCCACATCGGGCCTCCCATGTTCCCGGACATGGTGACCCATGTGGTCGAGATCTCCCCGGACATGGTGACCCATGTGGCCGAGATCTCCCCAGACGGCGATAAGCTTTCTGGTGCTATCTTCTCATTGGAGAGAGTGAGAAGAGAGCATATGAAAGGATATAGAAAGAGTTGGTGAGAAAGAGCAGCGGCGGAGGAAGAGAGAAATAAGGAGATGATCTGCCACATCAATGCCACGTAAGCATTAATGCTAGGTAAATGCCTCATCAGTCTGGCAAAAACCTCTTTTGGACCTTTGCACGGTTCAACAAGTTTATTGATCTAAATGCACTGTATCATAGTTTAGTGACCTAGATGAACCTATCTCACAAGTTCACGTAACTGTGATGCAATTTACTCTAATATTTAATTTAGTGAAGGGATTTCTGCATATTCCATCTAAGCAGCGGACCTTTTCCACCTAAAATACCACTTCAATCGTCATTACAGTATTAAGATCCAAGCACTGCTACAGCGGTTGCATTTTACGTGCACCCCTTGTGTATCAGTCTGATGCTGTGTTCATTAGTTACCTAAAAGGAGCTGAGGCAAAGGGAACTGATGTTGATAACCTCAATAAATGCCTTGTTTGAGTTAGACATGGTGTTCTAGGATGTTCTAGCCACACCTAATAAACTTGATCCAGACAAAGCCTAGTTTAATGCCTTATGACGAAAAATCATCTGATGTGAGACAAGGTGGCTGAGACAACACAAATCAGCGAGTCAAGGACAACAATAAACATTGTCCTGAGTTTTGGGAAGCAGCAACTATGCCTGAGTTTTGGGAAGCAACAACTATGCCTGAGTTTTGGGAAGCAACAACTAAGGTGAGTAAATTTTGTCAAAGTCACCACCAAACAGCAGACAGTACATCCCATTGGAGTCTTGGAGGTGCTTGAGATAATCACAAGTCACTGGCCAATCATACGTTTCAAATAATTTACACAGACATGACACTGTTTAAATGTGTGCCGGATGGAAAGATTTTAAGTTCCAACATTCAGTGATTAAACATTCAATCCAGCAAAACTCAATTATAACCAACTTATAAGGAACATGTATAAGATAGTGTGTCCTTTTATCCAAGCAATGGTCTTGTAGGTATGCATGCATTTTATTTCCTGCTCTCTTGGCTTTCATGTTGAGCAGCATACAACTCAGAAAAATAGACCTTCAATGACAGACAACAAGAAGTATATCCAGCCTGATGTATGTCAAGGGAATACTATTTACAAACAACAGCAGCAATCTGATAAAATCTTATATAGGCAAGAAGCACAGAGAAGTGAAGTAACCATGTGAATTGCTCACCTTATTACAAACAAGATCTTGCAGTTCCACATCTGACAAGACAAGCAGCTTCTTTGCTAAGTCAGCGCGCTTGTGGATGGAACCAATATTACACAAGGCAAAGTCTCGCAACTGCAACAATTAGGGAAAAAATAGAAAATTAATATTTTCCACTACTATAATACAGGAAATCAATGTAAAAAAATGACAACAAAACAGATAATAAGGTACACACCTTAGAAACTTGTTTGAATGCTAGCAGCTGAAAAGCTTGGAAACGGGAATAATGAGCTTGTAAGACATCATCATCACTAAGCTGTGTTCCAGAATGATCATTAATTTCAAAGCCTTCATAAAACTGCAGCAAATCCACCAATTGAGCAAAAAGGCGCCCCTTTTCATGAGTATAGAGTGTGCTTAAGTGGCACTTAGCAACAACAGCAACATCAGCAACAAGGGGCCTTAGAAATCTGCATAATAAACAATATAGGTGGAGAACAAATATACATACATTAAACAAAGACGAGCTAATCTTTGCTAATATTGCCACTGGCCAGCAAGATTTAACTGAACCAAGATAGATACTTCACTTCAGGAATGTAGTTAGATGTAATTACATAAAGAAAGATAGGTAATGCCTTAAAAAATGCAATGGAAAACATGTTTTATGGACATGAAAGGAACAACCACAAACAACCAAATCAAGAATTGATGCCCAGTTGTCACAAGATATGGATATAAAGATTCATAAAACAGATAGATCAACACCCTACAGAGGAGAAAAATATGCTGATTTACAAAATGTTCATGGTGGAAAGAACGAAACACTTCTCAATTTATGTCTATTACTCTGTTTGATGCACAAGAACTTTGAAAGTTGTATGGTCACAAGAGACAATTATTCTTAAAGTAAATAGCACCTTAGTCCTTAAATTTGAACGGGTTTCCAATTAGATCCATTAACTTAAGAGATGAAAAAATCGAGGTCCCTAAATCTTCTAGAAGTGGATCAATGCTATATTGCATAAGGGGCATCGACCTGCATCAATCAGATCAGGTGAAGAAATTTTGCAAATCTACCAACCTGGACGTTGAGTAATCACGTTCTTACATCTTAAGTGAAAAACCATGAAGTTTGAATAACCTAGGATGCAGTTTACTCTTGTACTACTGGAAGATGCTGCTTGCTACTACTGGAGAAGTAATGTATACATACCGTCTAGTAGGAAGCTGGCTCAACATATCAATCAAAAATTCCATAAATCTTTCACAATACAAGACACAAGAATCATCAACCTGCCCACTAAGTGACTCGTTCAAGACAGATTCTTCACCTCCATCCTGACTGGATAATATGACCTTCGAATCGAGAATCTATACAGAAGTTTCAAGGGAGTTAAGAAGAATTCTCATCTAGCAACAACATAGTAATGAGAACAGTTTCAAAGGCACACCTCCAGGAATTCTTCAATTAGGTTCCTAAGGAATTTATTCTCAAGCATTTCGGAAGAATTACAGGGTTGGCCTGCCTTTTTTGCTTCCTTTGCTTCTTTCCTTTTGATTTTGGTCCACTTTTTAATCAATTCAGGGTTAAGGCAAAGTTCCATCTATACATGTTTGAAACAGAGATAAGAACAAGCACAGAACATGCTAGTCTGAGGGGAGAAAAATCTAGAATTACCTGAAGCCGTCCAAAGGAAAGAGTATGCCACAACTTAAGGCTTACTAACTGAAGTATAGTTTCCCGGACAAGTTCATCCTCCAAACTCTGCAGCAAAGCATGAGTTAATGGGCCACTGAAAGCATGAAATTTTGCCACAGACCACATGGAGTAACAAACACACAAAAAAAAACAGTACACAAATGAGCAGCTTTTGCATTGCTAGTCGTAAAAGTCATTAGGGTGAGGACTTGTAACCTTAAAAAATTAACAATTGAAAAGGAAAATGAACAGCTAGATCAATTCGATAAAAAAAACTATATAGAAATGCCGGCCCAACAACATAGCATCCCAGATTCCAATATTTAAAAAACACTCCTAATGCCCCCACACACACACACAAAAAGTTCAATTCCACTCAAAAGGAAGCATTATATGGTGCTTGAACAGAAATAATTTAAAAAATGATACATCTGCAAAAATGGAGCATGTAAATGTGAATCAAGTACTCTATTGTGGAACATGTAATAAGTACCTGAAATGCATTTATCATGAACAAGAGGTAATTTGTTTTCTCTAGCATATTAAGGGCCTTATCCTGCAAGATAACATAAGAATAAGACAAATTCAGAAGGAAAAAACATGAGAAGTCATCTATTTAATATTTGCATAAGGAAAACATACACAAGACAAAGATATAAATTGAATTAACACAAAAGTTCAGAATGAAACTGAACACACAACCAAATGGTTTTGTCTTATGTAACAAAAAAGTAAACATACAAAACACAACCAAAGCCCATCATCCCATGATTTCCCTCAATTCTACAACCCTGCACAAAATACCATCGAACCTCGCCTAGACTAGAGTACTCGATCTTTTCAAAAAATCACCACCCGGGCTCCTTAACTGGTGCTCAAAAGAAAAATTGAGGAATCATCATCATCCCAACAGAATCAATCCCAATTACCAACCTTCACGTGCTTTTGTCATCATATCTCATATCCCCAAGAGCACCAACAACAACTATTGTGGCTAGTGACTACATCTCATTACCTCGTTACATTTTGGCCGTAGGTGAAAAAAAAAACTCCAGTAGGCAGTAGCTGCAGGACACAAAATGCAAGTTTAGTGGCTCTAAGCCTCTGAGTAGTTCCAATGGTTTGTTGGCAACAATTGAGCTCCTCCTAAACAAATCATGCTCACCCCGGCCCCAAGTGATCTGATGAATTTGCATTCATGGGGCAGCACCTTCATTGACCAAGTTCCACGAAAAACTACTTGAAAGGAGATGCATAAATAACCAAAACTAAATTTCATTGTATTGCCAATTATGCTGCTACAGCCTACAGAAACTCATTTTTACCAAAATAGCTGTGCAGGCTAAGCAACTGGCGAGCAAATGGGTAAGTACAGCAAAACCAACACAAACCTCTTCCTTCAGCTTGAGAACCCGCCACAGGAATCCCTTGAACGCGTCCTTCCGGTAGTGGAAGCAGGTCCACGCCGCCACATTCTCGCGAAACTGCACACAGAATCCCAAACCACGTCAGAAACCCTAGAAATCGCTCGAGCAAGTAAGCCACCAGTAATTGATCCAATTCGAGCAGCAGGGGTTTTGACGCGCATCACCTTCTCGTTGACCATGAGGATCATGGACATGACGTGCTCGAAGGACGCGCCCTCCGGGTCGAAGTGCGGCCAGAGGTAGTTCTCAAGGTACTGGCTGACCTCAAGGATCATGACGCGGTGGAGCGGGACGGTCTTGCGGCCGCGGCCCTCAACGCGGAGCTCGGTGGCGTAGATCTCCCTGACGAGGCCGGCGTCAAAGGCGGCGGCGGCGGCGGGCGAGCCCCAGTGCTCGGCGGCGACGCGGGTGAGGCGGTCGCGCTGGATGTCGAGGAGCGTGATGGAGGCCCCGGTGGAGGCGGGGGCCTTGTCGGGCACCGCCAAGGCGGAGGCGGCGGCGGGGGCGTCGGCAGGGAGCGGGTACTCGGCGGCACGGGGGTGCCGGAACTCGAAGACGCCGGTGCCGTAGACCTTCGGCATGGTTGGGGTCTGTGCGGTTTAGGGTTTGAAGGGTGTGCGAGGTTTAGGGGGGTTAGGGTTTGGAGTTGGAAGTGGAAGGAGATTGGGAGAGGACGAGGCGGCGGCAGCGAGAAGGGGATGGGAGAGAGAGATTTGGAAAGGGATTTTAGCCGGAAGAAGTCCCCATCTGTGCCTACGGAACTCTGCTTCTTCGTTGTCGTGTCTTCCTCGCACGGATAGTCGGTTTTGGCTCGCCGGACTGTGCTCGCCCGTGCAGCCCGTTTCAATTCGAAAAATTCATAAGTACATGTAAGAATTATAAAATAAACATATTGAATTCAATAAAATAAAAAGATTTATTAATATTTAAATAGTTACCAAGTTAAAACATTTGTTAAGTAAAAACTCAATATAAGAAAACCTTGGCAAAGTAAACATAGTACGACCTATATATATTCATATTCTAAGTGTCGTTGCTTAGGTATAAATTTTCGAACACTTACGATAACTCTAGATTTTCTATAAAGTGGTGTGTTCGTGCATCAGCTTGTTATCAATCCTTCACAGTCAGAAGTATCTCCACCATCTCACTCGTAAAACGTGTTCTCTCCTCCAATATTCTTCTAAAAAGGCTAAAAGAGGACTCGAATGAAACTATCGAGACAGAAATAGTTAGCATATCACATGCAAGTATGGATAGTATGGGATATGTTAACTTATGAGTATGCCATCATTGTAAAATTTTGAAACCTTCTGAGTTGAAATCTACTATAGCGTTGTCCAAATAGCCAGTTTGTTCTCCACTTCTTATGTGAGAGGTTGATCTTGGTTGAGAGGGTGTAGGTGTAGAACCCCTGAACCTGGAGGAAGAATCTTCACCCCCAAATCTTGCCTACAAATTTGTCTTGTTACATGTCGAATTCGGATTTTACAAATCTCAATCCTCTGTGAAATCACTGTGCTATTCTCTAGATCAGTAGATAGCACTCACAGACACATTGTTGAATCATTTCATACAAGGCATAAACTAAATCATTCAATATATTACAACTTCAGAGTGACATAGACCACGGCAGGCCAAGTTTTACAAAAGGGCCGGACAAGCCAAATTGATTATATTACTGACGAGGATCTAATAATCCTCATTTTTATCTTTTATCTATAATTCTTATTATGGGTAAATATGATGTCACATAGTCCCCAGAGGTACCCCTTATCTAAAAGGGAGAAGTCCAATAAGTGGTTGTAAGTCTTGCTACGACTATATCATGGTCGTAAGTCCTTCTACGACCACTACATAGTCGTAAGTCCTTCTCGATTGCTACAGTCGTAAGTCCTTCTCGATCGCTACACGGTCGTAAGTTCTTCTACGACCGGGTAAACTACGACCACCTTATAATCAAACCTACGGTAGTGGGTCCAATTGATTAAGGAATCCGAGCGAGCGCGCGCACTATTATTCCGCTTATTAATGGTGCGTAATTACCCCATTATCTCGGAAGATAATTGCGGACGGCGTGAAGAAGCCGAGGCGATAATTCTTGCCATCATGCGCGTTCTTGGATTAATCGAGCGCATCTCCGCGAGGCAAAGCGGCTACTTCTTCACGACTATATAAGGGCATCGATCGGAGAGATAGGTGGAAGAGAAAAACAAGAGCCGATCAAGTAGGAACACAAGTGCTATTCTCTCGTAATAGTCTTAGTCTTTTACTTGATCATCAAGAATACCATACACACAGGATTAGGGTTATTATTCTCTCGGAGAAGGCTGAACTGTCTAAACATCCGTGTCAATCCACTCTGCGTGATCTTATCTCTAGGAGACCCCGAATCAAACAATCTTTACGTAAGATCGGTTCTAATACACCAAGCGGTTGGCGCCGTCAGTGGGGATCTTCCGGAGGATGGAGCGAGGAGAACTGGTTCGACTTGGCGGTCTGTGACGTCGACATGGATGCGGTTTCGACTACTGAGCCGAGTGATGCATCCGTGATGGTGATGTTCCTCGGAGATTATTCTCCAGAAACCATCCCATCAATGGAGTTGAGGAGGATCCTTATCCCCACAACGATCGTCCAACAGAGGAGCCAATTCCCTCCAAGGACAAGGGTCAATCCGACCAGAACCGCACCGAGGAGGACTCACGACACAATGAGAGTTTTTCCTCTAAGTGTCCAAGTTCCCTTAAGGCGGTCCGACCTGGTGAGACAAGTCCTGGAAGCCACCATTCCAGGACTCCACGAGCATCTTGTGATCCTATCTCTCAGGGTAACTCCAGAGATAGTGGGATCAAGCATGCTTTTCCTACAAATACAACCGTCTCTCCGCAGATCTCATTTGCGGACGGAGGCGATTATAACCGGAGTTCCCCTACGGAGGATTACTCCAAGTCGCGAGATGGTGTCTCTCGAGCACTCCTCAAGCGGGAGGCCTCAAGCGCAAGTGAGAATCATCAGCGGAGGTCTTCGTCCTTCCTCAAATCGAGTCAACCTCATGGAGGTCGAAATGAGAACCCTCCCGAAGATCACGCCTGCGCCTCCTCGTAGTAATGGCAAGGAACCACCGTGACGGAGAGAACCAACACTCGATGAGCGAGAAAATCCTCGACATTCTCGCACTCCACTGAGAAGGCCTCAAAGATCTGACGGGGAGGATTTTGAGGCCATCCGAAGAAAGAAAATTGCAGCCCAGAAGAACCTGCCTGGGCGCATTCAATATCAGTCACAGGAGGTACAAGAACTCCGGACATCAACGACTTGCTTGAGAATCCCAATCAAGAGCTTGCTCGAGCGCGAGATCGATCTCTTTCTTTGAGGAGATTGCGCAAAGGCTTGAATCGTGATGACAAGGCTGGAAGTACCTCGTCAACAACATTCGGTAGTCGTAGCAATGCGACTTCTTCACTACCGATCAATCGAATATTTCTCTGCGTAGGAATCGACACGGTCATAAGTCACATCGATCTCCTATTGAGAAATACTTTTCGATCGGTGATGATCAAGTAGCCCTCAGGAGGTGATCAATCACTACTCCGCAAAGAAATTCTAACGGTGGATTACGAGGAGTATTCCCCTCGAAAAACTGAGACCTACAATGAGCAGTCGACTTGCAGGGTATCGTCGTATCGATCACTGGCGACATTAACCCTTCTTTCCTACAAAGAAGGCGTCAAGAAGTAATTCTGGGATCTGGGGCATTTTCGCGACCTTGAGCGATTGGCCACCTCATTTTCGACCGGTGAACATGGAGAAATTTGATGGATCTCAAAATCCCATCGAGTTTCTTGAGATCTATACAACACCGTCCGGCGGCGGGAGGAGGAGAGCACGTAATGGCGAATTACCTTCCAAGCGTGCTCGAAGGATCCGCTCGATCATGGTTATTAAACCAACCACTCGAGTCGATCTACTCTTGGCAACACCTCTGTGATCTTCTACGAGCAAATTTCAAAGGCACATACAACCGCCTCGGAAAGGAAGGCGACTTGCCGGATCAAGCGGAACAACAACGAGACTTTGCGTCAATTCATCAAACGCTTTAGTCAGGTTCGTAACTCAATTCCGGAAATTTCTGACTCCTCTGTGATCAGGGCTTTTAAGCAAGGAGTCCGTAGTAGAAGAATAACAGAGGATATTGCTTTAAATCCTCCCAACACCGTTGCCAGAGCTCTTTGAGATGGCCGATCGATATGCAACTGCTTCTGAGGCAGTCGAGTGGAACAACACTATCGATCGAGAAACATATACTCCTCGAGAGCCAGGTGAAGTTGGTAAAGATAAAAAAGCAAAAAAGTCCAAGAAGAAAATAAAAAATCAAAAACCACAAGCCAGTGGTTCCAAGGAGGTTCTGGCCGTGAAAGATGGAGAGCCCCAAACCACCAAGTCGTACCCTGATCAAGGCAAAGGTAAGCGCCCTGATCGTAGGAACGACAAACCAAGGTGGTGTCCTTTTCATAAAAAGGAAGGACATGACCTCATAGCTCGCCGAGTTTTCCAAAGAAAGCTCGAAGACTACTACAACAAAGCACCACTCCCTACTCTCGGCGGGTGGGACATACGAGTGGCCAAAAGTCGTCGGATGATGAGGAGATGCCGTTCAAGATCCGCAACATACCGTTGAGCACATCTACGGAGGATCATCGGCATCGACTCCAAGCGACAACTTAAAGGCTGCACGGACGAGAGGTAAATTCTCTACATACTCCTCTTGTCAATAAATTACCAAGTGGTCGAAGTTACCATCTCTTTTGAGAAGGACATTGCCCGATCACTATGAGTCGATCAGTCGATTTCGATTGTGGTCGAACCCACCATCAACAATGTCGGGTCAATCGAGTGTTAGTTGATGGTGGTAGTTCTTTGAACATATTATTTACTAATGCCACGGGCGAGATGCAAGTACCGGGACAAAGGTAAGGCGATGCGATACTCCTTTCATGGAATTGTCTGGGGTCTTGACCAAACCTATTGGCCAAGTTTCTCTTCCTTTAACATTTGGCTCACCAAGTAATTTCGGAGACGAGAAAGTCTCCTTTGATGTGGTCGATTTCGATCGGCATATAATGCCATACTCGGACGACCAACTTTGGCAAAATTCTTAATGGCTACTCATTACGGGTATCAATGTCTTAAGATGCGGTCCCAAAGGTGATCACCATTCGATGTGACAAAAGATGGCGTATAGTCTGCGGCCGTCGATCCTCGAGATGGTTGGTCAAATACCAACTCGAGATGAAAGTCGACCGACTAGCAAGTCGAAGCCTAAAGCTGCACCAAAGCCGAGCGATCAAGTCAAAGAGGTTCCTCGGGCGCAGAAGAACCCTCGAAGGCTGCTTAGCATCGGGAGACTTCCGACCCCAAATAGGAAGACGCCCTCATTACCTTCCTCAGAGCTAACGCAGATGTCTTTGCGTGGCAAGCATCCGACATGCCGGAGTCCCGTGGAGGTAATCGAGCACGAGCTAGCTTTACGGCCGATAAAGTACCGTAAAACAAAAATTACGGAGATTTGCCCCGATCGGCGAGATGCTATTAAGTCGAGTTGGATAAGCTACTTAAAGCGGGCTTTATAAGAGAAGTCAACCACCCGCAGTGGTTGGCTAACCTGTAATGGTCAAAAAGTCAAGCGGCAAATGGCGTATGTGCGTGGACTTTACCGATCTTAATAAAGCTTGTCCAAAGATGATTTCCTTTGCCTCGTATTGATCACCGGTTGATTCAACTGCGAGTTGTGAGATATTAAGTTTTTAGATGCATATTCGGATACCACGGATCAATATGTGTTTAAGCGATGAAGAAAAGACCGCATTCATTACTCCATTTGGTACCTTTTGCTATGTCAAAATGCCATTTGGTCTAAAGAATGCGGTGCTTCTTTCAACGCTTAATGCAATCGACTTTTCATCTCAATTAGGCCGAATTTGGAAGCCTATGTTGATGATCTAGTCGTAAAAGCATTAAGAGACTTAATCATATCACCGACCTACAAGAAACATTCGACAACCTCGAAAGCACCGCTTAAAACTCAATCCGAGAGAAGTGTGTGTTTGGAATTTCTTGGAAAATTGCTTGGATTCCTAGTATCCGAGCGAGGAATCGAAGCAAATCTGAAAAATAAAAGCCATCCTCGGATCGTCCTCCAAACACAAAAAGGAAGTCAAAAACTCCTTTGGGTGCATGGCGGCTTTAAGTCGTTTCATCATGCGACTAGGAGAAAAGGACTACCTTTCTTTAAACTTCTCGGGAGACATGAAGGTTTTGAGTGGTCGAGCGAGGCAAACGTTGCCTTTGAGGATGTCAAGAGGTATCTTCGAGTGCTCTGTTCGGTTTCCCCAAAGCGGAAGAGGCGCTCTTAATTTACCTAGTTGCCACGCCACAGGCGACAAGCGCGATACTAGTCGTAGAGCGTGAAAGCGTACAACGACCGGTTTACTACGTCGTGAAGTTTTACGGGCCTAAGGGCGTTACCCTCGGTCCAAAACTTCTATATGCCCTCCTCATGTCTTGAGAAGCTGCGGCATTATTTTGAGCGCACAAAATAGTTTGTCTGTCGAGTTTCCTTTGGGAGCAATCCTCCATAATAAGGAAGCAATGGGGCGCATGGCAAAATGGTCAATCGAACTTGGGAGTTCGACCTCCATTCGTGTCGACGGCCATAAAATCCCGATCTTGGCGGACTTTGTCGCGAATGGACAAATCTGAACTGTTCGGGATCCCGATCTGATTCCCGACCGATGGATGATGTACTGACGGGTCACTTACTTTAAGTGGCTCGGGTTTGGGTGGTCTAGTATCTCCTACCGGAGAAACCTTAAAGTATGCCATACAATTAAACTTTCGGGCTACTAACAATGTGGCGAGTCACGAAGGTTTGCTAGGCGGCATACGAGTGCAACACTCTCAATTAAATCGACTACTCGTGAGAGGAGACTCTCAACTAGTCGTGAATCAAATCGGAAAAGTACGGTGCTCTAACTCAACAATGGCTCGGTACTTATCGAATCGTAAGCTAGAAAAACATTTTTAGGTTTGAGGTACAATTTATCCCTCGAAAGGATAATTTCCTCATGAGACCAACTTGCTCGGATGGCTTCTTCCGATCCACGGTACCAAAGGAGTTTTCTTGGAGCAACTCCAAAAACCGTCTCACAGTCGAAGAATCGAAACACCTCCTCTTGAGATGGCCTCATTAGATTACGAGGATACGGATGACTCCCATCTACGAGTATCTTTACAAGGGTTCCGTGCAGAAGATGATCTTGAGGCGGATCGATTATCCCGAAAAGCCAAAATGTATACTTTGGTTGAAGGAGTCCTCTATAAGCGAGGAACCCAAGGAATACTCATGCGATGCATTCCGCAAAACGAAGAATAACACTCCTTCACGATATACAGTGGCATCTGTGGGACGCATGCCTCCTGAGAACATTGGTTGGTAAAGCCTTTCGACAAGGTTTTCTTGGCCTCTGACCTGTCGATGCTATGGAGGTGGTTAAAAAGTGTGTCGATGCCAATTCCATGGTGAGCGGATACACCAACCGGCTCAAGCATTACAAACAATACCTCTTTCTTGGCCTTTTGCGACACAGGGCTTGATATCCTAGGACCGTTTCCCAAAGCTCCGGAGGTTTGAATTCCTTTTGTGGCTATTGACACGTTCACAAAATGGATCAAGTGAACACAGAATCGGATAACAGCAGGCGACAAAAGGTTCATGATGAGAAGCGTAATTAGTCGATTTGGAGTTAAGTCGGATAATTACGAGACAATAATAAACAATTACGCAAGTGCAAAATTTGGGAATTTTGCGACGAGTTAGGTACCAAGCTATGCTATGCTTCATTGCACATCCCCAAAGCAATGGGGCGGTCGAGCGTGCAAGCGGCCAAATAATGCGAGGAATTAAAACTCGAGTCTTGACCCGACTTGTTAGCGCTCGGGGCTTGGGTACAAAATTACCCTCCATATTATGGGCGGTTAAATGCGACCACCGATCGAGCAACAGAGAAACACCATTTTTCTAGTTTTTGGGCCGAAGCCATGCTTCCTCGGAGCTAAAATGCGGTCGACACGAGTTGAAACCTTCAACAACTCGGACCGGAACAACTTGACGCAGATGACATTAACCTACTCGAAGAGAGAGAAACCTAGCCTTAATCCGTTCGGCGGTCTACCAACAAGCCTGCGCAGATACTATAATCGTAAGGTCAACCTCGCGACCTTCTTTGTAGGTGACTTAGTATTGAGGCTCGCCAATCCAAGTCTAATCGGAATAAACTTTCCCTAAATGGGAAGGTCCTTACGATGGTCGAAGTAACTCTCGGCGAGTCGGTCTGACTAGCAATGGAAGATGGACGAGTTCTCTCAAACTCTTGGAACATCGACCGATTCACGCAAATTCTATGTGTGACGGTTTCTCGAGCAATAAAAGTCGAGTTCTTTCTACCTCTTTTTGCCTTAATTTTTGAGTAGTGCTTTTTAATCTTTCGACTATGATATGAAAACACGCGATTTTCTTTACTTGGCGGCGAGAAACATCATCAGGTGAAACTTCTCCTCTCGCATGTGGTTACGCCCACTAGAAGGAATTTCCTAGCATCGACTCGTTACTCACTTTTACGCCAATACAAAGAGCTCGGGTTTTATCTAGTCGTAATGTTATCAAAGCCAACTCTCTCAATCTTAGTCTATTTTTTCGATAAATTCAAAAATATTCTAAGTAGAGTGCACTTTCTTACATTTGTTCGACCACATTTGGTGTACTCGATTTGTTTTAAGCGGTCGAAGGAAGAGACACACCTAGTCAAGTCTTTCCTCTCTGCATGTGGTCACCGCCCACTAGAAGGAAACTTCCTAGTGTCGCTCGATCTCCTACTTTTGCTACTCGAAAAGACTTATCGAAGTCCACCAAAAAGGACGAGCGAATGACTAAAGTACTCTAAGGCGTTTGTTTAACTCAAGTTCTTTGTTCTTGGTTTGATTAAACTAGTCGGAGATGGGAACATCACCTAGTCGAAGTCTTTCCTCTCACGCGTGGTCACGCCCACTAGAAGGAACTTCCTAGTGTCAAGTCGTTTCTACTCTTTTCACCGATTGCTTAACAACCGTAACAAAAGCTATAAGTTAAATAAACCTCTCTTTGTTTTGAAACCCCATTTTTAAACACTATTTATTTAGATTGTCTAAACAATCTAAGCAAATAGTCGGGGCTAGGATAAAGTTATTAATTTGACTTCAATTCTTAGTCTTTCGTTCGTTTATTATCTTTTGAGTTACTAACTACTCGACAAGATGATTTTCAGAAATGAAGCGGATCATATATTACTCATTAACAAAAATTATGCGCCTTACAAGGTAGTTACAAGATTACTCACGAAGGGGAGAGCCTAGTTGCATTTCCTCATACCTTTTTACCAATCGATGCATTTCCTCAATCGCACGACTTGCCTCGATTCGGAGACGATCAAGTCGGCTTCAATTGGTTTAACATTAAGCGGGGTCTTGAGCTTTAAGTTTAAGCCAAAGCGTAACTTCTGCGATTTCATTGCTTCCTTATCGATTCAACAGATTAGTCTTGAGTGGTCACCATTTCTTGCAATTTTCCGACTTGTTCCCCAATGGTACTTGTGTGGCGACTATGGTATCTTCTCGAGGAGTTTTCCCTCGAATGTAGCTCATTAAGCACATTGTTCGGAGAGTGATGTTGCCTTGAAGACTAGTCTTCATCGACTCCATCTCTGTTGGGTACAAGTCGAAGCCTCATGAAGCTTCTTGTTTTCGACCACTTGTTACGAAAAGAATAATATCGGTCAAACAAAGATATACTTCTAGAGGAAGATAACACAAAGATAATTATAGGTAAAAGCTTTTCTTACCTACTAATTGAGAATCCAATTTCTTGACCTCTTCTCGATGGGAAGCAATAGTTTGACATGCTTTTGCTCCCATGCTCGATGTCCTCTGCATTCATCTTAGCAATGCGGACGGACTCATTGCGATTAAGGTCTTTGCTTGGATTTGACCTCGAGGCTTCTCAATTGGGCGACAATTTACGAACAAGAAATTGGCATTAGAAAAGGAAAATACTCAAAAAGAATAACAGTAAAGATTTACTTACATTAATCGAGTTCTAAAACCCTCGAGTTCTTGATCCTTATTCGCGTGTCTGCGGAAAACTCTGAATAACCAAAGATTTTCTTGAACTTGATGCGAGCTTCGCATCTCTTTTTCTTTATCCGGAGAAGAAAGGAGGGTCGAGTAAAGGTTAAAGATCAAAAGCGATCTTAAGTTCGAACTTCTTGTTTATTTTTCCTGCAATCTTTTAGATCAGAGGCAGTCTCTCGAAGTCTATCAGAGAACTAATACTTCATTCCTTAGCCTTCTCGACTCCTCTTTTTCACGATCAGTGAGTCATTAAGGTCTTCGTATCCTTTATTTAACCTACAAAAACGAGGCGAAGATAAACATCGGTGAATGGTTGTGAGTACTTCTACAACCACCGACCTAGTCGTAAGTTTTTCTGCGACTAAGATATGGTTGTAAGTCTTTCTATGACCACCACACGGTCGTAAATAGTCGTAAGTTCTTTTCGATGATACTTAAATCATGAGTTTCTTCCATGACTATTCTCGTGAAACTTTTACGAGTATTTAAGTCAAAAACAACTATGAATGATAATTGACTTACCACCTCTCGCCTCTGCAGCGAGTAGTTCCTTCTCTTGTCTTAGCTCTAAAAGTTGTCGATGATACTCACCGACAACGACAATTTGCTCGAGCTTTACGCAAAAGAAAGCAGTGAGAAGGGAAGGAAAGCCACATATATAAGTATTACAAGATACTTACATTCATAGTCGTTCTAGCAAAAATCGAATATACAAGGTCAGGTCTTTGACTTATCTATCCTCGCGACTTTGTCCCACCACACCTTCTCGGCGCTCGTTGTCAAAAGTATTGTCCGTATTGGGAATATCTTTGGGATGGGGACTCGGTCACGAGATTTGTAAGAAGACCCTCGACGGAGGCGGGCCCAAAGAAGTCACCACGAAGTTGAAATTTTCTCCTTCGGTTCGTGATTTCTCTTTGGGTAGGGAAGGAACGCCCCTCGATTTCCTTCCCGGCGGGTCGCAGTGGTCACCACCTTGACGGAGGCTTCCACACCCTCTGTTGTTTCTCGACTTGATGGTCGTGGCGGCCACCTCAACGATAATACCGCTACCTCAAGAGTCGTGAATTACGACTTGGCAGATGTGGGAGATACTGCAGGAGTCTCGACTTCATCGGCCACAGGGCCAAGGTGATGCTTGACCACCTCCGTTGCTACCTCTCCGATGGTGAAGGGATAGCAATGGACTTCTCGTGAAGCATTCCGGGGTTTGAAGGAGTCGATGAAATAAAGAAAAGCAAATCGGGTTGTGAAAAGAAAAAGGTAAATGTCCTTCTTACACTTGGTACATTTCACATACCTCGCACCTGGTCTTAACCGGAATTTTGGAGCAATCCTCCCAGCGGAGGACCTCTTCTTCTCCACGACCACGTCGGTCGAGGTTCAACATTTGGCTCGGCTCGACCACGTCACGTGGTAGAGTTTGAACAGGAACGAGCTCGGTTTCTGATCTTCGGATGGGCGAGAGGTGTCTCGACCATTCCGAGCGACAACGCCCTCGATTGCGAGTTGTCTTGATCAACATCGTCCTTCATAAAGACATAAAATCCTTCCAGGTTCTCCTTTCGGTTGTTTAATAAAACTAGGAGTGGCACCAATCTGCGAAAGATTCCGTGTCATAATAGAAGGGTACCTTAGCCTTGCGAGGTTTGCGCTTGAGAGGTTCAAGCGCTTCAACCTCCTCGGCCGGCGGCACTGCGGCCTCGGCGAGATACAACTACGGTGCGCGGTATCTTAGAGGTTTGGTCGAAAGACCGAACTCGAACTTGCTCCCCTTGTCGGCCAGATTTTACAAGTCGGCGTCTCTTGAGGAGGAGCCAGTCTTTGTCTTCGACAACCCGGCGCCAATAGTCATCGAGCGACTTCTTCGTCGTCTGGCGATTTTCCATGCCTACTTTACGTAAGCAAAGCAGAAAAGAAGAATCACTAATTAGTCGTAAGTTTTTCTCGACTAGTACCAAGTCGTAAGTTTTTCTCGACTTTTTCTTGATTGTAAGATATTCTCGATCACCATTAGTCGTAAGTATCTTCTCGACTATAAAGTCCTAAAGAGAGAATCAGATTTACGATTACCTTTAGGCGCTCTATCCTTTCATCTGCGGACAAAACCGCAATGACTTGAGGAACCGCCCCTCGGGTGGCGGGGACTTCTCACGAGATGAGTCGACTGAGTCAACCTCGGCTGTGAAGATGCAAATAAGCAGATAAAAATATTAGACAAAGTTGAGAAAGACCAAGCGGAGAGTTAAGTCGACAATTGCTTACCCTCCTCGTAGTCTCGGTGGGGTCTCCTCTTCCGAGTACCTCCACATAGGAGATGCTCGTTTCTTGAGAGGACTAATTAGGCGTGTGATGAAATCTTTCACCACATGCCATCCGGTCAACCCTTCTTCCTTCAAGTCCTTAATGGCTTGAATATAAGGGCTAATCCGGCTAATATCTTCGAGGTTGAATCCCATGAAGATTTCTTTTCAATGACTTTCCCCACGAAAGAAAGGTCATCTTCAGAGTGACCTTCGGTAGAACCACCTCTTCCTCCACTCGACCACGAAGATCGGGTGAAACTCAATGTACTCCTTGACTTGAGTCGTGGAGCTTGAGACCACGACTTCCGGCGATTCGGTTTGTCGAGCCATCCCATAATAATATTGGAGCAGCTCGAGATCCGCCGAATCCCAGTGCGCCTCGCCGCACGGATACGAACACACTCAACATGGTAATGGAATTGGGACCTAAGTTCACGGTTCCACCCCAAAGTGTTCGAGTACTCTTGTAAGAAAGGGTGGCGAGCAATCGAAGCGCACTCTGTCACAATTGGAAGGCGACGGGATTTGCCCATTTTCCCCGATGGCGATCTTTGCCGATGGCGGAATCCACTTCACGAGCCTTCTGCAGGATCTTCCGGCATCGACCAAGATCTTGATCTTAGCGCATCCATCTCCGATTCCTCCCATTCGAAACTCTCTTGGCCATTTCGCTCGAAGCAAGAAGTTTTTTTGGGTTGGCGGCGAGAAGATGAAACCTAGTCGAAGACGGAGAAAGCAAAGCTCGAAGAACAGTGGAGTGATTTGGGAAAAGTAAAATCCAAGTCTACCTCTGGTAAGTTTTATAACCATACGATCTCGCCGCCGGAAACCGTCCGGCTATAGGTCTATGATAGATGGTTGTACCGCCGGGAACCGCTTCATCGGACAAGTCTATGAGAGGCGGTTGCAATTCTCCGGATGGTCCGTTCGAGAAAAAAGTAGGTGCGTATTGTCACCTCCAAGCAAAATTACATTCTTGACCAAGTCTTTCTAGTCGAAGGAAGTATCAATCGGAAGAGCTTTTCTCCGATTCCCTACCACGACCATCGACGGTCATAGGAGTTTTTATGACTTTTGATAGTCGTAAGCAACCTTCTGATAAAGCAAATTCTGGTCAAAGCAACACTCAAATGTCGAAGAGTTTTTCCTTCGACTATCATTCTCGACATTCTCATGGTCGTAAGTCCATTTACTGAAACCTTTATCAAGTAAGTTACTTTCACTTGAAGTCGGGGGCTAGATGGCGAGGATCTAATAATCCTCATTTTATCTTTTATCTATAATTCTTATTATGGGTAAATATGATGTCACATAGTCCCCAGAGGTACCCTTATCTAAAAGGAGAAGTCCAATAAGTGGTTGTAAGTCTTGCTACGACTATATCATGGTCGTAAGTCCTTCTACGACCACTACATAGTCGTAAGTCCTTCTACGATGCTACACCGGTCGTAAGTCCTTCTCATTGCTACAGGTCGTAAGTTCTTCTCGACCGTGTAAACTCGACCACCTTATAATCAAACCTACGGTAGTGGGTCCAATTGATTAAGGAATCGAGCAGTGCACGCACTATTATTCCGCTTATTAATGGTGCGTAATTACCCCATTATCTCGGAAGATAATTGCGGACGGCGTGAAGAAGCCGGCGCCGGTAATTCTTGCCAAGATGCGCGTTCTTTGGATTAATCAGTAGCATCTCCGCGAGCAAAACGGCTACTTCTTCACGACTATATAAGGGCATCGATCAGAGAGATAGGTGGAAGAGAAAAAACAAGAGCCAGTCAAGTAGGAACACAAGTGCTATTCTCTGTAATAGTCTTAGTCTTTTACTTGATCATCAAGAATACCATACACACAGGATTAGGGTTATTATTCTCTCCGGAGAAGGCCTGAACCTGTCTAAACATCCCGTGTCAATCCACTCTGCGTGATCTTATCTCTAGGAGACCCCCCGAATCAAACAATCTTTACGTAAGATCGGTTCTAATACACCGACAATTACATAGAAAGCAACGTAACTACAGCAGAAACAAAAGGGGTTGAGCTTATCTCTCCACAACCAAACGACCTAGGTAACCTGTGTACAACGGATATTACCCAAAGGGTTTGTCGACGATCAAATCATCGATCTTATGAAAATATAGAAATAGCGGAAAATGATGTGTATCTCTTGGAAGGGAATGGGGTTGCTCTTTATTATTATTAACTGGTTGTTTACAAGAAATACCTACGATCGGGCAAATGACTAATCCTAGTTACACTGAGTATGATGTTGGTTATGCTACTGAAATAGATCAAAAGTATGAATCTAATGTTAATAGACTCTTGTCTCTCTTTCTTCGCCCTCCTTGATCATTTCATGCTCTGTCTTTAAATAGCTTTCGAAGATGTGCAGTTGTTTCTGGAGAAGACGTCTGTGCGAAGCGTTGCGTCTGGTCGGAGGGAGGTGGCAGTTGATTAAAATATCAACTGTTGTGCGGTTCAATGTCGGTGAGACATTCAACCATTAGTCAGTGTCTTAGGATTATGTAACGTCGCGTGGTAGAGTATACAACACGTGTTCAATTCATCACACGGTAAAAGATATACCTAGATTTTGATTCAGATATCAGTTCATAGCTTTACGAGCAGTTAACTGGTCAGGGACTATGTACAGGACCTTGTCCGACCAGGGTATTTATTATGTAACCTCTGGAATCCTTACGGCCAGTGAGGTCGTTAGCCTTAGGAGTTACGACCACGAAGATGTATGGTCTCTCTTTATGTATTAAAGTAATACATAGGGATTTTAATCCTTGTCAGGGTTCGACAATATTTGATGTACGCAAGTACCGAACGACTCCACTTAGACTGAGGCGAGATCTAGACTATAGACAGACTACTCTTCATCGTTTCCTTGTCTGTCGACTTCTGGGTCTTCATAGTATGTGTAGTCCCCTTGATATATATCATCTGAAGGTTTGGGGAAGAACAAGGATAAACACAACTTCTGTACTCACGAGCCAACACATAAGATGCAATAATAAATATGCATGGCTTAACAAGGGTGGCCCGGGTTCTTTTATTTGCTAAAGCAACATTTTTCAATTATTATAATTATAAAATTCCTATGACTCAGCATTTTGAACAAATTACATTTTATTAAAGAGGGTAAGTGCAATATTAAATAACAGTAGATGTTCTTTCCGTCGGAAACTCTACACATGCATCATTTGATTGGAGCTACCTCCACTCCTCCAAACCACTGAGCTCGACGGCTCAGGAAAAATCCAACCTCGGGCTAGATGAGCCGACCTGATTTTCATACCACCCACAAAGGTTTTTGAAATATAACTAACTCAAGTTAAGTTCTCATGTCCGCCTTTGACCGTAGGCATGGCTGTTTAAACAGTTTAGACTCTGCAGAGGTTGTACACTGTACCCACAAGAGATAATCATACCCGTTGCCCCACATAATTCCTTAGTCATGTGATTGAGCGATCGTCACAGTAACATTTCAAACTACCTCGCCCTTTCCGTCATCCCACCCATATGGGGTCACGCCCATAAGTTGTGCGGGATATTCACCACAACGACTAGCGCAGCTGGCAACTTCAAGCCTGAACGCATCCGCCGCTTGCACGTTCCCGCTTACCGACCAGTGGGATGATATTCAGTGTTTAATAATTTTACTAAGCCAAGTTGCACTTTGCAGACTTGCAGTTGTACTTGTTTAACACGGGAGGTCATGACAAGATTAAGTCCTTAATTCATACTGGCGGTTCATACCACCTACCAACCACTCTCGTGCACGATGTCACCCACCACTCTTTCCATTCGCTCAGATGTGGTACTAGCAAGTTGTTTAGGGTTTTGAGAAAGAAAAGCCAATTATCACAGCACGTTAGTCATTTACCCACAATGACTGCCAAAACCACTTTCATGATTAAAAGATGACAATTAGTACATTTATTGTCCCGGTACTTAAGCAAGACTAGCATGTCGCTTAAGTACAACCTATGCTAGTATTTACCACATATCTACTAGGGTGACATGGAATAATGGATTCAATTATCAAAGGGTGGATAATAATTAATTAATCATCAATGGGTGCTTAACTACCTTAAGCTTTAACATACATTTGATTACAGAATTAAAGCATGCAATCTTGATATTTTAAATAAATATAATTTGCATAAAATATAGGCTCAAAATGATCAAAGCATTGACTCACCTTGGTTAAAGGAAGTAAGGTCTTGGTATTCTTGAGCTTGATCGAAGTGTAGGTCTCCTGTGTCTTCGAACCTTAATCGTACGAATGTACCAGAAAAAGGCACAACAGCAAATATAGCAAATAAATATAAAACACATATCAAATGAACTCCAAATTAAACAAGACCAGTGTCATTAGCAAGATCTTGAATTTAGAAAATTTTAGGAACAAATTTCATAATTTTTGGAGTTATAACGAAGGAGATATGAATTTTTGAAGCTTTTCAAATGAATTTTTAATTGAAAAGAAAATCAGAAAACCAAAACAAGCCTCGTGCTGACACGTGGCACATGAACAGTGCTCGGTCCATCACACAGTGCGTGGACCGAGTCCACGCGCACCGGCACACGAGTCTAGAGAACAATGCCGGTGGGGCCTACCTATTAGTCTCATAGGGGGGGGCCCATCTGTTAGTCGCGCGGGGGTGGTGTTAAGAGGGCGGTCGATGCCTCGCGTTCTCCTCGTGGAGAGGGAGAGGGAGAGGGAGGGAGAGGAGGGGGTGCGTGGGCGACGGCGGCGACGAGGCGATGGCGCGAGAAGGAGGGAGGGCTCGGGTGGCACTGGGAGTGAGGGGGAAGCCGGAGGTGGAGACGACGACGGCTCGAGAGCGGCGGATTCGGCAGGGCAGTGGTGGCCGGAGGTGGAGAAGAAGGGGTGGAGGCGACGACGTCGGCTACGGTGAGCTCAGCTTCGGCAAGCTCTGAAGAGAGGAGGAGGCAAGGTGGGGGAGGAGGAGAAGAGGGCGGCGGCTTTTATAGCCGAAGGGGAGAGGAGCCGAGCGGTGGGAAGGAAGCGGCCGGAGGCGGTGGGGAGAAGGAGCCTTGGCGCGCAGCCTTGACACGGCAGGCGGCGCGGGCGACAGTGGGGAAGCAGGTGCGATTAGGCGCCTGGCGCGGATGCCGCGGGGGTGTCGGTGGCGCCGAGCCAGAGGAAGCGGGGAGGAGGAGGCAAGGAGGGTCGGCGGCCAAAGGGAGGCGCGGCCTGCCGGGATGGAGGAGAAGAAGTGCAGAGCGCGGTGGCCGGGAGTCGGGCGAGCGGGCGGGCTAGAGGAGAAGCGGGCCAAAATTGGGGGCCCAAAATCAAGGTATGGACGAAATCAAAGAATTTCGATTTGAAATTTTTGAAAACCAAAATCTAATTGCTTTTGAAAATGTGAATGTTATATTACCTGGTGTGGGAGGTAGTGGAGATTGTTGCAAGCGAACTCCCTAAAACTTATTTTCATACATTAGAAAAATGTTGGTAAATCTAGAACAAATATCTGCAAAATAGTTAGAATAGTCTAAGCCTGTGGCATCACTAAGAAGATCAAGAACATTAGCAAATCCTTGAATTTTAGCTCTAGGATCTAAAATAAATGCAAATGCATATAGGAAATGAATTTCTCTCCAATATTTTAGGTTTTTTGTTTTCGTGGCAATAATACAGTCAGGGCTTTGATAGTTTGTTTGAATAAAAACATAAAAAATGTTCTTATATGGTAAAAAAACTCTTAAGCATCAAGTAAATAGAATTCCATCTTATCGGCATATCCAAACTAAATCTTCTTAGACGTACACCCATTGCCCTACATAAGTTCTTATATGCTGCTATTCTTATGTTAGAATTATTCAAGAAAGATATCACATCGTGGAAAGCTTTAATATATGAAGTCAACCTCTTCAAACCACATTTTACTGTAATGTTAGTAATATAAAAAGTGCATCGCTGATGTAGCAAGAAGGAATCACCGAATCGGCATATGTATTCAACATTAGAGTAAGAATATCCATTACCATATAGTTTGAAACGACACTGTCTAAAGTAATTGAGAATCTTTTGTTTGTAAGATCAAAGTCTTCCACAACTTTGATAATACAGTCCGTAATATTCTTACCCGTGTGTGCTATATTAATTAATTTGAAACCTATAATTTTTTTCTCTATTTCCTCATTATCATTAACATAATGAGCAACTACATTAAGATAATCCTCCCTAACCCGATCACTCCATATGTCCGAGGTCAAAGCCACTGAAAATGTGCACACTACTGTAGAAAAGGTCATCACAGGCAGTTCAAAAATATCATTATAGACGGTTTTATGATTTGTTTGAGTTTATGGGACAGTAATAACATGAGGTAATCACAGACAGTTTTCAAATCGTTTATGATGCAGACTATCACAGACGGTTATTAACTCAGAACCGTCTATGATAGTTGACTATCATAAACGGTTTGTAGATGAAATCGTCTATGATAGCTTATGTGTCATAAATAGTTTGTAGATAAAACCATATGTGAAAGCTGATATATCACATACGGTTTGTCCTATTTCTGTTTATGGCTAGCCTCAGAAAATGTTAGCTATGCCCTCTGAAACAAGTAGAAACACAACAAGTACATGTATACATCCTATTCACATTCATTTCAGAAACATGCACATCCATTTCACAAATAAATTAACTCAAATGAACTAAAATTAACCATTTATGAACAAATACACACATGCACCATTAAGTTCAATCTTATCCCAATAAGTTCAATCTATATTGCGAAACTCCCCATCTAGGTTTATGACCTCACACAACAAGAAATACGTAAACTATCCTCGAATGTATTTGAGCTTGGCCTGTTCCAACGCAGTTGTAGCGATGGTCGCAACCTGTCGCTAGGAAGATTAAAGTCGCACATATATATAAATTGATAAATATGAAATAATTATTGCAAGATTGACAAACCTGAGGATCATTGGTCATCGCAGAACCGAGGAGTAGTTGCATGTTGTGGCAAACATAATATCTACATGTGTTGCCCAGCGGTTGATGGTGGCATTGCAAAAATAAAATTTGTTAGTTTAGAGGCATTACTATAAAGTCTTATATAGGATTAATGTGTACTAGCGAATACCAAAAAATTTAGATTGTGTCGCAGGGCGCTAATCCCTCCCTTGGATCTCCCTCAAATAGCAATGTACACGGCGAACGACCTACGTAATTTCAAAAAGTTAGCCTAGTCCATTGCAATGGAAGGAAAGACTACAATAGAGTTATCTATGGAGGAAATATGTTTACCTGACAATTAATTATCGGGCAACTATAAAGTCGTGTTTGGCCCTCTTTAGGGAATCAAGGTATATTACATTATTCCATTTTAGTATAATTACAATTAGAATTCAGTGGAACCTACACAGGTATATCGCTATAGTCATTAAACATAAGTTCGTGTTGCTTATAAAGTATAGATCAACAAGTATAGTGTCAAACCCCTGGGCATGGAATACCTAAAGACCTTATGTGCGTACCGTACTAGTCTTGTGATCAGTGGCTAGTACACATATTCACAACATTTCGATTTCACAACCATACATTCACATATATAAGGTAAAGCAAAAGCATAAGCGATTACAGTATTTACATTACAAAGGTTGACCATCCAAATAAGACTTAAATACCAGAAGTAACAGAGTAACAGAAATAGCAACGAGAGTAAATGTGCTGAAAGTAAACAAATTCCAACAGTGTGCCCATCCAATACCCAAAGGCAACCGACAAGGAGCAAATCTTAGATAGACCCGTCACCGAACCCTCCAGTTCTGGGTGTGAAGAAAACGTCGTCTGACGTTGGCTCCTCCTCATACTCTAAACCAACAATATAAGCAAGATTGAGTATATTGCGTACTCCGCAAGACTTGTAGTGTATCATAAAGTTTATATACATGCAAGGCTATCAAAGGATGGGGCTCTGCTCTACAAGTTATTTTGCATTAAGCAGATTTTATTTGCAATATTCGTACATAGTACTTTGCAATGAAATTTTGAAAGAGCAGTTAAATAGATAACAAGACAGTAAGTAAGTAATTGAATTAACCTCATATAATATTAACTACAACTCGTAACCCTCCTCGGCTATGAGCAACATTTCATGTTCAGCCATAACTCGACACTTAACTCAAATAAATCACTAACAATTTCCCATGTTTTTCCGATAAGACAGTTTTTGCGAAAATCAAGACTATACCCGACAATATTACACTTAGCACGCTCATCACCGCGAGCACGGTTATTATAGTAGATTTACACTCTGCAGAGGGGTACAAGGGTACAACTTTACCCACAGTACACGAATTCTCTAGTTTGTCTAGCACCTGTCGATGCCACTACTCACTACCTTAGTAAGCAGTCTAGAGCACGTGTCGAAGCCTTTACATCATCTAGCCCTAACCTTGCACTCAGCCCATCGAATGTTGTTCCTCTCTGAACCCGAGTGTACCCTTCTCGGTACACCCATCTCAATGAGGCATTCGTCGTTATATCGGCAATATAGAAACTTGCTCGCACATTTACTTCCTACCCCTCATGCAAGGCTAGATCTGGACAACTTAATTAGCTAAGGCCACCTCATAAATTGCACTATGGTTGTATGCTTATGTTTAGATCGGATATACCAGCGTTCGGTCCTTAATTAACATCGAACGAGAATTCCCCCCTGTCTACGAGTAAGACTCCTCTCCCACCCTTTTCATAATATAATGTAACTCACTCGCGTCTAAAGCTAGGTTTTTCATTTTATGTTCATATACAATAACAGAGATATCACATTTAGATATTTTTCATAAAACTCCCAAATTCACATTGATCATATTGTCCTCGTATACATTTCTGGAAGATCTATCACTCTATTTAGCAGTTTGTACGATAACCGCACTCAAATATTCCCAAATAACATTATATTTTGTCTAACCCATAATCTAATGGCTACAACAGTAAGACATACATTTTTCAAGGAGATACATGCAACAAATAGGATTTACAACTACCGACTTCCCAGACATAACATTTTCATACAAAACATACACGCATGCATAATAGAATTTGTAAAACAAAGTACAGTAAGTGAAATACTGGGATGAACATGATCAAAGGAGGTGCTTGCCTTGCTTATATTGTTCAGAGAGTGAGGTCGCTTCATCGTCGATAATCTTGCTTGCGAATTCCAGCGTCTATTCGAAAGAACCAGAAACAAAACACAAATGGAGAAATAAATCCAACAGTAAGCAAATCCAAATATTTCTACATATGTATACAAATAATGATTTTATATGAATTTATCAAAAAGATTCATTTGATTCTAAATTCAGATGTAAAAGTTATTAGCATTTTGATTTGCATCGATGAGTTGTCGAATTGTTACTGATTCATTACGAGTACCTTGTCATGAATTGTATAGAAGGTCCAGCTCATGTTAATGATTCTTTTTGTTATTATTTTCTATTTATCGAGGAAATTCTATGGTTTAAGTGTGTCTTTTTTATAGTTATTATCATGACTAAGCTTATACTAACGTACATCTATTAGGTTAACCTTTAACTAGACTAAGTATTAAGGACTATTTTTAGTTGACCTCGATTATAACCTAGACACTGATGATTTTACTTGATTTTTCAAATTAGAGCATGATCTCATATGTTTATCCTAAGTACATACTAGTGATTTTAAATCGCTAATGGTTTCCCCAATTTTTATTAAACATCTCATTGACCTAGTGCCACTATTGTTGTCATTCTAATCATCCTCTTCTTTGATCATCATTTTATAAGGACTATGTTGTTTTGTCGATTCATCTTCTCACTATTCGTTAATTAATTTGAGTAATCCAATTGTTAGTCAAAATGCCTATTAGCAAGGTCATTAGTTCACTGTTATTTCAATTCTTCATCTAGTTATCTTCTCTTATCATTTCATTCTTTTAAAGTATTTTTATTGTGATTTGAGGTACTTAAAACTTCTTGATAATGCAAACATCAAATTTCTATTAACTCATTTGTCAAGCAGATTTTTTAGTTGATCCAATAGCTAATCATAACACTCTTAGCTAAAAAGGGCTAATTGAATCAAAGACTTCTTTAACTACTTGATTTAGCTATTATCATGTGATTTGCAAGTATGAAGCTCCCATTAGTTGTAAATTTTATCAACTGATCTTTTTGACCGAGCCTCTATTTATCCTTGTTATTCATCTTAAGCCATCCTCAGTTTTTATCTTCTCTGTCCATACTTCTTGCAAATGGAAAACCTTCTAGATAGAAATGACACTAGTTAAACTTCCTACACATCTCAACTTCAAATTCGTTAAATCATTTGAGTGATCAATTAGCTAATCACTTAACCAATTATCTTCTAATTTAAACACCTATGGACTACACACTTACAGACAACAAAGTACACAGGGACAAGGAACAACGGGCCAGAGCAGAGGAGCCCAGGGCAGCGACAGCGTTGTGGGTGGCACCGGCAGGGGATGTGACGCCGGCGGCCGTGGAGGGACAAAATGGAATGGGCCGACGCGGGTGGTCCCAACGAGGGTGAAGGATCTAGACCCGCCATTATGAGTTAATGGAGTGTTTTGGTGATTAATGACAAATCTAATTGTGAGACTAACAATTTTATTTCTATATCTAGTGTGTAGTCTCATTTGGATATAAAGGTGAAATTCAACGAGGTATGCATTTGTCTTATACTCTTATATAATGTTGCATTCCTCAGATACAAAATATAGGTTGAACTCCACCATAAGTATAACTTGAATATGTGCATATATTTTCTTTACACATATGTGTATGCACGCATTTAGGGGGAGCTCATTCTATATTTTGTGGTTTCATTAGTATTGATCCATATTTCGTGTTCCACATATATTTGGGATACTTACTTTGAAACATATCCGTATGAGTATACAAAACTTGTGTATTCTTTGTATAGTTATGTTTTGAGTATATAGAACTTGCGTAGTTGTTGTATACTCATGTATCGAATATATAAAATTTGTGTAGTTTTGTATATTCATGATTTGAGTATAAAGAACTTATGTAGTTCTCGTCTACTCAAGTTTTGAGTATGTAGAACTTGTGTAGTTATCGCATACTCATGTTGTGTGTATATATATATGACTTGTGTAGTTTATATATACTCATAACGTGTTACTTTTATCAATTAATTTATGTGTGATTGAAATGGTTATCATCAATTACAAAAGAGGGAAAGATAGAGGTATCTTGTCCCACCATTATGTATTAATAGTATGAGGTGGTAATTAATGATAATCATATTGTGGAACTAACATTTTTCACGAGTTGGATTTATAGGTTATGTTCCAGGGTGATGAAGACTTGGGATGATTATGGGTTGATCATCAAGTCAAGATTCAAGTAAAGAATGCATCATGTGTTGATGCATATGAAGAGCTTGGAGAAAAAGAAAATCATCGTGTGTCGATGATGTTCTAGGAGAGGAGATGATCATAAGTTGATCATCAAGACAAGAGAAGGCTCATCATGTGTTGATGGAGGTCTAATGAGGAATGCATCATGTGTTGATGCATGTCAAGACTCGGGATGAAGAAATCATCATGCGTTGATGATGTTCAAAACAAGATCCCGAAGTAAGAAATCATCATGTGTTGATGATTGTCAAAGTCAAGGACCCGGACTTGAAGTGTTGATGTGCGTCATCAAGCTTCAAGAAGATGCAAGGTAAAGGTATGACTAGCTAGGGCTAAGGATGTGTTCCTAATCTTTTACCGGTCTTGGTGTTTGGATGGAAGACCGGATTGCTAGTATAGGATTGCCGTACTATTAAGAGGGGTCTTGACTAGTAGCATGAGTTAGTCATGTGTTGACAGCTTATTGTGTTTGCTCTAGCTCATCTATGCATGGAGATATTATTTGCGAATGTGTTTTGCAAATGAATGATGCTCATGCATTTAATCTTTGTAGCATGGGACTATAGTTTGCAAATGTGTTTTGCAAATGGTTGAAGTCCATGCACCTTGGCCTTGTGGCATGAAGCTGTTATTTGCGAATGTGTTTTGCAAATAGTCGAAGCTCATGTTTGATTTCTTGTAGCATGTGCTTAAGTTTACAAATGTGTTTTGCAAATGGTGTAAGTCCATGCACCTTATTCTTTGTGATGAGTATTCTAAAGGTTGGCAAATATATTTTGCAACATGTTGAGAATATCATCTTGAAACCTTGTGGAAGTTGCACTCAAATGAGCGAATGTGTTTTGCCATTTGAGCAAGTGCAAATGTGTTTGGCTTCTGTTATCTGGCGGTCAGACCGTCTGTGTGGACCGATCTGACCGGTGGCAAAACGGTCGAACCGCCATGTGTTGGGCGGTCGGACCGGTGGCCATCTGAGTTGATTCTCTGTCCGGAAGTTCCGCAGTTGAGAAGACGGAACTTTCGATGTGAGGAAGTTTCGGGGTTCGTGCGGAACGTTTATTCCTGTAGGACCGTAAAGGCGACTAGGGGGTGAATAGGCGCTTTCTCAAATTCTTCGCCTTAATCAAATTCAACACGAACTTTTCTCCTTTAGCTATGAAAGCTAAGAAGATCAGTACACGCACAGAGGAAGCCTTGTGCTGAATTCAATTACCCCCTTAAACCACAATACACAAATGTGGAGAATTAAACTCACCGGTGATGCGGACATTTGGCGGTCGAGCGGTACGCCAAAGGGCGGTCCGACCGATTGAAATCGGTTCGACCGGCCGTTAACAAGCGATCAATCTTTGGCGATCGACCATGGTTTATAAATCGGTCCGACCGATTTAGTCCAGAACCGAAATACCAAGCCCAAAACCAAAACGAAATTTGGTCCAACTTTTGATTCAACCAATGAAACTTGACCAAATTTGGAGCACACCTCCCTAAGGATATCAGAGACCTATTTCTAGCGACGATCCTCCAGATCCACTTCACAGAATCGATCTCTAAAGATTTTACCAAAAAAGTGCACAAACCCTAGAAATATAAAAATCTTGATTCAAGACTTGCTTGGGGGGTTGATGATCTAGATGATTCTAGGAGTATTCCCACACATCAAAGCAAGATAAAATCGATCAAGAGACCAAGCATAAACACTTGAATCAAGGAAGCACCAAAATCAACAAAAGAGAGAAGAACACAAAGGAGACAATCGATCTCTTAAGCAAGCATCACAAGATTGATTGATCCCACAAGATGCTTACAAAGCCACTCCCTCAAGGAGGATAAGAGCTCAACAAAGAGCACACACACAATCTTCCTCTCCTCTCCTCTCCTCTCCTCTCCAAACCCTAACCCTAACAAGGGGCTTTGCAAATGAGGGCTAAAGGTGCTTGGGGGTTTTTCCTCTCCCCCCTTCCTATTTATAGGAGAGGCCTAGGGTTTCCACTAATGGGCTCCCATGAAGGCCCACACACACATGGGACCCACTCACACATATCTGTTGAAGCACTCGCCTGCTTCACCACGTGTAGGTTGATCAGCGGCTCTCATCATGTCGACAAGTTCCTCCCGTTCGAATCCCATCGGAACCTCCCAAGGACTTGCACCGATTTCCGCACCGCCTGATCCAACCAGCTGCACCGAACTACCCGTTCAATCCATCTTGCCTATTCTGCACCCTGCTTGAGTCACACGACCTCACCCGGCATCCATGATCTTTCTGGACCTCAGCTCTCCAAGCGTAGTCCCGATCCACCTCACCGTTGACGTCGTTGACCTGCAAGCCACCTGCACAGCAATAGACAAACAAATCGTCTCCGGGAACAAGTTCTTCACAACTTGACCCACGTCAGTTCAATAATGCAATATGCAATAATAAAGCATTGAATTCCATACATAAAACACATCCAAATCACATCAATGCCAAAATGGCTAACCTCCAAGTGATCGGCGGTCTGACCGCCCCACACGGCCGGTCCGACAGATTTCAGGCCGGTCCGACCGATTCCATAACGGCGGTCGGACCGCCCGAAATGACTTAGCCAAATTTTCATTTTGAAAATCCGAAACCTTCTGGAATTTTCAAATGAATACAACTTTTGACTGGGAGCTCCAAAAATTATGTGACCACATCCAGGAGACTCCCCTCACTTGCCTACACAACCTATTTTTGGCTCAGCTTCAAAACCCACTTTGAACCGAACCGGTCGGACCGGCAACCACGGCCGGTCGGACCTCTCCGCAGCGATCGACCGCCCACGTCACCGATCGGACCGCTTTGTGGTCCGACAGATCGACAAACCACAGCGAGATTTTACAAACCAACAAAGCCATTGTCAATTGACTCATCATCCTAAGATCATGCACATATCCTCACGATATCCACAATCTCCCCCTTGATGAACACATTGGCAATTTCCCAGAAAATGTAGTTTTAAGGTTTGAAAAGTAAAAAATTCGCCGTTTTCGCATAAAGGCACAACTTGGTCCATAAGCAAGAACAAGCCTAGGAATCAACCAAGCTGGCTTCAGAATAGTATAAGCAAATGAGATAAGGCAATGAAAGCACAAAAGGATTCAATTTCCAGAAAGTAGCCAAAAATCTCACTTAGGTCCATATGAAAGACAAATGTTCTATTTGACCTTTAATCGTTGTGAGTCTTTTTCAATTGCAGATATAATCAGAAAAAGGCAATAAAGCCCAGAGACACAACTCACTATGATCACAAATTTTCAAAAGGTGCATTTTTTTTGTAAGAGTTCTTTTATATGAAACCTTTATATGAAACTAAAAGCTTCAAAACAACATTTTTCTTCTCAATCTTTCTCCCCCTTTGACAATGAATTCATCAAGATGCATGGGAAAAGATAGAGTAAGATGAAATAACTTTATTTTTGAACTTAAAAAAAAAGAGCCATGACCATTATCCATGTAGAAAGTACAAGTATTATACCAAGCCATATTAAGTGAAGAAGCTATGTTCAATCATGGCAAAACATGTACTGCAAAGCTAAGACCAAAATAGCAGTAATCTGAGATTAAAAGAATTAATACCATGAAAGGTTGCTCAAAATCATAGATTCACTAAAAGCAACCAAAAATGAGTCAGACCATGTCTATAAGTAAAAAGAGACCCAAAACTGGAACTGAGGCATTCTGAGCATTAAGAGTTCAAATATGAAGCAATATATTCAAGCACTTAGCATTTTGAGCATTTTCTTAAAAAGGATTTTTTTTGCATTGTGCTAGATCTCAAGCCTTTCCGCGACCATCTCAAGCAAGAAGCTTAAAAGAGTGGTCTAGGTCATCCAAAACTCCCCCTGAGTTCATGCCTAGTGCAATGGCAAACCGTCTCATGAGAAAGGATTGGTGAGATCAGTTTTTTCGCACAGAAAATATCATTCTTCATTTGCTTGACTTAAGAGATTAAAAAGCTCATTTTACATCTCAAAATAAGTTCAAGACTCAATTTAACCTATATGACATGACATGAATCATAAGAGGATCACTAGAGCAAAACTAGTCACAAGATCCAACAAGACATGATTTGATTCAATTTACTCACAGATATAAAGCTAGCAAGGCAAAAGCTAAGCTAAACAAGAAGAGCCATAAAAGAAGTCTAGCATACTATCACTTGACATGACAAGGTATAGAGTATGAAATCAAGCCATACAAGGATAATAATCAAAGCTCCACAAGTTTTATTATACAATGCAAGACATTTGAAATGAAAAATGCATTATGATACAATGAATGCAAAAAGAGCAAATTCCCTTCAAAACATCCATACCTCAGTACTGGGGTTAGAGATAAACGATCTAGGAGTCCAGTACTGACACGCACGATGCCTGAGAATAACAGAAGAAGCAGCAGAAAAATGATCATGAACAAAATCATAAGGATGCACATGAGAACCACCTGGACCTCTCCGAAACGATCTACCAAAAGATCGATACTCCCCCTGTCTAGGTGCTACCCGCGGTCTCTCCTCACAATATCCTAAACCAAAATGCTGCCTGGACCCACCAAAAGAGTCAACAAGGTTCTCTACAAATCTAGGCCTATATGTGGTACGATAAATAGGCTGCCTAGCTCTAGAGACTACAGCTGGTGAAGGGACTCCTCTGATGGATCTCAAAGTGCTCATTCTCTCTTTTCTCTCAATTTTTGCTCTCCGGAAGCAAAACTCAACAGTGTGGCCCTCTTTCTTGCAGAAGGTGCAATGATACTTGACCTTTTGAGGGGTCTGTACTGGTGACACAGAAGCACCTTTCTTGCTAGAAAGAGTTTGAGCAGAACCTGCAGATTTGAAAACAACCTTAGAAAGCTTAGGAGGTTCTAGCTCAAACAGACCACTTTTCACAACTCTAGCAATCTTTGGTGGGTGATTCTTGGAATGCTCTAGGGAATTAAAACCTAGGCCACTGTTTTTCACGCTCACCTTGGATTGGTCGAGAATCAAGTTGAGTTTCTTTTTCCCATTAGAAAACCTCTGAAGAGACACTTTGAGGTAATCATTCTCTTTAGCTAAATCCTCACATCTAGCGCACTTTCCATACTTGATTGCCTCATCATGTTTGCTCTTAAGAAGAGCCAATTCCACTTTCAAAGCCTCACACGAGACACAATAGGAATCTTTAATCCTATTCAACTGCTCCTTAAACTTGACTCTAAAAGCCTCTTGTATCTTACCAACAATAGTTTCAACTTCAACATGCAACATACAAGAGGAAGAATCAATGACTTTCTTAGAAGCAATAAGAGACATGGATTTTTCAATTTTAGCTTTCTCCTCTAGAGTCTTGTTTAAAGCTTCAATCTCAATAGTAAGCTTAGGACAATTTTCACAAGAAGCAGCTCTAGAGTACACAACCATTTCTATCATCTCTTGCATTTTAATCATATTGTTCTTACAGTGAGAGCAAGTGTGACTAGCAACAAATTTTTGTAATTCTTTCAAGGAGCTATCCAATTTTAATTCAAGCAAAGCACAGTTTGAGCAAGTTAAAGGAATAGCATCCAATGTAATCACATCAAGAGAAATATCATCCATGCAAACAGAACTAGACTTGAGAGATTCTAGTTCAATAAGAGCATCTTTTAATTGATTTTCAACAGAGAAATGAGCAGTTTTTAAGCTTGTCAATTCATGAAGCAAGCTAGAGCATGAATCACAGAAATCATCAGGATTAATAGATTTGAGCCTAACAACTTCTAGGTTCAAATTATCAATCATAGTGTCCTGTTTCTTAATCAATTTAGCTTGCTTATGCAATTTCTGTTCAGCAAGCACCAAAGCCCTTTTCATATCAAGAAGTGAAGGGCATACCTCATCGGGATCACAAAAATGATCCTCGTTGTTGGAGGAGTCGCTGTCGTGGCTGTTCTTGGCCATGAAACACATGCCCGTGAAATCACGAGCCTTCTTCTTGCCACGGGAGTCACTCTTGTCGTCCTCCACCTCCGAGTCCACATCACTCATGCTAACATCCTCTAGAGCTTCAAGGACCCGGCTGACAAACTTGCGATAGTTTGTCTTCTTAGGTTTAGCATCCCTCGCTTGAGGATGCTTTTATGACTCCTTCTCCTCTTTGCCCTTCAGCTTGGGGCACTGTAACATCCCAATTTTCAGAGCTTTAAAAATCTTTTAAACAATGGTATTAAGAAAATTCACCATTTGGATTTATTTGAATTTTAATTTAAAAAGCTTAATATGGACTTTAAGGACAAACCGATTTAATGAGCTTAATCCCAACATTAACAATTACCAAAATTATTTTATTTGGAATCTATGAGCTTGGTTATATTTCCTAGAATTTTCTAGAATTTTTCCAAGATCATTTGCTATTTTCCATTGCTTATTTGAATTTCTGCTATTTTCTTAAAAAGAAAAGCTATTTTAAATCTCCAAATAGTGTTTGGGCCGAATCCCCTCGGCCCAGTCCTGTTCACCTCAGCCCGATTCGTCGCGGCCGTCCGATCAGATTTGGACGTTTGGATCTCCGCGCGCCTCTCTCCCTCCACGCGCTCCGCTGATCCTCGATCGTTGGATCGCGGCGGGCGACGAGATCTTGGCGCGCGAGCGCCGCCCTTTCTCCTCGACATGGGCCCGCTTCTGGCGTCGTCGTCTTCACCGCTTTCTTCTCCAGCGCGTTAAATCGCGCCTGACCGCTCATTGAAGCCGAGGGCGAGCTCGCCAACGGACTGCTCCAACCACCCACGACTCACGCGGGCGTGCGCGCGAGACTCGCGCCCTCCTCCGCACGACTCCACGTCTTCTCCCCTCTCCTCGCGCACGCGGGCGCCCAAGCCGCAACCGCCGCCACGATCTCGCCCACGACCTCCACGCCACGCGCGCGCCGGACCTCCCAGCCCTATAAAGGAGAGCCCCGGGCGCCCCTCGCGTCACCCATCCCAAAGCCGCCACCCACTCCCTCTCTCTCGCCCTGTGCTCGCCGGAATCGAGATTTCCCCGCCGCCGACACCGAGGGCTTGGAGCTTCGATTGCGCCGCCTCCGTCGCTCCTGCGTTGTCGTAGCCGCCACCGTTGGATTCGCCGTAACGCCGCGAAGCTGGTGCTCACCTCGCCTTCGCCGGAGGAGCCCTCTAACGCCGTCGCCGTCGAGCCCGTACCACCTCCTCCGCCAAAGCCTCGCCTGCCCGCCTTCGCTCGTCTGGAGCACCAGTGAGCACACCCTCGAGACCCCCGTGTTCCCCTCTACCTCCCTGTACCACTCATCGCCGTTAACTCGCGCCGTTCACGGGACCCTCGGGTCGATCTTGCGCCGCCGCATGCCGCCCATGTCACTGCCACCACGCGCCGTGCACGTGTCATCCACGGTGGCGCCGCGTCGGCGCCACGCGCGCACGAGTCGCCACCTCGACCCCATCCACGGTCGGTGGCTCGGTGGACTTGGTCCACTGTGGTGCGTCAGCGACATGTGGGTCCCACATGTCGATTAATTCTTTAATTCTTTTAATTCCGGAAAATCCTTCACGACGTCATGCTTGCGCAATAATCCGATTTTCTATGGAAAAATAATTCGAATTCGATAAATCCTTTTTTAGGGTTTTCTTTTGATTCAAACTTTGAAACCTTATAACTTTGCATCCTAACTCCAAATCCATCCATTCAAATTTCTAAATTTGTATAAAATCAAGATCTATTTATTGGAGATTTTAATTATTTTTATCAGAGTTATTTACTTCTGTTATTTATTTTCTTGTTGTTTGCTTCGTTCACGGGTAGACTTGACGATACTACGGAAGGTTTGAGGAAGAAGGAGCTTTCCAAGACCAAGACCAGCACTTGAACCTATTCCAAGGCAAGCTATACCCTTGACCATTTTGCTTCCAGTTTATAAAAGTATTTTAATTCAAATTCGCATCTTAATTCAAGTATTTATTTAAAAGATTTTGGGTGCGATAGTTAATCCTACATTGTTATGCCATCCTTGTTAATTGCTATGTCCCGATTCCTTGTCACCTTAGTTGGTATTTAGTTGGTAAATATGGTAGCACCAACGTGGGTTGGTTAGTTGCGTATTAGATTGCTTAGCCATGCCACGAATCACTTGTCATGTATATTGCTGTTATAAATTGACTAAGTGAATATGAAACTGTGTGAACAAACTGTGTGTACTATGTGTCTTTGTGGCATATGATGCACCTAAATCAACCAGGGTGGTAAAAGGATTTGGGTGAGGCAAGGGGTGAATCTTGTGTGAAAGGGTGGATGTGTGGATGTGTGAATAATTTTAATCTGTGTGTCTATGTGGTTTGGTTAGTGGAAGTCTTGCCTTGGTCAATTAAGGACCTCACCATGTGCGTCATTGAACTGAAGCTTCTGTGCGACCACATGCTGTTTTAAAGGCAGTGCGCATAGTAAGATAAGGTATCTGAATTGCTTTGTTATGCTTAGTGTTAGCTACACCGAGTGTATCTTGTGGGTAAAGTGTACAAACCTCTGCAGAGTGTAACTTAATCTATTCGAATAGCCGCGTCCGCGGTCATGGACAATGCTCGGGGATTTAACACTAGGGGTAGATGTTTTCATAAAACTGTGTGGGAAGGGAGCTATGTGATTAAGTCATCTAGCTATGTGAATAAGTGTCATTTGTGTGTGTCTTTGTGAAATAACTTGTTAAGATTATTATTGTTTATTGGTTTTACCTGTTTTCAATCTATTAAATTGTATTAAATTGCAAAGGTTGCATTTATGCAAAGGAGCCACAAAATGCCTTCCCTTGTAAAAAGCCAGCATATATACATTTTGCATCTCGTGGTGTGGCTTGCGAGTGCGGTGTGTACTCACGCTTGTTTTGACGAATCAAGCGGAGGAGGAGTCTTCACCGCATTTGAGGACGAGTACATCGAAGGTGCTTAATCGTGAGGTCTTGATCGATCGGTTGCACGTGGTGAATCGATGGGGTGCCACTACCTGTTTCGTTTCAGCTGTCGTTTATTTTCTCTGTTAGCCCTGCGTGGCTCAGTAATTGTAACTCGACCTTAAGGTCAAAACCATTATTTATTAATCAAAGTTATTCGTTTATGTTACTATTCGCTTGTATGGATCGATTTCCATCTTTGTTAACACTGTGTGCACTAGCGTGATCCTAGGCTAGTGCATTAAACACAGAGGGTCCTGAATCGTAATTTTGGGTCCCGACAGGCACCTAGAGCGAATGTGGTTTGGCTCACCACATTCGAAGCATGTGATAGGCCCACCTCTCCTCCTATTTCTCACATTGTTGTAAGCTCTCATGAATTTAGTGGATAGGAGGGCTAAATCATTTTCAGGTAGTCTCTCAAGTTGCTCATCGCTCAAAGAATGCAAAGCAGACAAAGAAAAACCAGATGAGCTACAATCCAAAGAATCAGAAGAACCACCCTTGGATTTTTCCACCACTAAAGCCATCGGATCTGTCTTGGGGAGACGCGAGATGAAATCAATCTCATGCGTCTTCAACCTCGAGTAAAGCTTATCCATGGTAAGCTCACTCGTGACAGTGTTGTCATTGATGGCAGTGATCTTCATCCCCCATACCTTCACATCAAGTGCACCCAAAAGCTGGTGTGCATTTTCTGACTCAGTGAAAACAAGGTCAACAGCGCGGAGATCATGAAGTATCTTAGAAAATCTTCCCCACAGCTCGTCTAAAGACTCACTAGGCCTTTGCTCGATCTTAGAGTATGCTTTCTTCAGCTGGTTCTGTCTCACTTTCTTGATCGCAGTGGACCCCTCGTGATAATCACAAAGAGTCCGCCAGATCTCATGAGTAGAACGCAAATGAGCGACACGCTCAAACTCCGATCGACTAAGGCCTTGAATCAAAAAATTCCGAGCCCTGCTGTTTGCCTCCACATCTGGAGTGATCACATTGTCATCGGCTGGCACGACATAAGGGTTTCTCACCTTAAGCCAAATTGCGTGCCCTTGAGCCTTGATGTAGGCCTGCAATCGTGTCTTCCAATAAGCAAAATCAACTCCATCAAAAATATGTGGCCTGATTGAATACCTGTCAGTCGCCATGGCTCCATAGACCGGTTAAGATCTATGAGAAGAGCTAACCAGCTCTGATACCACTTGTAGGACCGTAAAGGCGACTAGAGGGGGTGAATAGGCGCTTTCTCAAATTCTTCGCCTTAATCAAATTCAACACGAACTTTTCTCTTTTAGCTATGAAAGCTAAGAAGATCAGTACACGCACAGAGGAAGCCTTGTGCTGAATTCAATTACCCCCTTAAACCACAATACACAAATGTGGAGAATTAAACTCAACGAGTGATGCGGACATTTGGCGGTCGACCGTTGCCAAAAGCGGTCCGACCGAGATTGAAATCGGTTCGACCGATCCGTTAACAGCGATCGAATCTTTGGCGATCGACCGCCGTTATATCATCGGTCCGATCGATTTAGTCGAGCAAAATACCAAGCCCAAAATCAAAACGAAATTTGGTCCAACTTTTGATTCAACCAATGAAACTTGACCAAATTTGGAGCACACCTCCCTGATTGCTTCCTCTCTCGCGAAGTGGGGTTTTCCAGGGTTCCGCATAGTAATTTACTTCAAATTTTTCATAATTTCTCGCTATACTGGGGTGATTTCTTTCTCCCTATTTTTTGGGATAATTTTTTATATATCTAGAATTTAAGTAAAACAACTCCTCACATGTAGTAATTCGTAGAATCCACTTTTTTGTTTATTTTCTATGCTTTTTTTGTATCCCTGCTCTGGGCAATAAAATGAGGACAACCGGCGAATCACCCTCCAAGGTGAGGAAGATCACCATCGAGGGAAGCCAGTAGACGTTATTGATTTACTACAACCCCTCCCAACCCGAACCCATCACCTCAAGAGCAGTGATCACATCTACCGTAGACGATTGCGTAGGTGTTTCTCGGAAGAAACAGCAGAGCAAGAAGAGGAAGACAGTGGTGCCCGTGACAGAGGATGTCGCGCCATCGCCTCGCGATGAGATCACCAACGAGATTGCAGTGGTACGTTTATGCACATATAGCAGTAAGCGCGCAACATTTGTTACAGTAATTTGATAATATTATATATTGTTATCTTTTTCCCCATCAACAGTAAACACGAGTCATGCCTGCAGTAATTAGTAAAACATATCGTTAGTAAAAATGTTGTTACATCGAATGCAGGCTCTACGTGATGGGAGGAAGGGGCCTTGGATGATGTGCATCAGATGCGCTCCCGCACTCGTCATCGCAACCATCGGCGAGATGATGATAGAGCAAGGGAATGAGGTCAAGAGGATGTGTTTTGACAGTACGCTGAAGTTCAACCTCGAGGGTTTGGAGAGGAGGGATATGTTGTGTTTCATAATGGACACGATTAACCCAGTTGAGATGGTCATCAGCACCGGTGATGGAAGGAGCATCCCAATCATGCCTCATGCTGTTAAGTGCCTCCTCGGGATCCCTTGCGACGGCAGCGACGCACCGATGGTGACCTAGGTCGCAGGGGCCAAAGCTGGCCGAGTTGACACGTCTGCTGGGGGTACAACAGAACTCAAGCATCAAGGCATCGACGCCGATCGCGCGGATTCAGACCGGAGGCACAGATGCCCTCACGATATGGTGTTTCTTTCTCATCGTCTTCAACAAGCTCCTTTTCCCGACCACCAACATCAACATAACTAGGAAGGATATTGTGATGACGAAGGAAATTGACAAATTAGCATGCGTCAGCTGGTGCAAGGCCGTCATTGATGACCTTTGGGAGTCCGTCCACAACTGGAACAAGAAGAAGGATGTTAGAATAGGAGTTAGAATAAGGACTCTTTTGTATTTCCTTTTCTGTCTTTTGTATTGCCTTATCTGTATATGGCATACACCTCTTGTACTCCTATATATATTGCCCATTAGGGCTCTTCAATATACATATAATATATTCATAACATGGTATCAGAGCCTAGGTTAGGGTTTACCGTAGTGGCCGCCACCTCCTAGCCTCTACCTGTTCTCCGCTGCTGCTGCCCCCGGGAGGATCGATCTTTGCTCCCGGGGGCAGCCTCTCATCGCTGCCGATCCAATCGCAGTAGATCGCCTCCGAAGGAGTAGAACAGGATCCACCCGGTGAGGGAGAGCAGCCATGGCGGAGCACGACCTGACGGTGCGCTTGGCGGCGCAACTGGACCTCCACTTGGCGCTCCCGCTGCTGGAGTTCCTCCATGAGCAGCAGCTCTACGCGGACAAGGAGATCCTCAAGGCCAAGATCTGTCTCCTCAGCGGCACCAACATGGTCGACTACGCCATGGATATCCAAAAGTCGCTCCACGACACCCAGGACGTCCCTGCCTACATGGTCGCTCGCCGCGCCGAGGGCGCCACCGACCAGATTTCCAGCGGGAAGATCTCGCTCGGCCGCAGCCGGCTGCGGCGTGTGGAGTGGTAGGTGCAACCACCTATCCCGCCTCTAGAACAACGCTGCCGCAGACACCGTGAGCAGCCGCGGAGCTTGCACGGCGAGGATGGTGTGCAACGCCTTGAGGTGGAACTACGGCACCATCAGCTCCACACCCGCCCGGCCGCCGCTACCCGCCGAGTCCGACAGGGCTGCCATTACCGAACCCGAGACCAATCGCTCCTCCACAACTCCGTAGCAGTCAAACTCCCCTCTGCGCTACTCCTCCGCTGCATGGTTGTGGCACGCAGCAGTAAGACCACGGACAACGGGGGTGTTGGGCGGCTGGGGAGGAAGATGGAGCCGCCGGCCATGATGCATGCCGACACGGCGACGAGCCCTTGGCTAATGCGCCAGCCCCAGCCGTCGGAGATCTTGGTGGTGAAGTAGTTGATGCGGTGGTTTGTTGGTTGCTAGTTGGAGATGGTTGGAGAGTGCGCGCTTTGCTTTACTTTGGTGGCTAGACCCGTGAGCATGCTCTCCTTGCTTTCACTTTTTCACCCTTGGAGTGAAGCACGTGTGCGTGCAAAGGAGCCATCGATCCTGATCTCCACGGTTCCTTGCTGTTGGTGGAGATTGCTCCTGTGATTAAAAAAAATACAAAAGAGTCCTTATTCTTACTCCTATTATAACACTTTATCTTTTAGTTCATCCAAGTGCGTACCACTTTATCTTTTAGTTCATCTAAGCCATATGAGTCTGTAAATTTATTGTCAGTTGTAGAAGCATAGGAATTCTTTTTTTTGCATAACAACACACACCGCTCTTTTCTTCAAGTTGCTGCAGATCGTTGTTATGATGCCGCCGCTCTCTCTTAGCCGCCTCCCCGAGCTTTTAAGGCCGCCGCGCTTCTAGTGCACTGCGCCTCTGTTGCACTTCTTGTGCACTGCGCCGCCGTCGTCTTGGGCTTCGATCTGCGCTGTCATGCTTCTATCTATTCCTATTCGGCTTGATTTTACAGATTTCTCTATTTGTCGATTTCACATCTTCTTCGTTATGTTGTCATGGTCGACTTTGCTCCCGCACCTTGTGCTTTGTGGCTGTCGCACGACCCAGGATGGGAGAAGATCTTTTGTCGACATATTTTTCAAGAGTTGCATGCTACGACGACATTATCAAGACTCGGATTTCAGATTTTTCAGATTTTAGTGTCAACTATTTCCAAATGCAATGCTATTGTATACACCTTGCATTTGAGGGGGAGGGTTGTTAGAATAGGAGTTAGAATAAGAACTCTTTTGTATTTCCTTATCTGTATATAGCATACATTTCTTGTACTCCTATATATATTGCCCATTAGGGCTCTTCAATATACATACAATATATTCAACAAAGGACAACACCACCAAGTCTATCAGCAGATGCGCCGCCTTCGTGCTTGTAAGTTACACAGTAAACTTATTCATTGCATTTAGTATTTTTGCACATCAATAAGCAATAAAATGTGTAGAGCAGGATCACAGTAATTATTAATCTTATATTCCAGCAAAATAGATCGCACACATCAATAATTTTTATCGCACGGGAAACGTAGTCTACCACACGCAGTAACAATATGTTTCAACTTCAATAAAATGAACACTAACCAGTAATAGTGCCCCGCACATATTGCATGCAGTAAACACATGAACAACATTTTAGTAATATGTATTTTAGCAAGCAGTAAATTGTACGTAATAGATATAATACCTCGACAACCTGAGGTGCATCCACAACATCGACGTCATCGAGACTCCATGCGTCGCATACTTCACATCCTCTCTCATCGAGGAGATAGTCGCGGTCGATAGGACGAAGGCACCAGATGGTGTCGACACGTTCGGCAAGCTCAGCATGAATTACTGATGTTTGTCTGTAAGTAGTAAAATAGGATGACAAAATAGTCATGGCCGATAGGACAAAGGCACCAGATGGCGTCGACACATTTGGCAAGCTCAGCGTGAGTTACTGATGTTTGTTCATAAGCAGTAAAATATGATGTTCATTCTAGTAATGTGATTAATGTACAACAGTAATTCATTCGTCTCATTTGAATGACCAGTTTAGGAGGAGGGAGGGGGATCTGTTACTGGCATGGGGCGACGACAATGCTGCACCCGCCGGAGTTACCCCACACAACCCATCGCGGGGAATTTCACGAGCTTGAGTGTGCTTCTCGGCGACACTGTTGGATCGTTGGGCAATGAGAAGCGGCGCCTGGCGATGGAGGCACTGGAGAAGTTTGATGATGACACTGGGAGGGCATTGAGGTAGACGGAGAAGGCCATGGCACAGTAGAAAATCGAGACGGTGCAGACGAAGGTAGTCAGCATCATCAGGAAGCTGCTCGAGGCGACAGATGCATCTGGATCGGCGTCCCGTGCAGGCAAGGCGAAAAAGGCGAGGAGCGACGAGAAGGCGTAGGCATCGAAGCACGCGGTCACAACCCCCAAGCCGACACACGCAGTGTTCTCAAACTCTTCGGTGCAGTCGGCGCAGGAGGAGACTACAATATCGTCCGCAACTGCGTCACCGTCGTTGGTCGAGGTCACGACAGCTCCCACGACCGCCGATAATGTTGTCCGGGCAGCAACATCGTCGTTTGCCCCAGCTTTGGAGATGACAACCTCTGCCCTAGTGTGTACAGAATCGCCTGCAGCCCAAACATCGGTTGAGCCCGCCATCCCGGCCGCAACGGTGCTGGCACCAGCATCGCCGCCTCCCCTGTGCATTAAGGTGGTACCGTCTACGTCCCAACGTCGTCGTTGTTCCTTCTGGCCCAAGAAGAGGTGGAGGGCGACAGATCCGAAGGTATGCACCACATAACAATAAAATATTATAATATATGTAGTAAATAGACACATTACATATAGTAAACAACAGTAAAGATAGTAAACATACAAAGGGAACACAAAAGAGCGAGCAAGGTGAATAAAGTAATGTTGTGTTCACAATACAATAATCATTAAAGCAGCACGTGATAATTTACTGATTAAGCATATCTGTCAGGCCAGGTGAGGAGGACACTTGAGCCTGCCACCCCGGCTGCAACGGCGTCGGCACCAGCTTCGCCGCCACCAGTGCATCCAGGAGGTTTCATCTACGTCATAGAATCGTCGCTTTTCCATCCGACGCAAGAAGAGGAGGGGGTGACAGACTTCCAGGTGCGCACTACATCATAGTAAAACATTGTAACATGAGCAGTAAATAGATACATTATATATAGTAAACAATAGCATACACATTAAACTGACAAAGCAAACGTAATAGAGTGAGCAAGGCACATGTAGTAATTGTGTTTTTCAACACAGTAATCATTAAAGCAACACACAGTAATTTACTAATTAAGCGTATTGTTCTCGTGTAGGCCAGGTGAGAGGCGACGATGTCGAGTTAAGCATCGACAACATAATAGACTCGATCGAAGCCAACGTGATCCTGGGGTTACACCCCGCCGCATACAAACACAGGCCCCAATCATACCTGCGGTTGCGGCGGTCCACGAGTCACTGCTCACCATCCTGGAGCAAACCGAGGTACCAAATGCAGTAAAATGCATACACATGATCAAGTAAGGTTGGTCGTTCTTACAATAATTCATATCTGATTTCCTTTTTTTATCACAGGAGACAGTAAACGAGGGATCCATCGACGTCCCATCGGAGCCCCCGACAGTAAAGGAGCACACGGAGGTAACGACACAATAAAACACGAAGGGCGAAAGAAGTAATTTTAATTTTCACAGTAACGCGTCTATTTTTTATATTCCTTTTTACAGGTGTCAGTAAAGGAAACCGAAACCGTCGCACCCGAGGGGCCTTCGCCAATAAAGAAGGTAGAGGAGGCCCTACTGCCGTGAGCAAGGTTAAGGAGCCTCAAGTGGCTAGTGTTGGCCCTCCAAAGGTACATATTGGGGCCTGTTGATAGTAATATGCATGACATATACAGTAATTTGTTGGACACATGATAGTAAAATAAGAGACACGAGTCTATTTTCCGTAGGCCGCCACCGCCAAGCCAAAGTTCAAGATAAAACTCATCGATCCCATGCTGGCAAAGGCGGCTGATAGAGAGGTGACCAAAAAGGGGTGCCTGCGGAGAAGACAACTATAGGTAAGAGAGGCCCCCATCCAGCCCAAAGCTACGCCGATGCGTTTGGGAAGAGGCTGACAAAAGCTCCTAGCAAGCTGGTGTCACCATTCAAGCCGTACAATAAGCGGCCGAAAGTGCTCGTGGCCACTACCATGGAGGTGACGGAGCTGATTTGCAACAATGAGAGCCTCAAAAGGTAGGGAGAATATCGCCACACATTTTCCCGATACGTGAATGTTTTGTTAATGCCCTGTCATTAGAGAGTTTACTAGATATACCAATGTTTTGTTTTATTGAGGTTGCACATATGTTTTTACCGAGGGTTCCCTTCTGTTTTACTGCTAACGCGCACGACATTCTTACTACAGCCCTGCTCTACTCTAGTCCAGCGACAGATTCATAGAGGCCACTGGAAAAGACATTGCAGAGTCGTTCAAGGATGGACAGATGACTGAAGACATGTTCATCTGTCAGTTTATCGAGTGTTTGCACCAAAACGACACTGGCCTGAGGCCACAAAGCAATGGGTACAGGGCGTTCCTCCCCGTCGACCTGTCGGTAAGATGTTTTTGTTTCAAAACCTCTTTTTTACAGTAAATAGTCCCTCGTGTAGTAGTAAATTTTATCATCGCCCTCGGTAAGTTTTGCACTAATGTGTTTCGTCCATCGGCAGATATGGCTAAATGTAGAGAAGTATGTAAAAACCGAGCAGTACAACAGTGAAGAGGCTGTGAACAAGCTGAAGGAGCACATGGCGGTGGTAGACATCACGCTCGTAAAGCTGGTAAGTAATTTACTGTCTATCCAACGCGTGTCCAGTAAATTATCTTTCATGATCTAGTAAATTACATTTTTCATTATAGTAAAGCTTATAAGTAATCTTTTTATGGGTTTATATACTCATTTTGCAGCTCTTCCTCCCAGTTTTACACAATCATCACTAGTCCATTTACTACTTCATGTAACAATCCGTTTTTGAATTGTAAATAGTATTTGCTTTTGTCAGTTGATTTCAAAATTTTATTTCAACTTATGTGCTATTTTCAAAATCTGTAGCTTCTACCTCTATTTCAAAACGTCTCTCTTCGGGCCTAGCCTATTTTCCTTCCCCTTGGGCCGACCATTTCTACCCCCTGGTCGTAGCCCCCTCTTGGCCTTTCTCCCCGGCCCATCCTCCCCTTTCCCCTCTGGCCCAGTCGGGCCAGTGCCTCTCCCCTGGTCTTCTATTGCCCCGTTCCATCGACTAGTGCCATCGCCCAGTCCCATCGCCAGTCCCGCCGCCGCGTCAGCGCCACAGCTGCGCGCCTGCGCCTTCTGGCCCTCTGCCACCACCTGCACTTTGCCTCTGGTGTCTCCATCGCTCCATCTCATCGCCAGTGTCTACTCGTGTCGGCCCCGCCACCTGCGTCGCCCACCCAAGTCGTCGCTCCCGTCGCTTCCCCACTGCGTGCGCCTACCCCGTCCTCTCCACTGTGGCGCCCATGCCACGACCACTTCGGGAACCCACGCGCCCCCAAGTCGTTGACGACTCTGCATTCCCCCCTTCGGCTATAAGAAGCCCTGAGGCCCTCTCGTTTCTCTCCTCATCTCTCCTTCGCTTCTGGTAAGTGCCACCCAAGAAAAGCCTGAGCAACCCCTTCTTCGCCGAGCTCCCCCAATCCCGTTCGTGCTGCAGTGGTTGCCAGAAGCCCCGAGCTCTGAGTTCGAGCAGCCGCCGCACCTCCTTCCGGTTCTTGCCGCACCAGTGCAGCCCCTCTCCTACCCGAGTCAGTTCATTCCCAGAGCTCCTTGAAGCAATTCCCTCACTCGATTTCAGTTTTGTGCCGCGGGAACCGCAGTCTCTCCTCTTCTCCTTCAGTTCTGACCAACCGCTTCACCGTCGTCTCCTTCGTCATCGACCGCGTACTCCCCCATCACCGTTCGTGTTGGACCGAAACGGCGACTAGAGGGGGGTGAATAGGAGCACGATCTCCTTTTAACAAAGATTGGATTCAATACGATTTTCTCTCCGATAGCTATGAGAGGTATGAAGATCAATATCTAAGCACAACAGAAGTCTTGTATTGAATCCAATCCAAACCCCATAGCAAAACAACAAAAAACAACAAGAGCTCGATTTCCTAAGTGTTGGGTGGTCTGACCTCTATGTCAATGGCAGTCTGACCGGTCCATGGGCAGTCTGACCTCTATGCTAATGGCGGTCTGACCTCCAGCCTGATTGAATAGTGAAATCAGCCCGAAAACGAAGTTGTAAATAGATATAACTTTTGATCTACAACTCCAAACTCGATGAAACTTGGAACACACCTTCTCTAGGATATCATAAACCTATTACAATCAAAGATCGTGAAGATCCTGGGCAAAGTTCCGATCTTTTCCTGTTTGAATGAAGGATGGTTCAAAACCGAATCAAAATAAAAACTAGATCCAAAACCTTACTCGTGGGTTAGACATAATCAAGATGATCCTAGATGAGTTCCCACATGTCACAGCAAGCAATATCAGCGGCAAAAACCAAAGGAAAACCTGAGAATCAAAGACGGCCCCAAAATCACAAAATAGAGAGCAAGAACGAAAAGAAACTCATCTCAAGAAAACTTGCATAGATTGATTTGTGATTGTTGCTGGTTTACAGCCACTCCAACATGGAGGACAAAACTCAATACATGAGCACACAATAAATCTCCTCTTTAAGAATCCTAACCTCTCCACTCCCTAATCTCAAAACATAAAACTAGTGTTTCCAAATAAGCAAAAGGATCAAGGAGGTGCACATCACCCTCCCATATTTATAGTGGAGGCTAACCTTCTAGAAGAGTTCCTATTGGGCACCCGTTAAACCCACACACAAATGGGTTTAACTCACGCACGTATTTTAAAGCGTCGTCTTCATCTTCTCTTGACCTAAACCGCCTCTCCTTGCATCCTCTTGCGCTACGGTTTAACCAAAAGCAATCGACACGATATTTTAGTGATATTACCAAAATACCCTTCTCGATCCTTCTCCAAAGACCGAGTCCAATCTTCATGAAGTAGTTCCATGCTTCGCCACGTGTAGGTTGATCAATGACTCTCATCATGTCAGCAAGTCTCTCACATCCGGCTTCCACCGAAACCACCATGGCATTTGCACCGACCCCTGCGCCGCTTGATGCAACCCGTCGCACCGAACTTCCTGTTTGGTCATCCTTGTCCATTTTGCGCCACGCTTGAATCTAATGACTTCACCCGACACTATTGATCGTTCTGAACCTCAGCTCTCAAGCTTAGTCCCGATCATCCTCGCCGTTGACCGTCGTTGATCTCCAAGCAACCTGAACAACAATAGACCAAGAAATCGATTTCGGGAATAAGTTCTTCGCAACTTCACCCACGTTAGTCAAAACATGCATCATGCAACATATATACACTGAAACTCATGAACTTGACTCAACAAACAAACATCGCCACTACAAGGGCCGATGAAACAAGTTAAAACCGGTCAGACCGCCATTCAATGGCCGGTCAGACCGCCCAGCACGGACTTGGCTGATTTTCAGCCCCTCAAAACCGAAACATCTCTGGAAATTTCAAACAAATAGAACTTTTGACTGGAGACTCCAAAAATTATGAGACCAAGTGTATTAGAATCCCCTCTCTTGCCTACACCTTCTATTTTTGGCCCAGCTCAATACTCCAATTTTATGACTGGTCCGACTACCACCCATGGTCGGTCGGACTGCCACTGACCGGTCCGACCGCCAAGGGTGGCCGGTCGGACCGCCTCTCGTCGGCTCGACCAGCCTTTGGCGGTCGAGACCCAAAGATGACTGACAAAGACAGATTTTTACCAAAAACGCGCATTTCGATAAAAACCTTCAACGCCATTGCCAATTGTAACATCATCCTAAGATCATGACTGATGAGGATCTAATAATCCTCATTTTATCTTTTATCTATAATTCTTATTATGGGTAAATATGATGTCACATAGTCCCCAGAAGTACCCCTTATATCTATAAGGGAGAGGCCTACCAAATGATTGTAAGATCTTCTACAATCACCCCTATAGTCGTAAGTCTTGCTACGACTATATTATGGTCGTAAGTCTTTCTACGACCACTACATGGTCGTAAGTCTTTCTACGACCACTACATAGTCGCAAGTCCTTCTACGACTGCTACCTGGTCGTAAGTCCTTCTACGACCAGGTAAACTACGACCACCTTATAATCAAACCTACAAAGGTAGTGGGTCCAATTGATTAAGGAATCGAGCAGTCGCACGCACTACTATCCCGCGTAGTAATTGTGCTTAAATACCCCATTATCTTTGAATGATAATGGCTAGACGGCGTGGAGAAGCCAATGCGCCGGTAATTACTGCCATCACACGCCCATTACTGGCTCAATTAAGGCGCCTCTTCCGCAGGGCAAAACGGCTACTCCTTCACGACTATATAAGGGCATCAAGGGCGAGTAGAGAAGAGGGTTCGATTCTCTGTAATAGGCTTAGCTTCTTACTCAATCATAAAGAATACCACACCACACAGATTAGGGTTATTATTCTCTCGGAGAAGGCTGAACTGCCTAAACATCCCGTGTCAACTACTCTGCGTGATTTCATCTCTAGGAGACCCCCCGAATCAAATAATCTTTACGTAAGATCGGTTCTAATACACCGACAGTTGGCGCCGTCCGTGGGGATCTTCCGGTAATCTCTTGTCAACATACTCTCTTTTTCCAATCTCATGCAATCATGGCAGGAGAATGGAACGAGGAGAACTGGTTTGACTTGGCGACACTGTGACGTCGACATGGATGCGGTTTCGACTACGAGTCGAGTGATGCATCCGCTGATGGTGATGTTGCCTCCGGAGATTATTCTCCAGGAAACCATCCCATTAATGGAGTTGAGGAGGGATCCTTATCCCCCACAACAATACGTCCAACAGAGGAGCCAATTCCCTCAAAGGACAAGGGTCAATCCGACCAGGACCGCTCCCAGGAGGACTCACAACACGACGAGAGTTCTTTCTCCAAGTGTTCAAGTCCCCTTAAGGCGGTCCGACTTGGTAAGTCAAGTTCTGGGAGCCACCATTCCAGGACTCCACCAGCATCTAGTGATCCTCTCTCTCAGGGTAACTCCAGAGAGGGTGGGATCAAGCATGCTTTTCCTGCAAATTCGGCCGTCTCCCCGCAGATCTCATTTGCGAACGGAGACGATTATAACCGGAGTTCCCCTGCTCGGAGGATTACTCCAAGTCGCTAGATGGTGTCTCTCGAGCACTCCTCAGCGGGAGGCCTCGGCGCAAGTGAGAATCATCAGCGGAGGTCTTCGTCCTTCCCCAATCGAGTCACCTCATGGAGGCCGAGATAAGAACACTCCCCGAAGATCACACACTGCGCCCCCTCGTGGTAATGGCAAGGGCACCACCGTTGGCAGAGAGAACCAACACTCTGATGAACGCGAGGGAAATCCTCGACATTCTCGCACTCCACTAAGAAGGCCTCAAAGACCTGATGAGGAGGATTTTGATGTCGTCAGAAGAAAGAAAATTGCGATCGTAAGAACTCGCTGGCGCATTCAACATCGATCGGAGGAGGTACAAGAACTCCAAGACATCAACGACCTACTCGAGAATCCCAGCCAAGAGCTTGCTCGAGCGCGAGGTGCGATCTCTTTCTTTGAAGAGATTACGCAAAGACTTCGAACTGTGATGACAAGACTGGAGGTACCTCATCGACAACATTCAGGTAGTCGCAGCAATACGACTTCCTCAGCTACCAGTCAATCGAATATTTCTCTACGTAGGAATCGACACGGCCATAAGGCGAATCGATCCCCTATTCGGAGAAATACCTTTCGATCAGCTGAAGATCAAGAAGCCCCTCGGAGAGGTGATCATTCACCACTTCGACAAAGAAATTCACAACGAGTGGAATACGAGGAGTATTCTCCTCGTAGAACTGAGACCTACTACAGAACAGGTCAGCCTGTTACCGGGTATCGTCGTATACGATCACCTGGTGACATTAACCCTTCTTTCCTACAAAGAAGGCGTCAAGAAGTGATTACCGGATGCCGGGCATTTTCGCCGACCTTGAGCGATTCGTTGCCACCTCATTTCGACCGGTGAACATGGAGAAATTTGATGGATCTCAAATCCCATCGAATTTCTTGAGATCTATACAACATTGTCGAGCGGCGGGAGGAGGAGAGCATGTAATGGCGAATTACCTTCCGACTGTGCTCGAAGGATCCGCTCGATCGTGGTTATTAAACCAACCACTCGAGTCGATCTACTCTTGGCAACACCTCTGCGATCTTCTACAGGCGAATTTCCAAGGCACATACAACCGCCCTGGAAAAGAAGACGACTTGCACCGGATAAAACAGAACAACAACGAGACTTTGCGTCAATTCATCAAACGCTTTAGTCAGGTTCGTAACTCAATCCGGAAATTTCTGATTCCTCTGTGATCAGGGCTTTTAAGCAAGGAGTCCGCAGTAGAAGAATAACGGAGGACATTGCTTTGAATCCTCCCAACATCATTGCTAGAACTCTTGAGATGGCCGATCGATATGCAATCGCTTCGAGGCGGTCGAGTGGAACAACACTATCGATCGAGAAACATATACTCCTCGAGAGCCGGTGAAGTTGGTAAGGATAAAAAGCAAAAAGTCCAAGAAGAAAATAAAAGTCAAAACCACAAACCGGTGGTTCCAAGGAGGTTCTGCCGTGAAAGATGGAGAGCCCCAACCACCAAGTCGTACCACGATCAAGGCAAAGGTAAGCGCCACGATCGTAGGAGCGACAAACCAAGGTGGTGTCCTTTTCATAAAAGGAAGGACATGACCTCAGAATCGCCGAAGTTTTCCAAAGAAAGCTCGAAGACTACTACAACGGCAAAAGCACCACTCCCTACTCTCGGCGGTGGGACATACAGTGGCCAAAAGTCGTCGGATGATGAGGAGATGCCGTTCCAAGATCCATAACATACCGTTGAGCACATCTACGGAGGATCATCGACATACGACTCAAGCGACAACTTAAAGCTGCGGACGAGAGGTAAATTCTATACATACTCCTCTCGTCAATAAATTACCAAGTGGTCGGAAGTTACCATCTCTTTTGAGAAGGATGACGCCCAATCACTCTGAGTCGATCAGTCGATATCCGATTGTGGTCGAACCCACCATCAACAAGCTGTCGGGTCAATCGAGTGTTGGTTGATGGTGGCGATTCTTTGAACATATTATTTACTAATGCCACCGGGCGAGATGCAAGTACCGGGACAAAGGTAAGGCGATGCGATACTCCTTTCATGGAATCGCAGGGTCTTCACCAAACCTATTGGCCAAGTTTCTCTTCCTTTAACATTTGGCTCACCAAGTAATTTCGGAACGAGAAAGTCTCCTTTGATGTGGTCGATTTCGATCGGCATATAACGCCATACTCGGACGACCAACTTTGGCAAAATTCTTAATGGCTACTCATTACGGGTATCAATGTCTTAAGATGCGAGTCCCAAAGGAGTGATCACCATTCAAGTGTGACAAAAGATGGCGTATAGTCACACGGCCGATCCTCGAGATGGTTGGTCAAATACCAACTCGAGATGAAAGTCGATACCGACTAGCAAGTCGAAGCTTAAAAGTCGCACCAAAGCCGAACGACCAAGTCAAAGAGGTTCCTCCGGGCCTTGAAGAGCCCTCGAAGATCTGCTCGCATCGGGAGACTTCCGACCCCAAATAGGAAGACGCCCTCATTACCTTCCTCAGAGCTAACGCAGATGTCTTTGCGTGGCAAGCATCCGACATGCCCGAGTCCCGTGGAGGTGATCGAGCACGAGGCTAGCTTTACGGCCGATAAAGTACCTATAAAACAAAAATTACGAGATTTGCCTGATCGACGAGATGCTATTAAATCGAGTTGGATAAGCTACTTAAGCGGGCTTTATAAGAGAAGTCAACCATCCGAGTGGTTGGCTAACCTGTAATGGTCAAAAGTCAAGCGGCAAATGGCGTATGTGCGTGGACTTTACTGATCTTAATAAAGCTTGTCCAAAAGATGATTTCCCTTTACCTCGTGTCGATCGGTGGTTGATTCTCTGCGGGTTGTGAGATATTAAGTTTTTAGATGCATATTCGGATACCACGGATCAATATGTGTTTAAGCGATGAAGAAAAGACCGCATTCATTACTCCATTTGGTACCTTTTGCTATGTCAAAATGCCATTTGGTCTAAAGAATGCGGTGCTTCTTTTCAACGCCTAATGCAATCGACTTTTCATCTCAATTAGGCCGAATTTGGAAGCCTATGTTGATGATCTAGTCGTAAAAGCATTAAGAGACTTAATCATATCAGCGACCTACAAGAAACATTCGACAACCTCGAAAAGCACCGCTTAAAACTCAATCCAGAAGTGTGTTTTTGGAATTTCTTGAGAAAATTGCTTGGATTCCTAGTATCCGAGCGAGGAATCAAGCAAATCTGAAAAATAAAGGCCATCCTCGGATCGTCCTTCAAACACAAAAAGGAAGTCGAAACTCACTTTGGGTGCATGGCGGCTTTAAGTCGTTTCATCGCACGACTAGGAGAAAAGGACTACCTTTCTTTAAACTTCTCGGAGACATGAAGGTTTTGAGTGGTCGAGCGAGGCAAACGTTGCCTTTGAGGATGTCAAGAGGTATCTTTCGAGTGCTCTGTTACGGTTTCTCCAAAGCGGAAGAGGCGCTCTTAATTTACCTAGCCGCCACGCCACAGCGAAGAAGCGCGATACTAGTCGTAGAGCGTGAAAACGCATACACGACCGGTTTACTACGTTAGCGAAGTTTTACGGGCCTAAGGCGTTACCCTCGGTCCAAAAACTTCTATATGCCCTCCTCATGTCTTGAGAAATCTGCGGCATTATTTTGGCGCACAAAATAGTCATGCTGTCGAGTTTCCTTTGGGAGCAATCCTCCATAATAAGGAAGCAATGGGGCGCATGGCAAAATGGTCGATCGAACTTGGGAGTTCGACCTCCATTCGTGTCGAACGGCCATAAAATCCCGGATCTTGGCGGACTTTGTCGCCGAATGGACAAATCTGAACTGCTTCAGGATCCCGATCGATTCCCACGACCGATGGATGATGTACTTTGACGGTCACTTACTTTAAGTGGCTCGGGTCGGGTGGTCTGGTATCTCCTCTGGAGAAACCTTAAAGTATGCCATACAATTAAACTTTCGTGCCACTAATAATGTGGCGAGTACGAAGGTTTGCTAGGCGGCATACGAGTGCGAAAGCACTCTCAATTAAATCGACTACTCGTGAGAGGAGACTCTCAACTAGTCGTGAATCAAGTCGGAAAGAGTACGGTGCTCTGGCTCGACAATGTCTCAATACTTATCGGAAGTTCGCAAGCTAGAAAAGCATTTTTAGGTTTGAGGTACAATTCATCCTCGAAAGGATAATTTCCTCGTGAGACCAACTTGCTCGGATGGCTTCTTCCCGATCTACGGTACCAAAGGGGTTTTCTTGGAGCAACTCCAAAGCCGTCTCTCAGTCGAAAAACCGGAGACACCTCCTATTGAGATGGCCTCATTAGACTACGAGGATATCCGGATGACTCCCATCTACGAGTATCTTCGCAAGGGTTCCGTGCACCAAGATGATCTTGAGGCGGTCGTTTATCCCAAAAGCCAAAATGTATACTTTGGTCGAAGGAGTCCTCTACAAGCGAGGAACCCAAGGGATACTCATGCGATGCATTCCATAAAGCGAAGGAATAACACTCCTTCATGATATACACAAGGCATCTGTGGGACACATACTTCCTCTGAGAACCTTGGTTGGTAAAGCCTTTCGACAAGGTTTTTATTGGCCTCTGACTCAGTATGATGCTAAGGAGGTGGTTAAAAAGTGTGTCGATGCCAATTTCATGGTAGACAAATACACCAACCACTCAAGCATTACGCACAATACCTCTTTCTTGGCCTTTTGCGACACTGGGTCTCGATATCCTAGGACCGTTTCCCAAAGCTCCGGGAGGTTTGAATTCCTTTTGTGGCTATTGACACGTTCACAAAATGGATTGAAGTGAACACATGAATCGATAACATCGGAGCGACAAAAGGTTCATGATGAGATGCGTAATTAGCCGATTTGGAGTTAAGTCGGATAATTACGAATAATGGTAAACAATTCGCAAGTGCAAAATTTCGAGAATTTTGCGACGAGTTAGGTACCAAATTATGTTATGCTTCATTGCACATCCTCAAAGCAACGGGCGGTCGAGCGTGCAAGCGGCCAAATAATGCGAGGAATTAAAACCGAGTCTTGACCCGACTTATTAAGCGCTCGGGGCTTGGGTACAAGAATTACCCTCCGTGTTATGGGCGGTTAAATGCGACCACCAATCGAGCAACAGGAGAAACACCGCTTTTTCTAGTATTTGGGCGAAGCCATGCTTCCTCGGAGCTAAAATTACGGTCGACACGAGTTGAAACTTTCAACAACTCAGACCAGGAACAACTTCGAGCAGATGACATTAACCTACTCGAAGAAAGGAGAAACCTAGCCTTAATCCGTTCGGCAGTCTACCAACAAGCCCTGCGCAGATACTATGATCGTAGGTCCAACCTCGCGACCTTCTTTGTAGGTGACTTAGTATTGAGGCTCGCCAATCCAAGTCTAATCGAATAAACTTTCCCCAAATGGGAAGGTCCTTACACGATGGTCGAAGTAACGGCGAGTCGATGCGACTAGCGATGGAAGATGGGCGAGTTCTCTCAAACTCTTGGAACATCGACCAGTTACGCAAATTCTATGTGTGACCAATTTCTCAGGCAATAAAAGTCCAGGTTCTTTCTACTTCTCTTGCCTTATTTTTTGAGTAGTGCTTTTTTAATCTTTCGACTATGATACAAAAACACCTAGCTTTCTTTATACTGGTCGAAAAACAAGTAACATCATCTAGTCGAAACTTCTCCTATCTGCATGTGGTTCTGCCCACTAGAAGGAATTTCCTAGCATCGACTCGTTACTCATTTTTCAGCCAATACAAAGAGCTTGGGTTTTATCCAGTCGAAATGTTCTCAGAGCCAACTCTCTCAATCTTAGTTTATTTTTTCAGTGATTTCCAAAAATATTCTAAGTAGAGTACACTTGATATATTTATTCGACCACCTTTGATCTACTCGTTTCGTTTGGGCTGGTCGAAGGAAGAGACACACCTAGTCGAAGTTTTTCCTCTCTGCATGTGGTCCTGCCCACTAGAAGGAACTTCCTAAGCCGCTCGGTCTCCTACTTTTGCTCTTTGGAAAAGACTTATCGAGTCCATCGAGAAAAGGGCGAGCAATTATTAAAGTCCTCTAGACGTTTGCTTAACTCAAGTTCTTTGTTCTTGGTTTGATTAAACTAGTCGGAGATGGTAACATCACCTAGTCGAAGCCTTTTCTCTCTGCACGTGGTCTTGCCCACTAGAAGGAACTTCCTAGTGTCAGTCGTTTCTACTCTTTCGACCAAGTGCTTGACAACCATAACAAAAACTATAAGTTAAACAAACCTCTCTTTATTTTGAAACCCTATTTCAAACACTATTTACTTAGATTGTCTAAACAATCTAAGCAAATAATCGAGGAGCTAGGATAAAGTTATTAATTTGACTTCAATTCTTAGTCTTTCTTTCGTTTATTATCTTTTGAGTTACTAACTACTCGACAAGATGATTTTCAGAAATAAGATGGATCATATATTACTCATCAACGAAATTATGCGCCTTACAAAGTAGTTACAAGATTACTCGAAGGGGAGAGCCTAGTTGCATTTCCTCATACACTTTTTACCAATCGATGCATTTCCTCAATCGGACGACTTGCCTCGATTCGAGACGATCGAAGTCGGCTTCGATTGGTTTAACATTAAGGCGGGGTCTTGAGCTTTAAGTTTCGCCAAAGCGTAACTTATCTGCGACTTCATTGCCTCCCTTATTGATTGACAGATTAGTCTTGAGTGGTCACCATTTCTTGCAATTTTCCGACTTGTTCCCCAATGGTACTTGTGTGGCGGCTATGGTATCTTCTCGAGGAGTTTTCCCTCGAATGTAGCTCACTAAGCACATTGTTCAGAGAGTGATGTTGCCTTGAAGACTAGTCTTCATCGACTCCATCTCTGTTGGGTACAAGTCGAGGCCTCGCGAAGTTTCTTGTTTTCGACCACTTGTTACGAAAAGAATAAAATCGGTCAAGCGAAAATAAACTTACGGAGGAAGATAACACAAAGATAATTATAGGTAAAAGCATTTCTTACCTACTAATTGAGAATCCAGTTTCTTAACCTCTTCTCGATGGGAAGCAATGGTTTCAGTGTGCTTTTTCTCCCATGCTCTGATGTCCTCTGCATTCATCTTAGCGATGCGGATGGACTCATTGTAGATCAAGGTTTTTCTTGGATTTCACCTCGAGGCTTCTCAATTGGACAACAATTTACAACAAGAAATTGGCATTAGAAAAGGAAAATACTCAAAAGGATAACGGTAAAGAATTACTTACATTAATTGAGTTCTAAGACCCTCGAGTTCTTGATCCTTATTCGCGTAATACGGAAAACTCTGAATGACCAAAGATTTTTCTTGAACTTGATGCAGAGCTTCGCATCTCTTTTCTTTATCCGGAGAAGAAAGGAGAGTTGGGTAAAGGTTAAAGATCAAAAGCAGTCTTAAGTTCGAACTTCTTGTTTATTTTTCCTGCAATCTTTTAGATGCGAGAGCAGTCTCTCGAAGTCTATCAGAGAGGACTAATACTTCGTTCCTTAGCCTCCTCGACTCTTCTTTTTCATAGTCGGTGAGTCATTAAGGTCTTCGTATCACCGCTTAACCTACAAAGAACAGAACGAAGATAAACATCACCAGAATGGTTGTAAGTACTTCTACAACTCTTGACCTAGTCGTAAGTTTTTCTACGACTACGATATGGTTGTAAGTCTTTCTCGACCACTACGGTTGTAAGTAGTCGTAAGCTTTTTACGACTAGTACTTTGTCATGAGTTTCTTCCATGACTATTCTCGTAAAACATTATCACGAGTATTTAAGTCGAAAACAATTATGAATGATAAATGACTTACCATCTCTCCGCCTCTGCAGAGTAGTTCTTTCTCTGTCTTAGCTCTAAAAGTTGTCGATGATACTCACCGACAACGACAATTTGCTCTAGAGCTTTACAAAAAGAAAAGCAGTGAGAAGAGAAGGAAAGTCACATATATAAGTACTTTGAAGATACTTACATTCATAGTCGTCCTAGCAAACATCGACTATACAAGGTCAGGTTCTGCGACTTATCTATCCTCGCGACTTTGTCCCACCACACCTTCTCGAGGCGCTCGTTATCAAAAGTATTCTCCGTATTGGGAATATCTTTGGGATGGGGACTCGGTCACGAGATCTGTGTGAGAGGACCCTCTGACGGAGGCGGCCCAAAGAAGTCACCACGAAGTTGAAATTTTCTCCTTCCAGTTCTCAACTTCCCTTTGGGTAGGGGAAGGAACGCCTCCTACAATTTCCTTCCCAGAGCGGTGCACAAGCTGGTCACCGCCTTGACGAGAGGCTTCCACACCGCCCTTGTTGTTTCTCGACCTCGTGATCGTGGCGGTCACCTCAGCGTAATACCGCTACTTCAAGGGTCGTAGCTACAACTTCGGCAGATGTGGGAGTCACTCTGAGAGTCTCGACTTCATCGGCCACAGGCCAAGGGTGATGTTGACCACCTCCATTGCCACCTCCTCGATGGTGAAGGGATGGCAATGGACTTATCAACGAAGCATTCCCGGGGACTGAAGAAGTCAGACTGAAATAAAGAAAAGCAAATCAGGTTGTGAAAAAGAAAAAGGTAAATGTCGTTCTTACACTTTAGTAAATTTCACATACCTCGCACCTGGTCTTAACCAGAATTTTGGGGCAATCCTCCCAGCGGAGGACCTTTTCTTCTCCACGACCACGTCCGGTCGAGGTTCAACAATCGGCCGCGATTCACGACCACGTCAGTCGTAGAGTTTGGACAGAACGAGCTCGGTTTCTGTTTCTCTGATGGCCAAAATCGGTCTCGACCATTCCAAAAGCGAAGATCGCCTCGATTGCGAGTTGTCTTGATCGACATCGTCCTTCATAAAAGACACAAAATCTTTCCAATTCTCCTTTTCGGTTGCCTAACAAAACTAGGAGTGGCGAAGCTGCGAAAGATTCTTTGTCATAACAGAAGGATACCTTAGCCTTGCGAGGTTTGCGCTTAAGAGATTCACCGCCTCAACCTCCTCGGCCCGATAGGCTGCGGCCTCGGCTTGAGATCTGACTACATTGCCGCAGTCTGTAGAGGGTGCGGTCGAAAGACCGAGCTTGAGCTTGCTCCCCTTTGTCGGCAGATTTTACAAGTCGGCGTCTCTTGGAGGAGGAGCGAGAGCCTTTGTCTTTCGACAACCCAGCGCCAATAGTCATCGATGACGACTTCTTCGTCGTCTCGACGATTTTCCATGCCTACTTTACGTAAAGCAAAGCGAAAAAGAAGAATGACTAATTAGTCGTAAGTTTTTCTCGACAAGTACCAAGTCGTAAGTTTTTCTACGACTCTTTCCCGATCGTAAGATATTCTACGATCATCTTTAGTCGTAAGTATCTTCTCGACTATAAAGTCCTAAAGAAAGAATCAACTTTTGATTACCTTTAGGCGCTCTATCCTTTCATCTGCGGACAAAGCCGCAATGACTTGAGGAACCTCCCTCGAGTGGTGGAGACTTCTCGAGATGAGTTTGACTCTAGAGTCAACCTCGGCTGTGAAAGATCTGCATTTAAGCAGATAAGAACATTAGACTAGGTTGAGAAAGACCAAACCGAGAGCTAAGTCGACAATTACTTACCCTCCTCGTAGTCTCGGTGGGGTCTCCTCTTCCCAGTACCTCCACATAGGAGATGCTCATTTCTTGAGAGGACTAATTCGGCGTGTGATGAAATCCTTCACCACATGCCATCCGGTCGACCCTTCTTCCTTCAAGTCCTTAATAGCTTGAATATAAGGGCTAATCCACTGATATCTTGAGGTTGAGTCCCATGAAGATTTCTTTTCAGCAGCCTTCCCCGCGAAAGAAAGGCTGTCTTCAGAGGTGACCTTCGAGTAGAACCACCTCTTCCTCGAGCCCGGCCACGAAGACCGGGTGAAACTCTGAATATACTCCTTCGACTTGAGTCGTGGAGCTTGATCCATGACTTCCGCGATTCGGTTTGTCGAGCCATCCCATAATAATATTGAAACATTTCGAGATCATGGAATCCCAGTGCGCCTCGCACGCATACGAACACACTCAACATGGTAATGGAATTGGGACCTAAGTTCACCGGTTCCACCCCAAAGTGTTCGAGTACTCATCAGAAGAAAGGGGTGGGCAGGCAATCGAAGGCCGCACTCACAATACGCTTGGAAGACGGGGATTTGCCCATTTTCCCCCGATGGCCAGTGCTGCCCGATAGCTGGAATCCACTTCACCAGAGCCTTCTCTGGAATCTTCCCGGCATCGACCAAGATCTTGATCTTAGCCGCATCCATCTCCGATTCCTCCCATTCAGAAACTCTCTTGGCCATTTCGCTCAGAAGCAAGAAGTTTTTAATTGGGTTAGCGGAGAAGATGAAACCTAGTCGAGGATGGAGAAAGCAAGAGCTCGAAGAACAGCGGAGTGATTTGGGGGAAAGGTAAAAATCCAAGTCTACCTCCTGGTAAGTTTTTATAACCACACGATCTCCGCCGCTTCGGAAACCGTCTCGGCTATAGGTCTATGAGAGATGGTTGTACCGCTTCGGGAACCGCTTCATCGGACAAGTCTATGAGAGCCGGTTGCAATTCCCCAGATGGTCCGTTCGAGAAAAAATAGGTGCGTATTGTCACCTCCAAGCGAAATTACATTCTTGACCAAGTCTTTCTAGTCGAAGGAAGTATCAATCGGAAGAGTTTTTTCTCCGATTCCCCTACTACGACCACCAGACGGTCGTAGGGGTTTTTTATGACTTTTTGATAGTCGTAAACAACCTTCCTGACCAAGCAAATTCCTGGTCAAAGCAGCACTCAAATGTCGAAGAGTTTTTCCTTCGACTATCATTCTACGACATTCTCATGGTCGTAAGTCCATTCTGAAACCTTTACCAAGTAAGTTACTTTCACTTGAAGCTGGGGGGCTAGATGACGAGGATTTAATAATCATCATTTTATCTTTTATCTATAATTCTTATTATGGGTAAATATGATGTCACATAGTCCCCAGAAGTACCCCTTATATCTATAAGGGAGAGGCCTACCAAATGATTGTAAGATCTTCTACAATCACCCCTATAGTCGTAAGTCTTGCTACGACTATATTATGGTCGTAAGTCTTTCTACGACCACTACATGGTCGTAAGTCTTTCTCGACCACTACATGGTCGTAAGTCTTTCTCGACCACTACATAGTCGCAAGTCCTTCTCATTTGCTACCGGTCGTAAGTCCTTCTACGACCGGGTAAACTACGACCACCTTATAATCAAACCTACAGGTGAGTGGGTCCAATTGATTAAGGAATCGAGCAGTGCGCACGCACTACTATCCCGCGTAGTAATTGTGCTTAAATACCCCATTATCTTTGAATGATAATGGCGGACGGCGTGGAGAAGCCAATGCGCGGTAATTATCGCCATCACACGCCCATTCTCGGCTCAATTAAGGCGCCTCTTCCGCGAGCAAAACGGCTACTCCTTCACGACTATATAAGGGCATCAAGGGCGAGTAGAGAAGAGGGTTCGATTCTCTGTAATAGTCTTAGCTTCTTACTCAATCATAAAAGAATACCACACCACACAGGATTAGGGTTATTATTCTCTCCGGAGAAGGCCTGAACCTGTCTAAACATCCCGTGTCAACTACTCTGCGTGATTTCATCTCTACGAGACCCCCCGAATCAAATAATCTTTACGTAAGATCGGTTCTAATACACCGACAATGACCATATCCCCATGATATCCACAATCTCCCCACTTGATGAACACATTGGCAATTTTCCAAAAATATAAGTTTAATGTTTGAAAAGTAAAATTACTCACGTTTTCGCATAAAGGCACAACTTGGTCCAAAAGCAAGAAAAAGCAATGGAAATGATCAAGTTGGCTTCAGATTAGTATAGGCAAGCGAGATAAGTCAAAAGAAAGCAAGAAAGCTTCAATTCCCAAAGAAGAGTCAAAAATCTCACTTAAGGTCCATATGAAAGAACAATTGTTCAAATTGACCTTTACGACCACATGTAGCTGATATACTTTTTCGACCACCTATAGTCGAACCCCTTCCAAATACATAGTGCAGTCGATACTTCTTTCCGACTACGTCCTGTAGTCGAACATCCCTCCGATCGAGTCAACTCGGAGCCAACAGTACTCGACACGAACAATACCCAAAGCCAGTGGTACTCGAAACTATGAATACTCGGAACAAATAGTACTCGAAGCCAATAATACTCGAAATGAACAGTACCCGGAACCGGCAGTACTCAAAGCCAGAACTTCAGAAGCTCTGTTCTTCTTCGTTATAACTCTGATTCTAGTGTTTTTTGTTTCTAAATTTGTCTAACTTCAAGACCTTGCTAAAGGTACTGGTCTTATTTAAATTGGAGTTCATTTGCTATTCTTGTGTATTTATTTGTTCTCTTTGTCGGTTTATTCTTTCTGGTACGTTCGTGTGAATAGCGTTTGAAGACGCGGGAGATCTCCAGTTTGATCAAGCGCAAGACTTTCAAGACTCTCTCACCTTCACTCTAGGTGAGTCAATACTTTGATCATTTTGAACCTACATTTTACGCAAATTATATTCCTTTAAATTACCAAAATTACATGCTTTAATTCTTTAAGCAAATGTATGCTAAAGCTTAAGGTAGTTAAATACTCATTTGATATTTAATTAACTATTATACTATCTTTTGACAATTGAATCCATTATTCCATGTCACCCTAGTAACTATGTGGTACTTATTAGTTATAGGTTGTACTTAAGCGATATGCTAGTAAGTACTGGGGCATTAAATGCCCCAATCATCATCTTTTAATCATGAAAGTAGTTTTGGGCAGTCATTGTGGGTAAATGACTGGAATGTTGTGGTAATGTATTTTTGATTCCCAAAAACCCTAATAATTGTTGTTAACTCATCTGGGCGGATGGTATGGTAGTGGGTGCGCACGTAGCACGAGAATGTGTGGTTTGTGGTATGAACCGCTCGGATGGATTAAGGACTTAATCTTGTCATGAGCTCATATTGAACAAGTCTGTAAAGTACAACTTGGCTTAGTAAATTTGTTGAACTCTAAAAGTCATCTCATTGGTGGAGCGGTGAAATAGTGCAAGCATAGGCTTGAATGGGACACCGATGGTGAAGTTGCTAGCTGCGCTAGACGTTGTGAAAAGCAGTGGTCCATCTACGTTAGTGACTGTAGTGAACATCACACACAACTTATGGGTGTGGCCCATATGGGTGAGATGGTAGAAGGGGCGAGATATTTTGAAAGGTTACTGTGACGATCGCTCAACTACGTGACTAAAGAATCATGTGGGGCAACAAGTATGATTGTGTCTTGTGGGTACGGTGTACAACATCTACAGAATCTAAACTGTTTAAACAGTTGTGCCTACGGTCAAAGGCGGACATGAGAACTTAACTTGAGTTAGTTCTTTTTATCAAATCTTGTGGATGGGATAAAATGTTGGTCGGGCTGATGTAACCCTGTTTTGGTTTTTCCTGGGTCGTCGTACTCAGTGGTGTTGGTAATGGTTGATGTATCCACAACCAAAATAAGCACAAGGTGGAGGTAACCTTTGCTGTTATTAATATTGCACAATATCTCTTTTAAAAATGAGATTTGGTCAAACTGCTAAGTCTTAGGAATTTCTAAATATTGTAGTTGAAAATGCCGCTTTAAGCAAATAGAAGAACCCGAGCCATCCTTGTTAAGCCTTGCATGTATTATTACTGCATCCTGTGTGTTGGAGAGATGCACTCCACCCTTTTGCTTCCGCTACCGCTTTTGCTGCCTTTGTAATGTAATCATTCGGCCCGTTCGGCCCTTAGTGTAAAAACTCGACCCGATGCGGTCTATGTTACTATGATGTTTTGTAATATAATTGTTGGTTCAGTTTATATCGTGTATGAAATAATTTAGTGATGTATCTGTGAGTGCTAGCTATTGATCCAGGGAATAGCACAGTGTTTTCACAGAGAATTTGGATTGGTGAAATCCGGGTCCGACACTTCAACATAGCGCAGAAGCGCGTGAAAGTGCTAGACTCCAATGATTACAAGCAGAAGGGCACAAAAGTAACGGACCATCATGACCCATTGAGGAATATGATTATCTCTCGCTTGCGCTACCTGCTGCGAACCGATGGGAAATTCGGTCGTTACGAGTCGGAGGGTGCCACGGCAAGGTGGCGCTATAGCAAGTCCTAGAGAACATTGCGTCTTCTTCGTTATGAAGTACTTGGAGTTCTAGGATGGTGAAAGCTCGGCGTCGGCAACATGGATAGAGTCGATAAGAATTTGCCACCACCCGCAACACGCGATATTTTTTTACGATGTATAGTGTCACACATGCTTCTTTTGCTTACCAAGTGTATGTAGGAGAAGGGGAACGAGTACAGGGCCCAGATGATGTTCTGTCTGTGGTTCCACAAGAGCAACAGTGTCAAGCCCCCCTGAAGGACTTAAGAAGTATAGAATGTTCAACAAACCGAACTAGTTTTTTTGTGTGTTTATGAGTAATATCGAGTAAATACATTTGTAACTGACTATAATAGGTGTTATATTTTACAGTAAGATGTATGATTACAGGAAAGGAACTTTTTGCATAACAGATAGTAAATACATGTTATCAAACAATAATAAGTGCTACATTTTACAGTAATAGATGTTACATTTTACAGTAATGCTATTTTTCAAACTTCCAGTAACTACCAAAAACATAAAGCATGACTTGTTTCAACAGTAACACGGCATGTCTTTTCGAAGTAATAGCATGTATCAATGACGGTAAACGGTAACATTTTACTGAATCAGTAAAAAGTTTATAACCGTATTTTTCGCAGTATAACCAACATACCGAATTTTACAGCCCTCTCTTCCTCACTGTAACGATAGTAAAACAATTTATATAACGACATGTAGTGACACACGAACATTTTTATCGAGCAACAATTTTAACGGCTTTATTCGATGCGTACGGGCGGGTTTTACTGCCGATCTCGAGCGGGAGGACGGGCCCCTGGAGCGTGTAAGGTTTGTATTGCCATTTTGACACGCGCGTGAGGGGTTTACTGCCATTTTGGACGCGAACACGTGGGTTTTATTGCCAATCTCAAGCGGAAGTGGGGCGCTGGTGCAAGTGAGGTTTTTACTGCCGTTTTGACACGTGCGTGAGGGGTTTACCACCGTTTTGCATGCGCACGGGGTGGTTTTACTACCGATCTCGAGCGGGGGTGGGGGCGCTGGCTAACCGTGAGGTTTTACTGTCGTTTTGACGAGTGCGTGAGGGGTTTACTATCGTTTTGGATGCGCACGTCGGTTTTACTATCGATCTCGAGCGGGAGGCGGGGCGCTGGCTAATCACGTGTAGCACGGGGGAAGCGTGGGCTGCTAGGCCGCGCGCAGCGCTGCCCAAGCAGCGGCCCAAGTGCAGAATAGCTATTCAGTGTGCGATCGCTGAATAGCGCTATTGTGTGTGTGTGTGTGTGTGTGTATTCAAAACGACAGTAGACATGGCTCATCCCGTCACCGCCCGGGATCTTCATCCCCGTCGTCACTGCCTGGGATCTTTATCCCGGCCGCTGTTGCTTGAGACCTCCATCACTGCCGCCGCCACCGGCCGTTGAGCCTAACTGCCGCTGCGTGCTCTATTCGATTTATGTGCAGCCAGCGGCTTTAGCTTCACACCGGCTCCACCGATCTACGTGGAGTCGGCGGCTTCGGCTTCACTTTGACACTCTGGTTTTGGCTTCACTTCGGCTCGGCTTCTACAGCCTCTCTCTGCTTTCAACTTTTCTCCGGCTACAGCTTCTCTCCGACTCCCGATCTAGCTGGAGCCACTGCCTGAGGCTTCTGTTCTCGAGCGTCGTCGCCTACCTACTCCAGTTCTGGTCAAGTCTCCACTGATGGCTACTGCTGGAGGCCACTTCTCCATCCTGCTCCCCCAAGTTCGGTTCGACGGGACGAACTTCAGAGAGTGGGGATGTTCACCTGAGGATTCACCTCAACAGTCAGCGCCTTTGGGTCTATCTCACCGTCGGGCAGCCTTGTCTGGCTCGCCCTACTCTGCTAGTTCTATCAGCTCTTCCTGCTGGTGCGAATCAAGCTGCCCAGGATGTCACCAATGCTGCACTGGAGGAGGCCCTGGAGCTCTACCAGTTTGAGTTGCACACCTACGAGAGATGATAGGATGCCGAAGCTCATGCTACTGCCATCCTGGTAGGTAGCATGCCTATGGTCATCTCTATGGATGTGACTAAGCTGCCGACGACACAGCTGATGTGGGAGTGCCTCCGAACTCACTACCAGCCGATGATTGATGTTATATACCTCTCGGTCATGCACCAGGCGCATTCCCTTCAGTAGCTCGATGCCACCGTGGGCAACTTCTACCAGTAAATATCTGAGGTGTGGCGTCAACTCGACTCTCTAGGTCTGGATGTCTGTCAAACCTGTCCCTGCTGTGTGTGGCTCCGCGCTCACCAGGAGACTATCTCCTTTTCTTTGTTTTTGCTTTTTTAGTCGTTGGTTATGCACTGAATGGATGCCACTTTGGGGTTAGAGTTCAAAAACGTGTTGTTGAGACAGGAAGCATCAACTTTGGTAGGGAATCTCCCGTTTTAGTAGTGCATATATGCAGAACACCTTCCAAGACAACTCGTACTGGCAAAGAGAAGTGAGCAAGAGCCAGGAAGATGTGCATACTGTTGGACCAAAACGACGACTAGAGGGGGTTGAATCGAGCCTTTGTCTCTTTTCACCTTGATTGGATTCAATTCAGTTTTCTCCCTAAGAGCTATGAAAGTTATGAAGATCAATGAACAAGCACAACAGAAGTCTTGTATTGAATCCAATTCAACCCTGAAACACAACAACCGAAAACTTAGATCAAGGTGAGTCGGGCAGTCAGACCTCTCACCAGGGGTGGTCTGACCTCCAACCAGATGAACTGTGAAATCAGCATGAAATCTAAATCATAAATCGGCTCAACTTTTGATTCGATGATCCAAATCCTCTTAAATTTCAACCATAACTCATCAAGAATGTCAAAAACCTATTCCAATTGACGATGGGGAGGATAAAAGCTAAGGTTCCATGAATTTCATAGAAGTGGGAAGCAGGGCACAATAACCTAGAAAAATCAAACTTTGATCTCAAAACATGCTCGTGGATAAAAAATGATCCTAGATGCATTCCCATATGCCATAGTAAACAAGATCATCATAAGAAACCAAAGGAAAACCAAAGGATCATCAAACAAAGGCATGTGTATTCTCTCCTAAAAATGTCATGGAAATTCGTCTAAACCCAGTTTTAGTTAACATTTAGAATTTGATATTGCTGTTACACGATTTCCTATATTTCCTTTGATGATAGCAATTCATCTGTGATATCAACTGGTTACTATATTTCAATTATATTTCTGATGAACACTGTTCTATCTCTCACTGTAAAAAAACAAGAAAAGAAATAGAAGATTGCAACTTCTGGTCATTCAGGGGGCAGCTTCCCTTGCAGGAATGAGGAGAACAAGGTGAGTGCCCTTTGAGGTTGGAATGTAGGAACCATATGTCCAGCTCCTCTGACTGTTGCAAATACCAGACCTTTGTACCCGACAACATAGCCACCAACCTGACATCTCGCAAAGAAATAAAACCAGTTTCAGAGCGCTACACGCAAAGAAATGTTTAGACTAGTTTATTTATTTCATGCTTTTGTGCCTAGTTCATAGTTCATAGTTCATACCTCGTTGTCATCGGAGTACCATGACCGCCAAGGGGAGTTTGTCGGTAGCCCGAGAATGTCAAGTGAGTACAGTGTCGAAGTTACTGGGCACACTGCATCAATATCGCCACTGAAAGGTAAAAGGAATCATTTCTTAGTAGGGTGATCTAACCAGGCAGAATTTAGATAAACATTTAGTAATATTTGTCGACTCACCTGTACAACCATGTGCTTACTTCACTTGAAATCAATTGCTGGATTGATGGTAGCATAGAGACTGGTGCATCTTTCCAATTATCAGGAGTGATAATATCACTGGTCCTCACAAATTATACAATACTTGGTTAACATCTACTGGAAGTCTAAATTTTAGTATGAAATACTGGAAAAGACTTTTGGGATGTTTTTTTGCACCTGCAATCCGACCATGGCTGCTTCAATCCTGTGGTGTTAGCATGAAGTGCTCTCTGGACCTCGGGGAGATTCAGATATGATCGGATGTAGTAACGGGCACAGGGGTCGGTATTGGTTACCTGCAAAACCATCTCATGAGTTGGGGAAAAGCAACTTGGTTAAAGTTTGCGAGAGCATTTTTACCGAGCTGTGCAGATCTGGGGGATTGGAAGCATTCCAGCAGAAGGATGCATAGATGTTGTATGGATCGATGGTGCCTAGCTCGCTGTTAGCTGCTGCTATTGCGGTTCGACAGTCCCCCGTGTATGTTCCATTGAAGCTGCAGTTTTTCTGTGCTGCCTGGTGAGTTTCTTTGGAGATCATAGCATGTGTCCAGTAGTAATCGATGGTTGCTTTTGTGTTTGTGTCATCATCCAAGTACGCATTCCCAATCTATTCCCAACAAGTGAATGCTATAATTCAGTACAGTACATATATTTTGCCTTGATATCATCAGAAGCTTTGCTAACTTTTATTGTCTGAAACTTACAGCGACTCCTTTGAGATTGATGATGGCGGCATTTGTGATTTTGTTATTCGACAATATGGTGTTGGCAAGCTGTGGTATGTAGTGGCCACCGTAACTTTCGCCGGCTATGAAGAAGCTACGGCCGTTGTACTCTGGGAACCTCTCAAGCCAATTGACGAGGAAAGTGTACGCATCTGCTGCAGTGCTGCTGTCGCCGGTGTTATTGTAATCCGATGTGGTGTTCGAGTATGAGAAGCCGACACCAGCAGGGCTCTCAAGGAAGAGCATGTTTGCCACTGCCATCCTTAAATGACCAATCAGTGCAATTGGGCAAAGGTATAATGAATGTAAGAATGCTGTTTTGGTGCCCATGTGGGCGTGTGCCCACTTTTCTGATGAATGTAATCTGCGTCTGTAACCTTGTGGGAGTTTGCTTACCGTTGTTCCATGCATATTTGTTTGCGGACAGTGTCTTGTTATCGTTGCTGACGAAGAATGGTCCAATTTCAAGCATAGCTCCACCTCCCAGAGAAGAACATCCAGGCCCTGAAATTTCAAGGTAACACATTTGCCTATTTCAAGAAAAGAAATATCATTTCCCTTTGTTATATGGTAGAATTGTGAATCCTAATAATTTTCTGGAACAAATCTTCTACAGTCTGAACTATGAAGAATTTGCACTCTTATTCTCGTAATAGACCATTGATTCGTACCAAACTCCACAACTGTAATTCAATTTAGAAAGAAGAAAAAAAAACACATGGCAGGAGCTCTGTTCAGAATAAAGTTTTAAAATTACACTGACATCACCTTTACTGTAATTTCAATTTTGAATTTTGAAACCGCGATTGGATGGAAGCAAAATACTTTTGATGGACGGTTAGGACAACTACGCCTTTTTGGCATACTGCAACAAGATAAAATACAGCGAACATAAAGCTGCAGACAACCGGAGCGCAGAAAGGCATTCATCTGATAAAAAAGGTAATGGAGCAGCATATCAATTAGTTACGTAGGGTACCTCCATTCAGCCACAGGACCAATGGCTTAGTGGAAGGATCTTCAGCAGCCTCAGCGAAGTAGTAAAAGAGGGCCCTCCCAGATGTCGCATTAACCGTGACATAGCCTGCATACTGATCAAAGACAGCTCTCCCTGGTTGCCCAGGAAGTTCGCTGACCTTGTCTGCCTCCTTCAGTCCATCTTGAGGGCTTATGTTTATCGCATGATCGATGTGCGAGTTCAAATGCACCTTATTGTTTTGGTGGTCATACTGCATATCCATTCTTGACATGGAGAACTCCATGATTCGGGCAGCCTGATCAGCAAGTGCCTCGTTTGAAACTACGAGGCAGAACAATTGGAGGACAAATGCTTCTCTTCTCATCGTGGAGGGTGGAGAGGAACACCTACTATGGCAAGAACTCTTCATGATTCTTAAAAAAACGGTTGCTGCATTGGGGTTGCTATGAGCCAACTGTTCTTTAATAGAGGGGGCGTTAAGCTTGGATGAGGGGGATTTGGTTGGGATTTAGTTCAGGATTTGGTTGGGGTTTAGTTCAAATTTTAACTGAATCCTACCAAAAATCATGTTGGGTTATAGGATTAAATAAAATAATGAAATGCACACCAAAGGAACATGGGTGTGTATCGTAATTTGGTAGTATATAATTAGTTAGGTTGATTGTGTGCTAATTAAGGTTGATATACCTGTCTAGTAATGAAAAATTACGCAGAAAAGATAAGTTATGCTTGAATTGTGAGTATATCAGAATAATTTGTAAAGATTCGAACCGGATATATGAGCATTCCAATGAGGCAACGATCCTACTGCACACCTCCATATTCTGAACTGTAATGTTAACTGCGAACGGCTGTCATCCATTTCATCCGACAGACAGGAACAGAGGGGAGCTTGTGCACGGACAGAGTTACATGCGGTCCATGCACTGAATTTCTGGAAGCTGTTGTGTTCAGTGACTTCAGTCTAAGCAACTTACTAGTTACTATAGTACTTGTCTCTTGAAGGATGTGCCCAGCAATCTGAAGTTTGGTGCATGGCCATTTTCTGTTGAAGGATCAAGACCGGTTTGCGTCAACGACCAAAGCTTTTCAATGGTTCACGTCAATTGAGCCGAGACACACCAAAATTGCCTTGGAATCTGCATTATTAAAGAGGAGTTCAATCAGCAAGCAACTGGCCTCCCGGCCCTTGCATCAGGTATCTTGTTCTCTTCTCCTTTTCTGAACGCCGTCCTGGCTCCACGGATCTGCCGAAGAGATCTTCATTCAGGTGTAGAATAAGGATGGAAGATGCCCTTGTTAGAGATATAATATTAGAGATATGATTTGATTTATTTGGTTTCCTTATCTGTTACTGGTTTCCTTATCTGTAACTTGTACTGTGTATATATACTGGCCAATTGGCCCCTGATAATACAAGCAACAATCATAACATGGTATCAGAGCCTACCTAGGTTTTGGATTTTCCGTCGCTTGTCGTCCCGACATCGGCCTCCTCCGTTCGCCAGACGCCGCCTCCTCTTCTGCGCCGCACGCCGCCTCCTTGCGTTCGGCCCGTCGCGCGCCTTCGGATCCGGCTCCTCCCGCGTCGCCGGTGCCCGCCGTCACCGTCGCTCTCGGCGCGTCCACACGCGCCTCCGCCGTCGCCGCGGTGAGGTTGCCGCCCTCTAGGCCGCCGCCGCCTCTCTTTGCTCTGCGCGCGCCGCCCGCTGCCGCTGGGCAGCCGTCGTCCGCTCCTCCGCCGGATCTCGGAGCCGTCGCCATGCCTCCGGTCGGATCCGGCTCCTCCTGCGTCGCCGGAGGTTGCCGCCGTCGCTCTCGGCGCGTCCCAGCTGCGCCGAAGCCGGGCGCCGCCGCCGTCACCGGTCGCCCTCCGCCGCCGTCACCGGTCGCCCTCGGCCGCCATTGTCCGGGTCGCCGCCGTGGTGGTCGCCGCCGCCATCACGCGGGCGGTCACAAGGGGAAACCCTAGTTAGGGTTCCCCCGCCGCTCGGCAGTGGGCCGGTTAAAAGCCGGCCCAGCCGTTCCTTTTAAAGGAGTTCCAAAAAAAAAAAAAAAAAAAACGTTGATCTAACCGCCGCGCCGTCCAGCGCCGCCTGTTAGACTTCGTTGCCTTGGTCGCCGCGCCGTCCAGCGCCGCCTACCGATGGCTTTCGTTCGCCTACGTGGTGCTACTTCACGTTTCAGCACACTACCTCATCCAGCGGCTGCCACAGGTGGTGGTGGTCGCCCTCCATCCGACGGTGGCCGTCCTCACTGCTCCTACTGCGACAAGGTCGGCCACATTGAGTTCCAATGCTATAAGAAGCAGCGGCATCTTTCACGTCGTTCTTCTACTAGCACCGGCACTTCTACATCGACGTCTGCATCGACTACTTGGCGATTTCTCTCATCGGCGAGAGATAACCGGACTTCGGCGCTTTGCTGCTACTTGATTCTCCTTTGGCAGTTCTCGCATCGGTTCACTATCGACTCTTGAATCGCGAAACCACCACCTCCACAGTCCAGCACCTCCCCATGGATTCTTGATTCTGGAGCATCTTTTCACATGACTCCTGATTCTTCTACTCTGTCCTTCATTACACCTCTTGAATCTCACCGGTGTTCTTCTGGCGATGGTACCTCTCTTTACATCTGCAGTCGAGGACCCTAAGCAACTCATCTTTCCATGTTCCTTCCATTGCTCATGTTCCTCGCCTTACCATGCGACTTCTTTCACGGGCGACATCGATCTTGGTTATCGAGTCATTCTCGACTCTGACTCTTGTTGTGTTCAGGACCGTCACACGGGAGCTCTGGTTGGTTCTGGCCCTCGGCGTCTTGACTCACAGCGTCTTTGGGAGCTTGACTGGCTACACCTTCCTTCCGCTGACACCGTCGCTGCCAGTCTCTCCGCTTCTGCCACTCCATCTACAGGCTCTTTCCAGCAGTGGCATCACCGTCTTGGCCATCTGTGTGGATCTCGTCTGTCGTCCTTAGTTCGTCGTGGTCTTCTGGGATCTGTCTCAGGAGACGTCTCTTTAGATTGTCAGGGCTGTAAGTTAGGCAAATGATTGACTTCCTTATCATCATAGTGAGTCAGTGTCTCAGCGTCCTTTTGATCTTGTTCATTCTGATGTTTGGGGTCCGGCTCCCTTCGTTTCGAAAGGGGGTCATCGATACTATATCATATTTATAGATGATTTCTCTCGCCACACTTGGATATATTTCATGTCTTCTCGTAGTGAGGTCTTGTCCATCTATAAACAGTTTGCCACCATGGTTCGCACACAGTTCTCCACTCCTATTCGTGTTTTTCGTGCTGACTCTGCTGGCGAGTACCTCTCTCATCACCTACGCAGTTTCCTTGCTGAGCAGGGCACTCTCGCTCAGTTCTCTTGTCCTGGTGCTCATGCTCAGAATGGTGTTGCTGAGCGCAAGCATCGTCACCTTCTTGAGTCGGCTCGTGCCCTGATGATTGCCGCCTCTATCCCACCTCACTTTTGGGCAGAGGCTGTTTCCACTGCCACCTATCTCGTCAACATCCGACCTTCTTACGCTCTTGAGCGCAATCCTATTGAGCGTCTCTGTGGTCTCCCTCCTGACTACTCTGCCCTTCGTCTGTTTGGCTGCGTTTGCTACGTTCTTCTCGCCCCTCGCGAACGCACCAAACTGACTGCTCAGTCTGTTGAGTGTGTCTTTACGGGATACGATGCGAGCACAAGGGCTATCGGTGCTGGGATCCTGTTGGTCGACGGATGCGGATTTCTCGGGATGTGACTTTCGACGAGTCTCGTCCCTTCTACCCACGTCCTGTCTCTCCTTCGACTTCCTCTGTGGAGTCTCTGTCCTTTTTGACCTTTCCAGATACACCTATCTCGTCTCCACATATTCCTCCTGTGGCCTCTCCGCCATTATCGCCGCCTGTTTAGTCTCCTGCGGCTCCTCGGCTCCCCACTACACTCGTATACACTCGTCGACCTCGTATTGAGGATCTTCGGATGAGCCCACCTCTCCGATGTTTCATCTTCTTCTGATGCTTCATCTTCCCCTGATGGGCCGTCTTCTCCTCGCTACGCTCTCCGCGATCGCCAGTCGATTCGGCCCCCTGCCCGTTTTGCCTTTGCTGGCGCAGCTACTAGTGAGCCTGCCTCCTATCGGGATGCTGTTACTCATCCTGAGTGGCAGCATGCCATGGCCGAGGAGATTGCTGCCCTCGAGCGTACTGGTACTTGGGATCTTGTTCCTTTCCATCTCACTCGTCCCATCACATGTAAGTGGGTCTATAAGATTAAGACTCGCTCGATGGCTCTCTTGAGCGCTATAAGGCGCGTCTTGTTGCTCGTGGCTTCCAAAGAGAGCATGGTCGTGACTCTGACGAGACTTTTGCTCTGTGGCCCACATGACCACTTGTCCGCACTCTTCTTTCGGTGGCGTCACATTGCATCGGGTCTGCATTCTCAACTTGATGTCAAGAATGCCTTTCTTAATGGCGAGTTGCGTGAGGAGGTCTACATGCATCCGCCACACGGTATTCATTCTGAGGGCATGGTGCATCGTCTTCGCCGCTCTCTCTATGGCCTTAAGCAAGCCCCTCGTGCTGGGTTTGAACGCTTCTCCTCTGTGGTCACTTCTGCTGGTTTTTCAGACAAGTGATCATGATCCCGCGCTCTTTGTCCACACTTCGTCTCGTGGTGGGACTCTTCTTCTTCGTATGTTGATGATATGATCATTACGGAGATGATTCTCGAGTACATTGCCTTTGTCAAGGCTCGTCTTAGTGGCGATTTCTTATGTCGGATCTTGGTCCTCTTCGTTACTTCCTTGGGATTGAGGTTACTTCCACTCCGGATGGTTTCTTTATGTCCCAAGAGAAGTATATTCGAGATCTTCTTGATCGCGCCTCCCTCATCGATCGGCGTCTGTTGAGACTCCTATGGAGCTCAATGTTCACCTCCGACCCTCGATGGCGAGCCTCTTTACGATCCGACTCGCTATCGTCATCTTGTTGGGAGTCTTGTCTACCTTCTTTTACTCGTCCGGATATCACTTATCCATCCACATTACGAGTCGGTTTGTTTCGCTCCCACTCAGTCCACTCGACCACCTTCTTGAGTTCTGCGATACCTTCGTGGGACTATCTCTCGCCGTCTCTTCTTTCCACGCTCCACTTCGTTCTGACAGCTTATTCGGATGCTACTTGGGCGGCGATCCCTCGATCGCGGTCTATCTCTCCTTCTTGTGTTTTCTTGGTGGTTCGCTTATTGCACGGAAGACGAAGAAAGCATCGCGATGTCCCGTTCGAGTCAGAGGTGAGTTGCGAGCTATGGCTCTCTTGACAAAGAGATTACTTGGCTACGGTGGTTACTTGAGGATTTTGGTGTTTCACACTACACCGACTCCTCTTTGTCGACAATCACAGTGCTATCGGTGTTGCGTGACCACGTGAAGCATGAGCTCACCAAGCATATTGGTGTTGATGCTTCCTTCATGAGGTCTTGTGTGCGGGATCGGTGATTGCTCTTGATATGTGCCTTGAGCTTCAGATAGCGGATTTCTTCACGAAGGCCCGGACTTCGCACAAAGACGGCTTCTACCTCTCAAACTCGGTGTTGTTGATCCACCATGAGTTTGAGGGTGTTAGAGATATAATATTAGAGATATGATTTGATTTATTTGGTTTCCTTATCTGTTACTGGTTTCCTTATCTGTAACTTGTACTGTGTATATATACTGGCCAATTGGCCCCTGATAATACAAGCAACAATCATAACAGCCCTATGCTTTGTGAACTGAATTGTTTTGGCAGCTTGCTTATCCGATGCGTCCAATTAGGCCAAATTTGCTTGAGCGGATACTGCATAACGCTGTTGCAGATGCCATGGCCCATGAGCAGCTTTCGCTCGGATCTAATTATTTGTTAAGCGTCTGTTGTGATATACTAATTTTGTGATTAGTAACTATTCGCAGTTTCAGGCCGTTAATTAGTAACTATTCGCAGTTTCAGGCCGTTGCCTTGAGAGCACAGTGGCTGTCATGTAAGTTTCGGTCTCGTTCTTCGTCTCTTTAGACATAGACAAAGCTGGGTACAAACAGAGATAGTTGTGTGCTTCCACGGCGGTTGGGTTGGGCCTGGATTGGCATTGGTATTGGGCTGGGCTTTCTTTGGGTTAGGCTTGGGCTGGGATTGGCCTGTGCCTATATAAGTGTAACATCACATTTTCAGACGGTGAATAGTATTTCTCCATTTGTCGTTTTGGTTTTGAAAACCTAATTCAAATTAGTGTGTATTTTAAAAATTCTCCCTTCAACCTTGATTCAAAATCTGAATTTGAACCTCATTTCAAATTTCGGATTCAAATTCGAATTTGAGTCTCTTTTCAAAAAAATTCCTTCCTTCTTTTGGGTCTCGGCACGTTTCTCCTCCTGGGCTCAGCCCACCTCTCCTCCCCTCCCTTGGTCCGGCCTAGCCTCTCCCTTTCGGCCCAGCTGGCCCATCTCCTCCCCTCTGCGCCTTCTCTTCACCTGTGCCAGCCGAGCCGGCGTAGCACCAAGAGCACCCCCGTGCATCCAATCCGTGTGCTGCGCCGCGCGCGCCTGCGCTGCCCACCTACTGGCATGTGCCTGTTCACGTCACCATGCCTGCCCTCGCCTCCCAATTCGCGGCTCCCGTCGCTGTGACACCATCACCATCCCATAGTCGCCCCAGCTACGTAGTGCTCGCCCATGCGTCTGCCAGAGCCGCTCCCGCCCCGTCTTGTCACCCGCTTGCAGCGCTACCTGCTCACCCCGCGCAAGTCGCCGCCAGAGCCCAACACCCGCCCCATCGCCTCCCCGTCACCCCCAACTACTCCCGTCGACGCCCATGCCGCCTCGGGGCAGCGCGAACTCCACCGAGCTCTAACGGCTCTCCTTCCTCCTCTTCCTGGCTATAAGAGCCCTAGGCCACTCCCCTTGCTTCCCCACCTCGTCCTGCTCGCCGTCGGTAAGTTTTCCCCAAGAAAAACCCGATCGCTCACTTTCGGCCATGCCGCCTCGTTGACGTTTCACCACTCCGGTGACGCCACCACCGCGCTGACCCCGTCACCAAGCGCCCCCTGTGACCAAGGAGCATCCCCCCCCAAGTGGATTGGAGTTTGGTCCTCCGACGCGCTCGGAATCGCTCTTCTCCTCTAGCTCCGGCCGCACCTTTCTTCTCCCCCATTCTCCGGCCACCGTCCACCTCCGACCCTCATTCTTGTTCCGGCGACTTTCCGGGCCTCACTCCCTCTGGTGCTCTCACTCTCCCGCTTGGAGCATGGCGGGTTTCTTTTTGGCTTTGAAGTCGTGCGCCGCCGCCGTTTTCCCACCACCGCGCCGCCACTCCGGCGATCTTCCGGCCGCGCCTATGCCTACGTCGTCATCGTCTTCGCCTCAGTGAGCTCGCCTCATTTTGGGTCTTGGCCGCCGCAACCATGCTCGCCTCCACCGGCGACGAACCGGAGCCGCAAGCACCCGTGCGCCCTTCTGTTTTGGTCAAAAAAACTAATCGGCACAGTGCGCCATTAAGCAACCGAATCACTGTTGGGATTAGAGAAAAGCAATCATTAGCCGATTTATTTAATGCATTAACTGCCACCTTGAATCACTGCTCAGTGGGACCCGAGCATAGTAATAGCGCGATTAAAAACCCGGTTTCTCTTCCCCTCCGGGCGACATGTGGCCCCCGCAATCACCCTTGTTCCTGTGAGCCCGTGGACCAGTGCATAGTGCATGTTGACCTACCGGTCCATGCACTGTACACATGAACCATTCCACTGTTCACGGAGACCCGCTTGTGAGAGAGACCATTTCTTTTTCCAGATTTAATTCCAAATCTGAACTTCAAAAGCCCTGTTCTCCTTCGTTATAACTCCGATTTAAGTGAAATTTGTTTCTAATTTTTTTTTAAATTCAAGATCTTCCTAATGGAAGTGGTCTTGTTTAATTTGGAGTTAATTTGCTATTTCTTGTGTATTTATTTGCTCTATTTGCTTGTTTGTTCTTTTTCCAACATGTTTGTCTGAGTAGAGTTCGGAGAAGCGGGAGATCTCCACTTTGATCAAGTACAAGACTATTAAGAATCTCCTACCTTTAATCCAGGTGAGTCAATGCTTTGATCATTTTGAGCATACATTTGATGCAAATTATATTCTTTTAAAATACCAAATTACATGCTTTAATTCTTTATGCAAATATATGTTAAATCTTAAGATACTTAAATACCAACTTGGTAATTAAATATTAATATGCCATCCTTTGACAGTTGAATGCCTTAATCCTTGTCACCAGTTGAATTCCTTAATCCTTGTCACCCTATATATTAAATGGTACTTACTAGTTATAATGTCGTACTTAAGCGTCATGCTAGTCTTGCTTAAGTACGGGGGCATTAAATACTCTAATCATCATCTTTAAATCATGAAAGTGGTTTTGGACAGTCATTGTGGGTAAATGACTGAAATGTTCAGATAATGTATTTTGTTCCCAAAAAATCCTATTAAATTGCTGTTACCACATCTCGGCGGATGGTATAGTGGTGGGTGCCATCGGAGCACGAGAGTGGTTGGTATATAGTATGAACCGTCTGGATGGATTCAGCACTTAATCTTGTCATGACTTCCCATTGTAAAACAAGTACAACCACAAGTTTGTAAAATACAACTTGGCTTAGTAAATTTATTGGATCCTGAAAGTCATTTCACTAGTGGAGGAGTGAAGTAGTGCAACCGTGAGCTTGAATGGGACACCGATGGTGAAATTGCCAGCTACGCTAATCGTTGTGGAACATTTTAGTTCATCTACATTAGCGTTGTGGTGAACATCCTACAGAACTTATGGGACCCACCGCAATTGGGAGCGACCCATATGGGTGAGATGGTGAAAGAGACGAGATAATTTGAAAGGTTACTATGATGATCTCTCAACTACATGACTAAGGAATCATGTAGGCAACGAGTTGATTGTCTCTTGTGGGTGTAGTGTACAACCTCTGCAGAATGTAAACTGTTTAAACAGCCATGTCTACGGTCAAAGGCAGACATAGGAACTTATTAGAGTTAGTTCTATTTATAAAACTTGATGGGTGGGATGAATAATGTGTCGGGCTCACCTAGCCTGTGATTTGAATTTTTCCTGGGTTGTCGTACCCAGTGATGTTAATATGTGGAGGTGACTCTAATCAAAATTTAAGTATAAGTGAAGGTAACCTTCGCCGTTATAAATATTACACAATATTTCTTTAATAAAATGAGATTTTGTTAAATTGCTAAGTCATATGAATTTTTAAATATTGTAATTGAAAATATTACTTTTAGCAAATAAAAGAACATGTACCATCCTTGTTAAGCTTTGCATGTATTATTACTACATCTTGTGTGTTGGCTCGTGAGCACGGAAGTTATGCTCACCCTTGCTCTTTCTCCCAAACCTCAGAAGCAGGAAATAATGGACATTGTGCCTACTACGAGGATACAAAAGTTGGAGGCCAAGGTGATGATGAAGAGTAGTTCAGTTCTTTTAGTTTAGGTCTCGTCTCAGTCTAGCTGACTCCGTCGTTGCATGCATGCATTCAATATTATCGAAGTCTTTGGTTAATATCAGACGCACACGGGTTTTTCCAGTCGCTTGCCTATGGTGAGATGTGTTCTACCCCTTTTTCTTCCGCTATCGTTTTCGCTACTTTTGTAATGTAATCATTTGGCATGTTCGGTTCTTATTGTAAAATTCGATCCGACGCGGTCTATGTGACTCTAATGTTTATAATATAATGTTTCGTTCGGTTTACATTGTGTATGAAATGATTCAGTGATGTATCTGTGAGTGCTATCTACTGACCCAAGAAATAACATAGTATTTTCATAGAAGATTTGGATTTGTAAAATCTGAGTCCGACAATTAGGCTCGGGTTAGATCAAATTTAGCTGGGTTTGGACTAGCCTGAGGTTACTACCAGGTTGGACGTTGACAAGGTAATATTGGAGGCACTTGAGGACCGAGTGTAGCTCAGGTGATGGAAGGCGTGGGTGACGTCTCGCCCGTCTGGGTTTGATCCCAGGGATCGACCCAATACGCCTCACCTAAATAATTAGGAACATAGTATACACACGTTTGCACATTAAGTAGAAAAGCGCGTCCGTACCCCGTAAGCTCTCGGTGCCTCTGTAAAATTACTAGTGTGTAGGTGAGGCTCAACAATGCAAGTAATATGTAACAATTTAACCCATGCATGAGTGATTGTGATTGGGAACTTAAGTTGTTTATGCTTATATATATATATAATACTTTCTACTCCTAGGTGTAGTTACTCCCACCTTTGATATACCACCTAAAATAACTTGGCATACTCCTTTATCACTTTGGGCATACTCATATACTAATTATAAGATACTCACTACATTGTGAGATACGGAATAGGGAGTAACTACTCCCGGGAGTAGAAAAAAGGCTTCATATATATATATATATATATATATATATATATATATATATATATATATATATATATATATATATATAGGATTAGATGCAAGTACTCTTGGTCAGAAAATCGTTACTCACGTTACAACTGAAATTCTTCATTGGCATTTTCTTGTCCGATACTTCCTCCAGTGCTTTTATCTTTTACTGAAAGCTGCGCTTCAACAAACTTGTGTCAGGAATTAAAGTGTCATCTAGAAAAATAGGGGAAGGGGAAAAATTAAGGAAAAGTGTCGCAAGTTATTGGTCTGATCCAGTATAATCAGTTCCATCCTTACCTTTGCACTTTGCATAAAGCCAAAGGAAGTTCGAAGCATTTGAACCACTCGTCTCATAATCTGTACTCGCTGCTTATCAGATTAAGGTATCCATAAAGACAATGCAACTATTTGGGTGTATTACGAACTTATCGCGAGATCTTTGGAGCTAAACTTGTTCCCGAATTAATTCAGTTTTTAATGTTTCAATTGCATAAGTGGATCGAGTGTGCACATCTCCTAATGAGCTCTCTAAACTTGCTGTCTCACGGAATGCTGTCACCTAGATCTCTAAACTTCAAAACCGTCTTTTGTGTCACCAAACTTGAGCTCTCTAAAATGATTTTTTGGTAATATAGCAAGATAATTTAGATACACGAGACTGGTTAGTTAGGTGGTATGTTTCGGTGGTTGATGTGGCATGTTAGGATGTCGAGGGATCTTCCCCAACATGTACAGCTGAAGCTCATGATCGGTGGTTAAAAAGGGTCGGAGTTGACATAAAATCGATTTCCGTTTCCACCTTTTATCTTTGGAACTTATTTAGCTATTTACATATTTATTCGATATTTACGTCAATTATGTCATTGAATTCCTTTCCACGTCAGCAAAACTTTTGTGCTCGAAGACGTCCGCAAAATCATAGGTTTGGAAACCTAAATGACACATTGATCAAGTTTAGGGACTTTACGATTTTGAAGTTCAAGGTCATAAATGGCACATCAGCACACGATCAGAGACATTCGGTGCAAATCTCTCTCTCTCTCTCTCTCTCTCTCAATAGATTGTACCCATAGTGTTGTTCGAAACATAGATCCGTTTAGAAATAGTTAAGACTCTGTACGAACAAGGAGACATTTCCGGGTTCCAGACAAACGGGGCCATACAGTGCCATGCAGGATCTGATGAACAATGAGAACAAGCATATAGTCCATCTTCTTGATCTTGGCAGACTAAAACACTATAACATTCTCATTTTCAAAAGCCAATTAGCATTTGGTTTTCAATTTTCAAAACGAAATTCAATTGAATTCATCCGTACCTTTGAATTAGGGTCTCCGATTCGGCCCAGTTCTCCTCCCTTCCTCGCCACATCGCCCGAACCCCCCGTCCCCTTCTCCTCCTCCCCCGGCGCGTCTACTGCTCCTGGCTTGGCCCGCTGCCCGGACTCCCCTGCCTCCTCCCCCGCTGCTCCCGGCTTCCCCCTCCCCTTCTCTCCCTGACCGACCCCTCTCCGCCACGCCTGGCCGACCCGAAGTCGTCGCCCTCCTCCTCCACGACCGCCTTCCCTGCCTCCGTTGCGCCCTTCTTCCCCACCTCGCCCACCGCCGCCCCCGGTTCCGAGCTGCCGTCGCCTCCGCCTCCGGCTTCCCCACCTCTCGGCACCACCCGAGCTCCACTCCCTCCCTCCCCCGCGCAACCGCTCGCCGCCACCACCCCCGCGCGCTCCCTCTTCTCCCCCTCTCTCCGCGCGGAGAAGACGAGGCGATGCGCTCTGCGTCGCCTTAACCCCGCGGCGAGCGAGGTGGGCCTCGACTCTGATACCCCGTGGCGGCCGACAGGTGGGCCTCGACTCTGATACCCCACGCGCATGGTGAGCGGGTGGGTCCCACCAAAGATTGCGAGACCCGTGGACCGGTGCGCATGAACTTGGTCCACGTATTGTGCGGTGGACCGAGCACTGTTCACGGGCCACGTGTCAGCACGAGATTTTTTCCAGTTTTCTGATTTCCTTTTCAATTAAAAATCCAATAGAAAAGCTTCAAAAATTCATATCTTCTTCGTTATAACTCTAAAAGTTATGAAATTTATTCCTAAAATTTTCTAAATTCATGACCTTACTAATGACACTGGTCTTGTTTAAATTGGAGTTCATTTGTTTTGTGTTTTTTTATTTATTTGCTCTCTTGTTGTTGTGTCTTTTTCTGGTACATTCGTCCGATTAGGATTCGAAGACGCGTGAGACCTTCACTTCGATCAAGCTCAAAAATACCAAGACCCTCATGCCTTTAACCAAGACGAGTCAATACTTTGATTATTTTGAGCCTATATTTTATGTAAAATTATATTTATTTAAAATATCAAAATTGCATACTTTAATTCTGTAATCAAATACATGTTAAAGCTTAAGGTAGTTAAGCACCCATTTGATGATTAATTAATTATTATCCATCCTTTGATAATTGAATCCATTATTCAATGTCACCCTAGTAGATATGTGGTAAATACTAGTATAAGTTTTACTTAAGCGACATGCTAGTCTTGCTTAAGTACCAGGACAATAAATGTCCTAATCATCATCTTTTAATCGTGAAAGTGGTTTTGAACAGTCATTATGGGTAAATGACTGGCGTGTTGTGATAATTGGCTTTTCCTCCCCCAAAACCCCAAACAACTTGCTAGTACCACATCTGGGCGGATGGAAAGAGTGGTGGGTGCCGTCGTGCACAAGAGTGGTTGGTAGGTAGTATGAACCGCCCGGATGGATTAAGGACGTAATCTTGTCATGACCTCCCGTGTAAAACAAGTACAACCGCAAGTATATAAAGTGCAACTTGGCTTAGTAAAATTATTAAACCCTGAATGTCATCCCATTGGTCGGTTAGCGGGAACACGCAAGCGTGTGTTACGACCAGCTTGAAAGGGACACCGATGTAAGGTGAAGTTGCCAGTCGCGCTAGACATTGTGGGTAATCCAGCTGCGCTAGTTGCTGAGGCGAACATCCCGCACAACTTATGGGTGTGGCCCATATGTGTGAGATGACGGAAGGGGCGAGGTAGTTCGAATAGTTACTGTGATGGTCACTCAATTGCATGACTAAGGAATCATGTAGGACAACGAGTACGATTATCTCTTGTGGGTACAGTGTACAACCTCTGCAGAGTTTAAACTGTTTAAACAGCTATGTCTATGGTCAAAGGCGAACATGAGAACTTACTAGAGTTAGTTCTATTTCAAAAACCTTTGTAGGTGATATGAAAACCGGGTCAGCTCATCTAGGCTGAGGTTGGATTTTTGCTGAGCTGTCGAGCTCAGTGGTGTGAAGGAGCGGAGGTAGCTCCAATCAAATGAAGCATTGTAGAGTTTCCGATGGAGGAAATCTCTATTGTTATTTAGTATTGCAATTACTCTCTTTAACAAAATGCATTTTGGTTAAAATGCTAAGTCATAGGAGTTTGTTATTATGATAATGAAAAATGTTGCTTTAGCAAATAAAAGAACCCGAGCCACTTTTGTTAAGCCATGCATGTATATTATTACATCTTGTGTGTTGGCTCGCGAGCATGAAAGTTGTGCTTATTCTCGTTCCCCCCCCCCAAACCCTTCAGATAATATGGATCAAGAAGTCGACGGACAAGGAAACGATGAAGAGTAATCTAGTCTGTAGTCTAGATCTCACCTCAGTCTAATGGACTCATTCGGTACTTGTGTACAATAGATATTATCCAACCCCCTTGGGTAATATCCGTCGTACATAGGTTACCTCAGTCGTTTGTCTGTGGAAAGATGAGCTCTACCCCTTTTGTTTCTACTGTAGTTACGTCACTTTCTATGTAATATAATCAATTTGACATGTTCGACCCTTTTGTAAAACTTGGCCCGACGTGGTCTATGTCACTCTGAAGTTGTAATATATTGAATGGTTTAGTTTACACCTTGTATAAAATGATTCAACAATGTGCTTGTGAGTGCTATCTACTGATCCAGTAAATAACACAGTGATTTCACATAGAATTTGAATTTGTAAAATCCGGATTCGACAAACACCCCTGTTTTCTGCATGGGTTTACAGTTAAGTTACAGCCGACAAGTGTACCGAACTTTGCAACTCCGGCTCGACAAGTTGCATCTCAGGAAGCTCTCTTTCTACACATGTTAGTATCGATTAATGTGTCACTAGTGTATCACCATGACCCCCTTTAATTATCTACATGGCTACATACCCTGGTCGTCGACGCATGGCTGCTATCAATCCAAATCACTAGCTTGGCCTCTTTCTCTTTCCCTCCTTTCTCGCCAAGCCATTTCTTTCCCCCTGTCGCCCGCTTTTCCCGCCGTGGCCACTACGCCGGCGGTGCTGCCGGCCGCATCGCCTGGCCACGCCACCGCACTCGCCATAGGACCACCGCGCGCAAAGGCGCCTTTGAATCACGTGCACGGCCAGCTTTGCCATTGGCCTACTTAAAAAAAAACTCCGGCCGCCGGCTAGCTTTAACGCTGCTTGCGAAATGACTAGCATGTGATCACCCCCCTCCTGTAGCCCTGATGAGTGGCACGGATGCTCCGGTGTAGTATAGCGCCGATTCCCACATTAAACTAGCGGAAAAGGGAGATTCACCGAGGCTTATACAATGCCTCCAAGATCACACCAATCATTTGTTTTATCTGCATCTATACGTACGCATTCTACCGATCACACACCCTGCAAAAGTGGTTTTGCTTTCCCGGCCCGCAGGTTAAGTCGAGGTGAAGTGGCTGGCTTGCAAGCCGTACATCTTGCCTCAACTCCAGTTATTTGACCAAATTTTTTTGGTTATGTATATGCATGTGCATATGCAAATTCCATTGGGCAGAGGCTCACTAAAGCACGGGCTTGCATAGTATTGCATGCGTGTAAAGAGGCAAATTAAGGTCCCCCACACAAACACATAACAGCAAAACAATTAGGCCCCAAAGAGAGAAGAACAATTTTACTACTTGTCTTGTTTTTTTTTTCTTCTTCTACTGCCTGCCTGCCCTGGACCTGCGGCTTCTATGTAGTTTCTAGCCAGACCTGATCCCTAAAGGCGATCGCGTCGTCGTCTTGAGCCAGCCTATGTCGATCCCTGGACCAGCGGCACTGCTAGGTAGCTATACCTTTGCCCCTTTCTTCATCTGATGCTATACACTACAGACTGCAGGCTCTAATTGTGGTTGGCATTAGTTTCCTGCTTTGGTCAAAGCTCCAAAGGAAGAGAGAGAGAGAGAGAGAGAGAGAGAGAGAGAGGCTTACGCATTGGACCGTGATGTCATGCCTGAACGAAGGATTCAGTCATGGTGTCGAGGAATCAATCAATTAATGCACATTGTTAGCTCATCGCATGACGGATCATTCGAATGGCGAGACGTGGTCAGGGAGACGGCCTCTCGTTCAGAGAGATATTATTGACGGGGATTCCTGCTCACGTCATAGATCAATTCCTGCATTTTGTAGCTAGCTAGGGAGAGAATCTTGTGTATGATCGTGTGGCATCGCACGCCTGAATTCTGTAAAAATGTGCCTCCCATTCTTGCTATGATTTACTACTACCTTTCTGGTCAAAAGCAGAGCACTGAAGACTGAACTGAAATGAAAAACAAAAAGATTGTTCGCTGCGTATATTCAGACGCAACGTCGCATTCTCTGAATTAGGCCGGGCGCAACTGAGGCTTCCTTTATCCCAATTCCCCACATTGATTCCCTGCCGTTGCACAATGGACAGCGCGAGACCGCTCCTTTCGGTATCGACCCCCCCGATCGCGACGGAGCATGGGCTGTTCGTCTCGCAACGTGCAATGTCAATTAACTACTGGTCATCAGCTCCTGGTGTCGACGCTGCTGAAGATCAAGTGTTGTTTTTAGCACAAGCCTCTGTCGCGGGGCGATCGAGGCTATTATGCGTGTCTCGTGTGCTTTCAGAGTCGGTATGGCCAGAGGAATGTCTCCGGTTGCTGCATCCAATGCTCCTCTGCTCTGCATGTTCTAGTTAATGGCGATCAGGGATTTTTTTAAAAAAATCCAAAAAAATCAATTTTCTTTTTGAAAATTTCAGCCAATTTTTTTTTTTAATTTTCGGTCAAACTGGTCACCTGGTAGACCATGTGGACTAGTTGTAAAAGATCATGTGGACTGGTCGTAGATTTTGTGATGATGAATAATTGACGTTTGGGTTGCAATGATATTTGTGTTTGTGAAAGTTTTAGTTGTTGGAATATTCAGTTTGAATGGTCATATCTTGCCTTGTATCGGGTGTTCTAAACGGTGATACTCAATAATCTCTTTCGACTGGTTTCATAGTACTGTAGCTCTGAGTATCGAGTGATATAGTTCAGAGTACTATAACTCCAAGTACCGAGTGATAGATTCTCGAGTACTGTATATCCGAGTACCGAGTGGTAGATCTTCGAGTAATGTACTTAGTCGTAAGTCGAGGTGTGTAATGAGTACGAAGGACAGTCGAAGTTGCATGGTCGAAGGTCGGGAAACTACAGTGCATAGTCGATGGAAGCTACAATGACTGATCGATGGTAGAAACTACAGCGACTGATCGATGGTCGAAAGCTACAACGACTGGTCGGTGATCGTCAGTCGTAGGCTTTGTGATCAATGGTCGTAGGCTTCTGGTAGGTGGTCGTAAGCTTTGCGATCGGTGGTCGTAGGCTTTGAGTGCTTCAATACTTGTTTTCTTTGAGTACCTTGAGTACTCAAGTCTGGTTGGCCAGCGGTATGACTGGCGTGTACACAGCGGTAATACCGGTTTTACAGAGTGGTTTCGAGTTATTTTTTGAAAGCTGGAATTTAAGGTTGTGGATGATCTGATTCATGTTTATTGATAAATGAGAGTGTGTTTATGCGTGTGTGAATTGATATTGATCAAGTTGTAGAACTTGTGCCAGGAAAACGTTCTTTGATCTTTGCATGATGCGTGGTCGAAGCTATAGAGGTGTCGTCCTAGAGGCTTCGACACGTTAGGAGTTATGGAAGACGTTCATAACTGAAAGGTTTAGAGATATTAAAAAACCTAGGATTTGAGGGGTTTCGGGTCCCTTGATTTTCGGAAGAGATGAGATTATGTGTCAATTTTGATAAGGACACGGTTTAGGGCCCTAACATATAAAGGCCGAAGAGGTTAAGAGTAATACAAGCCTTTTTTAGGCTTTTTGGTGGCGGCTTTTCGACAGAGATTTTTTGGTATTTTTGTGCTAGAGTTTGAGGGGTGCCGTTAGAGCACTTTGTAGCCACAGAATATGTTTGAGAAATAATAGATCAGATCTACTTAATAAAGATTAGTCATCGCCGGCTGCATGTTCTTCTGTCTTCGACTAGTTCATGTGTTGATCGGTCTTCGACTTGTTTTTGTCCATCGTCTTCGACTAGTTCTTGTTCTTTGCAGTGCGTGAATCTCCCGAGCTGGAGAGTAGAAGAAATCTAATAGTCGAATTCTTACGACTAGGTGATCGCAACTCCATCAACCGTATCGACTTCACCTTCTTCTATCACAAGTGTCTGTTTCACCCGTTATCGACAATAGTTGTGGCTGACGGAACAGATCAAAGTTGTTACGACCACTACGACTAGGTGATAAACTCGCACGAGTACGTTGGATTCGGTTGCCAGTTGAATTCAACGCAGATACTCTTCGGTAAATCTTGTAAGAAGACACTACAATCATTCACCCATTCTAATTGTCGTATCTAATCCTACACCACCTCAGTAAAAAAAAAATCGGTTACAAAAACCCTAATGACGATAGCGATGGCGATGGCGATGGCGATGGACGCATGGCCTGCCTGTGCCTGCCTTGTTGAGTGTGTCTCTGATGCTGAGTGATAGCGAGCTGCTCGGCAGGGATCATGTGCATTGTTTCATGTAGGAATCTGCGGTCACAATTATGCGATAAAATGTCCTCGCATCGGTGTGTCGTTTCAGCTGCGATCGATCTGCCGGGTGAAAACGGCTTGAAGAGATTTCCTACCGATGCAATGGCACGCAAGTCTTTTACGTGTTCTCGAAAAAAAAATCCTACAGAAAAACTATACCGTGGTATTTCCGGTTCTTTCCATTTCTTTGGTCTATTGGGAAATGGGAAAGGTGCAGAAAAGATATATGCTCATATTACTGATGATACATATTACTCCTGAGTACCAAGAGAAAGCCTCTCTACCTTTCGATCAATCCATCACCGTTATGATGAATCTAGTAAGGGAAAAGAGGCAGCAAATGTTGCATTCATAGAGTATTGTCACAAGTGCATGTTGCATTCCTATGGTACTGTTGATAACGACAAACTAAAAAAAAACATGAATGCTAAACTAAAACAGAAATCGCACATGTCTATAGTAAATAAAGACCCAATGGTCAACAAAACATTAGTAAGTAGTAACTGCAGGCACTTCAACAAATTACAATGTGTGCAATTTTCTCTCCAGGGAATACAGAAGCGCAGAAGTTACCACATAATATTCCATATTAGCGGGAATACGGGATTTTCTATCGATGGATTAGCGATTAGTTTTTGTTGTTGTTAAATCTATTAGAAAGCTACACATTCCTGCATACATAATTTAGCTCGTGACAATGGCATTGTTGCATTTATGGACAACTGTTGGATGTCATATATGCATTGTGCCATGTTCCACTGACTAGTGACAAGTACCAAAGCAATTGCAACAAGTATTCATAAAGAAGTTGCAAAACTTGATTGATTGCAATTCACGAGGAAACATTTCCATGGAATCATCGTCGAGATTGTGCTCCATGAGTAGGCACAATGAAACTGAAACTGAAACTGAAACTGAAACTGAATTATATTCCTCCCATTTCCACGATACAAAGGGTTAACTAATTACATGACCTCGCGAGAAGGGCACGATAATATAAACCTTCATAGCTGAGGCCCAGACGATCATGATGGTACTACAACGAGAACAGCAGCAGCAGCAGCAAAAAAATTAAGATACAAGAAGGGTTTTGAAAGAAAAAAAAACATTGGAAATGGTAGATCCTGTGCTCTCCTACGCTAAGGTACAAGAACTCTTGTGCCTTTCTCCACTTAGACGAGGAGAAGATCATGAGAGGGATGGCCGAGTTAGAGTTGGTCACTTGGATCTCCATATGTGAACTAGTTCTCAGCTCTTGGACTTGACCAGCTTGCGCAAGAACTCCTTGACCTGCTCCGGCATGAAAAGATTCAGAGTAAATCACCTTGCAGTTTGGAGTAAGCAACCAAAATTGATTTGGAAACTTGGTATGTATACCTCGCTTGGCTCGCGGAGGGAGAAGGAGGCGCTGGTCTCCTTGGGGAACTTGGACACGAGAATTCCAGCGCCCTGCCCCCTGCTGCGCAGCACCTGGCCGACAGGAGAGTGGAGCCGTCAGCAACAAAATATTATCCCGAGCTGCAACGTTTCAGAGCGTGCACAAACACAAAGATCCGATGATCTGACGCACGGTGTTCGGTTCTCATACCTTGAACGCGTCCTCGTCGGTGCGGTCGTCGCCGATGTATATCGGGAAAACGTCGCTGCATTCCGCGTACCCTGCTCGAAATCAGAGGATCATTTTCGTCAGGTTTTTCACAAGAAGGAAGGCACATGAATGTGAACCGCCGCCCTGTTCTTCAGATTTTTATACTCACCAAGGGACTCGAGCAAGAACTCTAGGGCCTTCCCCTTGTCCCACTTGATCATGGGGCGGATCTCCAGCACCTGTCAAATCAAACAGCCGACACATTAGCGTTGCATTAACCTCGGAAGTAGCAGCGAAGCCAGCAACGTGTGATGCCATTGTTCTGAGCTAAATCAATCGAGCATGCGTGCAGGTGACTAGGTGTAGGTGCCCACAGCACAACACAAACGCAGAAACCAACCTTTCTCCCCTGGGTGAGGCGCAGCCTGGGGTACTCCTTGAGCACCGACCTAACTTGCTCTGCCAGCGCGCCCCATCCCTGACCGGCGCAAGGAAAGAAAGAAAGAAAGAAAGAAAGAAAGAAAGAAAGAACAGTATCAGGAAAACATGCCTGAACTGCGTTGACATGAAATTCTACGCCCTTTTTTATAAAACTAGGTGTGTTTCTACCTTCTCGTCGACGCATCGGAAGTGGACGGACAAGCAGAACTTGTTGTTCTCCACCTTGGCCCCCGGGATCGGCTCCATCTTCGCCGTCAGCGCGTCGTAAACCTAGACAGCAAGCAGCAGAAAGAACGGAAATTGTCAGCGCAGCACGAAGAGCGAGCAGGCAGGAAGAGGATTAGTATTACACCAGATGAGCCGCCAGCTCACCTCCCCAATCATCGGCAGGAACTCGCTCGCAGGCTGGCAGAGCACTGACTCAGCCTGATCAAAGAGTCCAAACAGAGAGGGGGGAATCCTCATCAGTAAACAGCTCCATGAGAGAAGAAGATGACACTAGATTAAGCAAACCATGGCACGTATATACAGAGCATGCATGGGAAAAAAAAAAAAGCTAGTCCTTGTCAGGAGAGATCTTGCTGTGGGTTGTTATCCAAAGGAAAAGGAATATATATATATATATACACGTTGCAGTCGAGGTATATAGAGACGCGGACTAGAGTATTAGCGAGCGGTATGGTATCAACCTTGTTGGGCGTGAGGTGGTGGTTGTGGTTGGAGTCGGCGGTGGGGCCTTTGATGTCCATCCCATGGCTCCCGGCGTAGTACAGCTCCGCCAGTCTCACAAAGCTGAACACCTGCACACATGACGCATCCTCTTCACCTATCTCTCCCATCGCCATCACAGCCACAACGAGCAAGCATACAAGAAAACTGAAGGCCATTTCGTTGCAAGGAGAAAAGTGGACCGGTTGAGCATTGAAGCTCCTGCCAAGTGGAGGAGCTTCTAGGTCTAGGTCGCTTGTCTCATGCCCGCCCTGGCACGAGCTCATTTTCTTTCTTTCTTTCTTTCTTTCTTTCTTTCTTTCTTTCAGAGGTCGAGTTAGTGTTAATGAGTCACTTGTGAGCAGAGCACTTGCTGGTTTGGATGCATGCCATGTAATTGTACCCACTGTGTGTGGCCGTGACCGCGAGAGTACAAGCAAAGGAAAGCAGAGGAAAGAAAAAGAAAAGGTGTTTTTACATTTCAACAAGACAAGAGCAGGTCGTCTGGATTCTAGAAGGTTGATGAATGTACCTTGTCTCGGCACCGGCCGCTGACGATCGCCGTCGGGAAGTGCTCCGCCACGCCACGCACCGTGTCCCTCATCTGCGCGCCGACGAGCAGAGGGGAGGAGGTGAGCGAGGTTGGGAGCTAGAAAGAAATCCAAGAAAGGAGCAGAGCATGCTCTGCTTTCTGTGTACCTCGTCCGTCATGACGGCGCAGTCCGGGTCCTCGACGATCGGGGACAGCGTGCCGTCGTAGTCCAGGAACATGACGATCCGCTTCCCCTTCGCCGCCGCCTCCACCGCCTCGAACCCGCCCAATGCCGACGGGTGCTTGTCCTGCATGGCATACACACGCGAAAAGGCCACCTGTTTCAGCGCCAGCCAAGGACGTCCCAGCCAAAGGCCAAGAAGAGACAGGAACACGCGTACCATCCACTCGTCGTGCTCCGCGTCGCCGGCGGCGATGACCGGGGGTGCCATGAGCTTGTGCCTCGGCGAGGAGGCCTTCATGGAGTCGATCCACGACCCCATCATGGCGGCGCCGAGGTCGGTCTGCCCGGCCAGCTTCTTGCACGAGTCACCGGTCCTCGGAGGCGGGAATGAGAAATGCCGCCCGCCCGCCAGGACGGCGTCCTCGGGGACAACCACGACGCCGTGCTTCGTCATGGCCGATGCCTCAACGCCAACCAAGTTCGATCGACCGACCAAACTCACCGAGAACTCTAGGAGTTTGTGACGATGAATAGGGAGTTGAAAATCGAAAAGAAAAGGAGGCGATCAGGTGGTGTAAAGAGATGGAGAGAGAGAGAGAGATGAGATTTGGTGCTTTGATTGATGGTTGGAGAAGGGAGGGAGGGGGGTTCTGCCTCTACTAGTTTGTTTGTGTGGGGAGTTTAGGGGTGGTGGAGGCTATTTATAGTTGCAGGGGGAGAGAGGCCCCCCTCTCTAGATCCTATGGGACTTTTCTTTCTCCATTGGGTGGCTGGGAAGTACTGCAGAAAATTTCAAGAGGTACGTATGTATGTATGTACGTACGTACGTACGTATATACATATGTATATACGTGTCTGGGAAATTTTGGGATACCTTTGTTCGTTCTTTATTTGGATATGGAGCCTTTGGGTTTGTACAGCTAGTGGAGTGCTCTAGATTAAGACAATTTGTTTCTCTTTGCTTGGATACACCGCTAATTGGCAGGTATTTGGTTGATTTTCAGGTCAAATCTCTTGGATGAGAGAAAAACCGTGGTATTAATATAATAAATCGGTATTTTGTTTACAAATGTAGATACAATTTACACACCAATGGTCTTTTCTAGCAAGTCTCTGGAATGGAAGGAAAATAAAGCGGGAAAAATCATAAATTATGAGTTGTCATTCTTTTTTTTTTTTGTGTGTGGTGAAGAGACAACAATTCCATGGTAAATGCATAGCGAAATAGTAATGTCAAAGGGATACAAAAAGGAGATATATTATATGTTAGTTCGCGGTTGTTGTATCACGCCGTGAAATCTAATTAGTTATAGGAGTACTTACTAATTAGTTAAGAGTATTTACGAAATGGAACCAAACATTATGCAACTAACATTAATAAAATACTATTGAACAAATATGACCAATCAGGCATAGGAGAAGATATATAACAAGAGATCACAAAATTAGGAGAGAGAAAAAAAACATAATGTTAAACTACTAAACACTGGAGCAGCTGCTACAATCAACGTTTACAGCTCAAACATGAACGCCCGAGGGTGCCCGGAGGACGGAGGTTAGACGGGTGGACTAAAAGTGGTTTAGGCCCTGTTTGTTTAGGTTTATGTTTTTTGGTTTATAGCTTAAAGTCAGTTTTTTGGCTTAATCGGCTTATAAGCCTGCCAGCTTTTAAGCCAAGCTTTGGTGTTTGGTAATCTGGCTTTTTAAAGGATGTTGGTTTATTGAGTTGTGTGTGAAGGATAAAAAGTCTGAATTGCCCTTGAGGGTTTGAAGGATGTTTTTAAGGATGAATTTAAACTTATTTTTGCATGGGATTTGTAACTATGACGATACGTGCAAGTGTACATATGAAACAAAAAGAGTTTTGCTTGTTCATGCTTATATTAATTATGGATATTGCGTAATGAAAGAAATTAATATAGAAATACATAGCCAGCCAAACTAAATAATATCCGATCATATCATAATAATGTAATCTTTTTATATGAAGTTATGTGGTCATTGCAAATAATATCCGAACACATCAGATTTCACATATGCAATACACATTCATATTTTCCATCATGAAGTTCAGAATTCCATGAGATATGAAGTTATGTGGTCATTGCAAATCATCTTATTTAAGTTCACTCTTTTAACTAATTTATGCTGGTACAGTATGCATGCACACTCATATGTTAAACTCTTTACTAGTGCAGGTATTGCATCACAATGTGTAAATCTTTACTAGTGCTGGTATTGCATCACAATTTAAGTTAGACTTCATGTTGGCTCAAAGTACTTAATGGAAATTATTAGCTCATGTTTGTGGCTTTTCTCAGCCAACTATTTCCTACCTTTTAAGATGAATTTGAGGCCAGAACTTGTTTATCGAGTCTCACAATCAGGAGGACGGTAATTATGTAATCAACTTGACTTCATGTATTTTGAATATGCATGCAGGTTTTTGCGATGCCAGAAACATCATTGGAACTCTTTCCAGATATTGGGGCTTCTTATTTTCTGTCTAGACCACCTGGGTTCTGTATTGCATCACAATTGATTGGAACTATCAGATTTCAGATTCACAAATACAATCAACATTTAGATTTCATATACATTCAGAATCACAGATACATATTCACATATCGGCGTCGGTGGGGGAGGTGATGGTAGCTGGTGGCGTCAGGTGGAGGAGATGGGAGGCGGCGGCGTCGGTGGCAAGAGAGGGGAGGCGGCGTCTGTGGGGGAGGAGCTGGGTGCCGGCGTCGATGGGGGAGGAGATGGGAGGGGGCAGCGTCGGTGGGCCAAGAGAGGGGAGGCGACGGCGACGGCGGCGGCGGTGGGGAGGAGCTGCGTGGCGTCGGTGGGGAGGAGCTGCGTGCTTGCGTGGCGGCGTCCACTGGAGGAATGGGGCGCCGGGCGTGGGGCAAGAGAGGAGGAGGGAGGGCAGCGGCGGCGGGTGGGACGGGACGGGAGGGGAGGGGAGGGAAGGGGAAAGGGGCGAGGGGAGGGGAGCGTATGGGAGGAGAGGGGAAGCGATCGGGAGGGGAGCAGGCGTAAAAAAAAGAGAGACCCACGTTTATATACGGATGGCATTTCGTGGGTAATTTCAACGAACTTGATGTGATCGTTATTCCATTCATAAAAGTCAAAAAGCACCTCTCCCACGGCTTATGGCTTTTAGGCTTAAATAGGCTTAAGCTTTTTATAAGCTGAATAAAAAAACCACCCCTTTGTTTAGATTTAGGTTTTTTTGCTTATAAGTCAAAAAAAAGCCTAAACAAACAGGCCCTTAGTCGAGTCTGTTTGGTTTAGGGTCAAAAGCAAGTTAAATTAAAATTTTGATATTACCTTGAAATTTAGTTAGTATTTGATTCTATTCCAACATTTGGTGTAGCTTTCAGAATTTTGATGATGCCAGCGTTTTTCTTACCATTTTTCAGACTTCACGTGGGCGAACGAAACGGCCACGCAATTTTGGTTTCGCTAGACTCCGTTGACTCCGACTTGGGTGGAATATGGTTTGGCCGTGGCGGTTAGTATTAATTGCGAGAATAATTTAATTAACTTGTTTAAAATAATTATATTTTCTAAAAAGAGTATTCAATTTGTGGCCCGTTTGAACCGTTGTGTTCCTTGTTATTTAATCAACAAAATAAGATTTATGGTAACATATTTTGATGTGAAAAAGATATCATATAGGACCGCGTGCTACTCACAATTTTAGCAAATTTTAGTATGATTGCAATTCAAATACATCAATTTTAGTATTACTTGTGAATTAGTATGGCTACGATTTAAACACCTTTTGCCCAGTTTTTGGTATTGATAAGTTTTAACATTACCAAAATTTTGGTATAATTACCTAAATCGTAAATCAAACACGTTCTAAGTCCCCTCTTTAAATTTCAGTTTTTAGTTAAATAACTCAATCTCTGACCACTTACCCTGAAGTCAGATACACAAGCGACTGCTTTAACTAACGGGACAATACAAGTGACGACGAGTCTTCCTTGCTTCCACGGGTGCACGCAGCGCTGCCAGCTCGGACGAGTTCACCTGGGCCCAAATCTCGTGGGCCCCGACGAGCACTGTTTGTGCACACGGAGAGCATATACCATGGGCATTCCTCTCTTTCTTTAAGTGCACCAACGGATGCACTCACATGCGCACACATATTCTACACGCACGTCTTCGTACACACACATGAGTGCAACATTAACATGTCTAATTTGGAGCAGAGGCTTAGACCTCATATAGCGCAATATAGCGCAAGCACACGCTTTGACCATTAAAGGAACCTACGGTGAGGCTCGGTCTTCACATTTTGATGTACCGTGATCCAACGCCATATTGTTGTGGACCTTTTTGCTATTTCTAAGTTGTTTAATGTTCGCTTAAATCTGAATCGATTTTCGTAACCAATAGATTTACGTACAAACTGATTCACGTGTTATCTGGTTTGTTAATCAAATGCCCAAAAAAATGACTTATAATTAAGAAAAACTAGCTGAGTGCCTGTACAATTGCACAGCTAGATAGATATTATGAAACAATTATCTTTGCTATACAACTTAATGCCTATAATTGAAAATACAGTTGCATGGGTTATACAACTGTAATGTCTCTATATTATATTGATATGCACCGTTATAATTTGATGCTACCAACATAAACGGTGTAGATTCTTATCTTTTTCTCTCGATTAATGTGAGATTTTTCTAGGATTTTATTTATTATTATTATTATTATTGTGAGATTTTATTTCCCTTATAATGAATGAGATACTTTGAAGCTCCCGGTTGTTTGTATATATATTTTGTCACCTTACTGTATACAAATAGGGAAAAAAGCACTCCATCGGATACCAAACATATGTTGTTTTTAGCTTTGGCCGATGAACTAAGGAGTAAGAGGTGTACCCATCATTTATTTCTATTATTTAAATAGTTCCTCCCTTTAGTATGCTGGGAAGGAGATAAATGCACCTCAAATTTACAGAATAACTTATATTTAGAGAAACATTTATGTCTAAAACGATTTATAAGTGTTACCAGAGGGAGTAGATAATCACAAGTAGTACTTCTCAAGGTAACATTTATGTCCACTGTTAGCATCAAAATAAAACTACTCTGTTTCTCAATGTTCTTTTGCCTCTCAAGGTTTGAGTTACTCCGTCTTTCATCTAAGAGAAAAGTCTTTTGAGTTACCTTCGGGTGTGGCTTTTCCATGAAAGGTTTGCACCTTGGAAACACACCGGATCTATGGGCTGTTTCGCCTTTCATGAACAGGACACATGGTAACATTTTTTTTCAGCCCAAGAAAAAGAAATTCGAGTCAGATGACCGACTCGGAATTCTTAGAAAAAGAGGAGGGAAAGCGTAACCAAATCAAGATGATTTGGGTCGCCCCTTCTCGCGGCAAAGATCTTACCATGTCGGAAGGAACTAGGACAGCATGTCCTTTCAATTTCAATTTCAATTTCAGTTTCAATTTCAATTTACTTATTTCCAAACCTTTTTTTTCCCCCTGAGATCTCGAAACACGAAATGGACAAAGTTGCGATAACGTGGCAGACCAGGTTTATTCAAAGTCACGCATGCTCCTAGCCAGGTACATAAGATCACAGACTTTATTATGGAGGTAGAAGTTTCACGGGCATATCATGCGCCTTGGGCACGAAGTATCCAAGTGCAATTTGGAAGATTCTGTGCCCCGTCAAAAGTCTCGGTTCCAAGGTCACTACTCCCCGGATGACGCCTTCACGTTACCTACCTCATAGTTTTTAATTGTATGCACACATAATCGCAGACTACAACGCGTCCGCATCTCGAGTGAAGGGCGGTGTCAGGACTTCAGACTTGTGTTGTGCGTATTCAATTGCAGGTGAAATTACTATATTGATTCTACACTATTCTTCTGCAGGATCCTCTGGATTTTCTTTCCTTTTTTTTCCCCCTCCAGTTCCGCAACTTGGGACATGACTTTTGACTCTTGGAGGAAGTTGATGAACGCGACGGCTGATTCGATTGGGGATCGCGGACTCGCAGGTCACGGCGTTGCAAATTACACAGCAAAGACGGCCTTGTTGGAAGCTGCCTTGATTCTTCCTGCTTTTGTTCCGTGGCGTCTGTCTAGATATGACAAATCGTAACTGTTTTGTTTTTTTTTTTAAGCCGTAGGAGTTTCATACAATACGATCTGGTGAATATGTGCAGTTAATCGTGTTGTGTTATCAACTAATACCTCCTACAAACTCACCTACTATCGTCGAAAACCGATTTATCTTATCAACCAGTACCTAAATCGCTATATATATATAAACCGATCTAGGTTACCAAATCAGAACAGTAGTAGATTCAATCTATTACTGTCACAAATCAGGTACATGCGATCAATCTAGATAAAATACTACATAAGATTGCTCTGATACCACTTAAGGGATACGGGCAGGCTACGCTAACTGGCAATTCAAAAATCTACTACGTAAACCAGGAAGCCATGCAAGCAACAAATAATATATCGTTACCACTAGATGCGCAGTTCAACGGAAGAAGAGTTGAAGTAGTCTAATCCAACGTTAAGCGTGTCGATGTAGTGGTCGTAGTCAATCGTCAAACGTCCTCAGCACCGGTCGTCTCCTCCAGCAACCAATCACGTTTCTTACGTAGGTCATGGATCGTCCTCGATCAGCACAGCAGTAACCACAGTAGCGCCTCTACGGTATCCACCTGTTGAAGGATCTAGACCCGCCATTATGAGTTAATGGAGTGTTTTGGTGATTAGTGACAGATCTAATTGTGAAACTAACATTTCCATTGTTATTTAGTGCATAGTCTCGTTTGGATAGAAAGGTGAAATTCAACGAGGTATGCAATCGATATCTTAATCTTATTTATTGTTGTATTCCTCGGATCCAAAATATAGGTTAAATTCAACCATAAGTAAAGCTTGAATATGTGCATATGTTCCTATTACACATCTATGTATGCACACATTTAAGGGGAGTTTAGTTTATATCTTGTGGTTTCATTCGTATTGATCCATGTTCAATTCTCCACATATAGTTGGGATCTTTACTTTGAAACATATCCGTTTGAGTATACAAAACTTGTGTAGTTTTTGTATACTTATGTTTTGAGTATAAAGACTTGTATACTCATGTTGGAGTATATATATAACTTATGTAGTTCATATATACTCAATTGTTCTCTCATTTATTTACAATCAATTTATGAGTAATTAAGTGGTTATCATCAATTACCAAAGAGGGAAAGATTGAAGTATCTTATCCCGCCATTATGAGTTAATGGTATGGTGTGGTAATTAATGATAATCATATTGTGGAACTAACATTTTCCATGAGTTGGACAAATAGGTTATGTTCCAGGATGATGAAAACTTGGGATGATCATGAGTTGATTATCAAGTCAAGATTTAAGAAGAGGATGCATCATGTGTTGATGCATGTGAAGAGCTTGAAGATGAAGAAATCATCATGTGTTGATGATGTTCAAGACAAGATCCCGAAGCAAAAGAAGATCATCATGTGTTGATGATTGTCAAAGTCAAGGACCCGGACTTGAAGTGTTAATGTGCGTCATCAAGCTTCAAGAAGATGCAAGGCAAAGGTATGACTAGCTAGGGCTAAGGATGTGTTCCTAGTTTTTTACCGGTCTTGGTGTTTGGTTGGTAGACCGGATTGATAGTATAGGATTACCGTACTATTAAGAGGGGTCTTGACTAGTAGTTTGAGTTAGTCATGTGTTGATAGCTCATTATGCTTTCTCTAGCTCATTTAATCTTTGTAGCATGGGACTATACTTTGTAAATGTGTTTTGCAAATGGTTGAAGTCCATGCACCTTAGCCTTGGGCATGATGCTGTTATTTGCGAATATGTTTTGCAAATAGTTGATGCTCATGTTTGATTTCTTGTAGCATGAGACTTAAGTTTGCAAATGTGTTTTGCAAATGGTGTGAGTCCATGCACCCTATTCCTTGTGATATGATTCTAAAAGTTTGCAAATGTATTTTGCAACTTGTTAGGAATCAGGTTCTTGATCCTTGTTGGCATGGCTTGTCAATTGTCAAATGTGTTTTGCAATTGAAGTTGTTGTAAAAGTCGCTGCTGTGCTCTGTCAGGATAATCGGAAGTTCCGGCATTGTAAGTGCGGAAGTTCTGATTATCGGAAGATCCGGAAATTCGGTGGAACGTTTTTTCCAGAGAGTGCCCTTTTTGGGACTTAGCCGATTTTCTGGATGTGCGGTAGTTCCGGCGTTGTATGTGCGGAAGTTCCTCTCGGCGGAAGTTCCAATTTAATCGCGGAACATTTTTTTTTCCAGAGAAGCACCATTTTGGAACTTAGCCAGAATTTGGAGGTGCGGTAGTTCCGCATTAAAATTTCAACGGCTAGTTTCTCGTCTGAAATAGCCGTTGCTGTGCTTTTCTCTAAGGTGCGGTAGTTCCGGCCGAAACATGGCGGAACTTCCGATTTCCCTGATTTTTCAGGGACTTTGCTTCCAATGGCTAGTTTTTATGTGTGGGCTATATATACCCACCTTGGCCGGTTGTGGAAGGTTGCTGGTGTTATTGTGAACCTCTATTGAGTTCCTTGAGCTAAAGAGCAAGCCTCTCCTTTCATTTGTGCATGTGTTGCACTTAGTGAGTGTGGAGAGCAAACCTAAGTGCATTTGTTGCCTTAGGTGGTGGATTGTGTATCCACTTGAGCTTAGACACTTGATTAGTTCAAGTGAGAGTTGAGATTTATTCTCTTGGTGTTTGCCGACACCTAGACAGCGTGGAGGCGTCGTGCTCGGTGACCTTCTCAAGAAGCTTGTGAGAAGGCCCGACGGTTGTGAGTGGTTTGGTGCTCGCCATCTCCGGAGCGGAAGAAGAGCAACCATAGTGGAGCGAGGTGTGTGCTCATTTGAGGAGCCGGTCCAAGTGGTTGGACTTACCTCGGAGGTGTTTGGCTTAATTAGTGGAGCCGGTCCAACGCGGGTTGGGCTTACCTCAACGTGGATTAGGGGAGACCGGCAAGTCTCCGAACACCACGGTAAAAACATCGTTGTGTCATTGTGGTTTGCAATTCTTGTGTTTTACTTTGAGCAATTTACATACTTGCTTTAATTGCTTTTTCATATTTGTATGATTGCTATCATTGAATTGTATTCATATTGTTGGTGCACTTAGTTGAGCCTAGTTGATTTAGGTTTTAATTGTGCAAAACCATTTGTTATTAGCTTCCGCATTCTTAAGTGGTTTTAGCGCAAAAGTTTTTAAAACCGCCTATTCACCCCCCTCTAGTCGGCCACCTCGATCTTACAAGTGGTATCAGAGCTTGGTCTCTCATTTGTTAGATTTAACCGTCCAGAGAGTAAAGGATGACGACTAGAGAAATTGTGCACCTAGGTGAAGCACCACATTTTGATGGCACAAATTATGCACATTGAAAAATTCGCATGTCATGTTATTTTAGGGCTATGAGTCCAAAAATATGGCGGATTGTAGATGTTGGCTTTTCTCCATCACAAAATCACCCCCCCTCTGAAGAAAAGGGCCCACTTTGCTTGGATGTTGGAAGGGGAAAAAGATCCAACTAAGGATAGCCCTGGAGGTATGTTTTTCTTCCAGGTATTTTTTTTTGTTTAAGACTTTGTAACTTGAGTATTACTAAGTCTGTAAGTTTTTGTTTTTTGGTCTTGCTAAAGGAGGTGGTCGAGGTGACCTCGATGATGTTGAAGAATGTGCGGGATGGCTTAGAGCCTATTTCCTTTGCCTACTAGACCTCCAGTCTGATTGGGGCGTCTGCTGAGTTCAAAGAAGAATTCTTGCAGGTATGTATAAGTTTAATTTTAGTCTTGAATGTTTTCATAAGATTGTAATTTTATATATTTTCTTTATTTCTTTTGGATGCATGGAAAGAAGAGTAGCGTCGACCGGTCAGGGCCTAGTTGTCAAGCTTCAACAACTAGGAAGAGAAAGACTGTTGTTGCGGTGCCTACTCAGGTCATGGTCGAGAGACCGAAGACTAGAGCGAGGGTTGCTGCAGTAACCTTTACGGGTGCTCTGATCATTGCCAAGAAGACCAGTGCTATGATGACTAGTACAATGCTAGAAGATGTTGTATAATCTAGTAGCAAGGTCGTGGTGGAGACAACCAGCACCCTTTATAACATTTCAATTTTTCTAAAGTTTAAAAATCTTGTTAAGTAGCTTAGCTCTGTGGAAAAATTCACCAAAATTTTATTTGAATTAAAATAAAACTTAATATGGACTTTCCAAAAGCAAGATAATTTAATATGATTAATGTCAACATCAACTATTATCAGAATTATTTTATTTGGATTCTATGCGCTTGGATATTTTTTTAGAGTTTTCTAGAATTTTTTCGAGTTCATTTGCTATTTTCTGTTTGCTATTTGGATTTTTTGTAATTTCTAAAAAGGAAAAACTATTATAAATATCAGAAAAAGCTTTGGGCCAAAACCCATCCCTATTCCAGCTCAGCCCAGCACTATGTGGCCTAGTCTCGCCCAAGGGTGCCCCGCCTCCCACTAACACGCGTACCCCGCATGTCAGTGTCGCATTTTCTCTCTCCGTGTTTGCGCGTTTGGTTCCACCTGTCAGGGTCAGCTGTGAACGTGAGAGAGAGAGAGAAGCCGAGCTGTTGCGGCTGGCTCCGCTAGGGTGTAGGCCTCGAGGCTAGCTGGCCGCGCTGAGAGAGGAGGGAGGAAGGAGAGATGGAGAGGTGGTCCGGCTCGCCTGGGTCACGGGGAGAGGGAGAGGCAAGGCTAGCGGTGGGGATTCGGCCTGCGGGGGAGAGAGAGAGAGAGGGAAAGAAAGGATTTTTTTAAAAAATATTTGAAATTTTAGAATTTGATTTGAATTTGAATGCAAATGTTGTGGTGGTTTTGTACACAATTAAACTTTTAGATTTTTGTAAATCCAAATTTGAGACAAAGAAATTGTTTTAACCTTTTAAATTGCTAGTCAAGGCTTTTGGAAATTCTTGAAATACAACAAAAGTTTTTAAAATTCGCTCTCATTGCAATCTCCGTCTCCCACCTTTGAGTCTTTTCATCTCCAGTTTATCTTTTCTCTCGAACTTTTCCTTCTTCCAAAATCCTTGTTCGATCTTTGATCATGGGGATTCTCAGAGCTTCAACTCTTTCTGAGAGCAAGATTAAACAACTCGAAGACCAAGGATACATTCCGGCATGATATTTCTGAGAGCAAGATTAAGCAACTCTTTTGTAAAGCTAGGGTTTCGTCTACCTGAAAGTGAATTTTTAGCAAACGTCATATATTACTCCAAGATAGAACTCTACCACTTAGGGCTGAATTATATCATAATCTTTAGTGTCTTTTCACATTTTTGCGAAGCTTTCCTTAGCATTCCTCATTTTGTTTGTCTTTTTAGATACTTCTACTAGTTCACCCGAAACAACAGAGGTCAAGGTAACTGTGGGAGTATCTATTTCAAGCTCCAGGACCAAATATCTAAGAAATATTCCCCACTTCCTATTAAGGATACATGGCGGGATCATCAGAAGGAGTGGTTTTACTCTGAAATTCCTTAAGGTAGCCGCTTAAAGTATATTGGAGGTTCTCGGCCGTCCTGGTCTGATCAGGACTCGAAGAAGTAGATGACCTCCTTGAGACTGGTAGTCGAGGAGGAAAAAGTGGTCGACTCAGTCATCTCCTTGGTGGTTGCTGGATTAACTAGTCAGAGGATCATTGATGACTACCTCCATCACAAAATCACCCCCCCCCCTGAAGAAAAGGGCCCACTTTGCTTGGATGTTGGAAGGGGAAAAAGATCCAACTAAGGATAGCCCTGGAGGTATGTTTTTCTTCTAGGTATTTTTTTTTGTTTAAGACTTTGTAACTTGAGTATTACTAAGTCTGTAAGTTTTTGTTTTTTGGTCTTGCTAAAGGAGGTGGTCGAGGTGACCTCGATGATGTTGAAGAATGTGAGGGATGGCTTAGAGCCTATTTCCTTTGCCTACTAGACCTCCAGCCTGATTGGGGCGTCTGCTGAGTTCAAAGAAGAATTCTTGCAGGTATGTATAAGTTTAATTTTAGTCTTGAATGTTTTCATAAGACTGTAATTTTATATATTTTCTTTATTTCTTTTGGATGCATGGAAAGAAGAGTAGCGTCGACCAGTCAGGGCCTAGTTGTCAAGCTTCAACAGCTAGGAAGAGAAAGACTGTTGTTGCGGTGCCTACTCAGGTCATGGTCGAGAGGCCAACGACTAGAATGAGGGTTGCTGCAGCAACCTTTACGGGTGCTCTGGTCATTGCCAAGAAGACCAGTGCTATGACGACTAGTACAATGCTAGAAGATGTTGTATAATCTAGTAGCAAGGTCGTGGTGGAGACAACCAGCACCCTTTATAACATTTCAATTTTTCTAAAGTTTAAAAATGTTGTTAAGTAGCTTAGCTCTGTGGAAAAATTCATCAAAGTTTTATTTGAATTAAAATAAAGCTTAATATGGACTTTCCAAAAGCAAGATCAACATCAACTATTATCAGAATTATTTTATTTGGATTCTATGTGCTTGGATATTTTTTTAGAGTTTTCTAGAATTTTTTTCGAGTTCATTTGCTATTTTCTGTTTGCTATTTGGATTTTCTGTAATTTCTAAAAAGAAAAAAACTATTATAAATATCAGAAGAAGCTTTGGGCCAAAACCCATCCCTATTCCAGCCCAACCCAGCACTATGTGGCCTAGTCTAGCCCAAGGGTGCCCCGCCTCCCACTGACACGCGTACCCCGCATGTCAGTGTCGCATTTTCTCTCTCCGTGTCTGCGCGTTTGGTCCCACCTGTCAGGGTCATTTGTGAACGTGAGAGAGAGAGAGAAGCCGAGCTGTTGCGGCTGGCTCCGCTAGGGTGTAGGCCTCGAGGCTAGCTGGCCGCGCTGAGAGAGGAGGGAGGAAGGAGAGATGGAGAGGTGGTCCGGCTCGACTGGGTCACGGGGAGAGGGAGAGGCAAGGCTAGCGGTGGGGATTCGGCCCGCGGGGGAGAGGGAGAGGGAAAGAACGGATTTAAAAAAAAAAATTTGAAATTTTAGGATTTGATTTGAATTTGAATGCAAATGTTGTGGTGGTTTTGTACACAGTTAAACTTTTAGATTTTTGTAAATCCAAATTTGAGACAAAGAAATTGTTTTAACCTTTTAAATTGCTAGTCAAGGCTTTTGGAAATTCTTGAAATACAACAAAAGTTTTTAAAATTCATGAAAACTATAAATTGGACCAAAACGGGCTGTTACATGGTGTTTGTCCTAACCGATAGGAGTCACCTCTACATACACGTCTAGCTAGAATAGAGTAAGGCATAACACAAAGTAAATCGAAATAAGCTCTTAACTCCGAGCCCAATCGAATCAACTTGACCAAAGTAACTAGCGTGACATTATTGTAGGCCAACGAGTAGCGGTGTGAAAGCATGTCTCCAGTGGGCCGGTGAGTGAGTGGGATTCTATGTGACGCACAGGACAGGAGGCTACCACCTGACAACGTGGCCTAAATTTTGCTTTTTTTCATTTTTTTTTTGCCCCCTGGCTCCGCTACCGCTTACCACCTGACAACGTGGCCTAAATTAGTCTCGGGAGAGTAGGTAAACGACTGGAGTTTAATGGGAAGCTTCCTCGAGAGCTTGTAGCTGTTTAAGGTCAAAAGTGAGGCCAGTGTTGGCTCTGCAGCTCCCTTTCTAACTGCAGCTGTACTCATCACACAACACACAGCAACCCAGATCGATATGTGTGTGTCCGTGTGTGTTACTTAACAGTAACGGCGACCGCTAGCTCATGTCTCGATTTGACGTGACGTAGGAATGTCGGTCGAGCCGAGGCACGCGTGTTGCACGCTGCATGCTCGCTGGTGTAAGGCCTGAATTTGTTTGTGACCGGGTGATATGGAAAGGCAAGGGTGATGCGTTGGCGAAGTGCATGCCCCCTTTTTTTTTCTAGATTTGGGCCATAATTTTGCAGAAAAGTAGTGTATAAGACTTACATAGCATTCTTGCGGTCGATATGAAGCATTGTGGGGGTTAACATAAGGGAGAAAAAGCTTGAGGACAGCCAGAAGCAATAATTTTTTTTTTGTATCTCTCTCCTCTCTCCAACTGACTGTTGCTCTTGCTACGGGACGACTGAGGCTGATCTAGTCGAGGGGAGGCTATCCTTGCTGGCCACAACCTCTGGATTCAGCAGTCGGGACTCGCCGCGCCGCCGGGAGGCCATCCTCAACGGCCACCACCTCCAGATCCGGCCTCCTCTACCTTGATAGAGGTGCTCTACCGCCGGATCTGGCTATCGGGGCCTCAATGGAGGCCCTCCGCCGCTAGATCCGACCATTGGGGTTGCGGGGAAGGCATCCTCATGACGTCGAGACTGAATCCAACAGTGACGATAGGGTGGGGTGGTGCGGTGCTGGAAAATGAGGTGCAGATTCGTGGTGGAGAGAAAGGCATCGATAGGGTGTGGCGACCCGGTGCCAGAGAGTGAGGGGCGCGTCGCGGTGGAGATAGTGGGGTGGCGAGCTGATGAAAGGATGGGGCGGCTTGGTGCAGGGATGTAGAGGGGCGGCGAGAGGGATGAGAGTGCGGGAGAGAGAGAGAGGGGGGGGGGGGCGGGTTGAGTCGGGAAAAAGACGGGAGGAGGGAGAAGGCTTAGGTATTTGATTTTTGACTAATACGTGAAACCCACATGAAGATCTGCTTCCAACACAAGTATTTTAGCAATTGCAACAAGCATAACGGTATTAAGTATTGGAGATGCCTTTAACAACACAAAAAATGGCTGTTGCTTGTTATTGTAATCAATGTACTCTCAGGTTGAGGTACGTGTATGTTGTGCTGTGTGATAGATTATGTGAAATGGGGGCATAGAGAGGTCCGATCGGAATAATAAATTCAGTATAGTGCAAGGGGCGTGATGTACTAATTAGTTCAAAATTAGTTATTTTTTTAAAAAAAAATCTCATATATAATATATTGTTACATCAACAATTATCAAATAGTCACAACCTAAGAGATGTATACGATCTGATTTTTCTTCCTTTGCGATCACACTATGGTGCTAAATGGAGCTTAAGAGTGAATCGTATTTACATTTCACCACTTTGGCCTTTTTGTTTTGTAACAAAAATGTCTCCGTTATATATGTATGTGTATGCACGTATGAAACAGTCAGACGCTTTGGTAGCTATGGAAGACTGTTTTGTTCCCCTAATCAAAAGATCTTTGAGATGCGCTAATAATATAAGTACTACGTATTTGCACACAACAAAGTGTCCAATATATATTGGGCAATTTGAGAAGTGCAGTTCTAACACAAAAGGCAACTGAGAAGCCACTAAGTACGATCAGTTCAGATAGTGTTAAATTACCTACTCTTAATTATTGAACGAAAGCGCGCCTCCTCGTGCCCTCTATGTCGCCTGAAAAATCCCAGTCGTCGAATGCGTTCTAGGATGTTTCGTGGCCGTCCGATCGTCTTCGCTTGCGCGCCTCGCGTCTCTGCCATCGGATCGCGCCTGACCGCTCTCAGGCCTTCCGATCGGGGGCGCGCCACGCGCTCCGCCTGCCCAAGCCCTATGGCCACCGACACACGTGTCTTCCTCCCCTTTTGCACCGCCACGTGTTCATCTCGCCCACCTGCTCTCTCGCGCATGGCTGCCCGTCTCCTTCCCTCACGCCGTCTCGCCGGCTCTTCCTCCTCCCTACTGTCGCTTCACCTCCTTTCTCCCACGCCTCTCACTCTGCCTCGTGGCCGGCCACGACTGGAGATCTTCTTCCCTCATGCTGCCTCACTAGCTCCTCCTCCTCCCCACTGCCGCTTCGCCTCCTCTCGCCCACGCCCCTCGCTCTGCCTCACGGCCGGCCGCATCATCCTCTCCGGTGTGTACCTTCCTCCCCTTTGGATCCCTTTTTGTGTCGTTGTGCAGAGTAGCCGCAGGTCGTCTCCTTTCCAGCATGTCTTCCTCTATGTAGCGTCACCGTGGCCCGTCTCCTCTCCCTCCTCGCGCTCGGCGTGCCACTCGCCGCACGGTCTGAAATCTCCATGGGGAACTCCGCGCACACCTCCCTCCTGATGCGCCCCGGCTCAGTCGCGTTCCTCTTCACCGCCACATACGCGCAGCTGAAGGATCTAAACCCGTCATTATGAGTTAATGGAGTGTTTTGGTGATTAATGACAAATCTAATTGTGAGACTAACATTTCTATTGCTATATCTAGTGTGCAGTCTCATTTGGATATAAAGGTGAAATTCAACGAGATATGCATTCGACTTATACTCTTATATATTGTTGCATTCCTCGGATCCAAAATATAGGAAGAACTCAACCATAAGTTTAACTTGCATATGTGCATATGTCTTCATTACACATTTGTGTATGCACACATTTAGAGGGAGTTCATGCTATATTCCGTTTTCCACATTTATTTAGGATATTTACTTTGAAACACATCCGTTTGAGTATACAAAACTTTTGTAGTTTTTGTATATTCATGTTTTGGGTATACAAAACTTGTGTAGTTCTTGTATACTCATGTTTTGAGTATGTAGAACTTGTGTAGTTCTCGTATACTCATGTTTGAGTATATATAACTTGTGTAGTTCATATATACTCTTGTTGTGTTACATTATCAACATTAAATTTATGTGCAATTGAAGTGGCTATCATCAATTACCAAAAAGAAAAAGATTGAAGTATCTTGTCCCACCATTATGAGTTAATGGTATGAAGTGGTAATTAATAATAACCATATTGTGGAACTAACATTTTTCATGAGTTGGATGAATATGTTATGTTCCAGGATAATGAAGACTTGGGATGATCATGAGTTGATCATCAAGTCAAGATTCAAGTAAAGAATGCATCATGTGTTGATGCATATGAAGAGCTTGAAGAAATGGGAATCATCGTGTGTCGATGATGTTTAAAGAGAAGACCCATCATGTGTTGATGGAGGTCTAATGATGGATGCATCATGTGTTGATGCATATCAAGACTTGGAGTAAAGGATGCATTATGTGTTGATGCAAATCAAGTCAAGAGAAGACCCATCATGTGTTGATGGAGGTCGAGTGAAGAATGCATCATGAGTTGATGCATATTTAAGACAAGATCCCGAAGCAAAAGAGATCATCATGCGTTGATGGTTGTCAAAGTCAAGGATCCGGACTTGAAGCGATGATGTGCGTCATCAAGCTTCAAGAAGATTCAAGGCAAATGTATGACTAGCTAGAACTAAGGATGTGTTTCTAGTCTTTTACCAGTCTTGGAGTTTGGTTGGAAGACCGGATTGTTAGTATATGTTGCCGTACTATTAAGAGGGGTCTTGACTAGTAGCATGAGTTAGTCATGTGTTGAGAGCTCATTGTGTTTGCTCTAGCTCATCTATGCATGGAGCTATTATTTACGAATATGCTTTACAAATAGCCGATACTCATGTATTTAATCTTTGTTGCATGGGACTATAGTTTGCAAATGTGTTTTGCAAATGGTTGAAGTCCATGCACCTTAGCCTTGTGGCATGATGCTGTTATTTGCGAATGCGTTTTGCAAATAGTTGATGCTCATGTTTGATTTCTTGTAGCATGTGACTTAAGTTTGCAAATGTGTTTAGCAAATGGTGTAAGTCCATATACCTTATTCCTTGTGGTGATTCTTCTAAAAGTTGGCAAATGTGTTCTGCAACTAGCTGAGAATATCATCTTTAAAACCTTATTGGACATGAACTCAAATGGGCGAATGTGTTTTGCCATTTGCGCGAAGTGAAAAGTGCAAAGTCTCTGTGGCTTGGCGGTCAGACCGCCGGTATGGACCGGTCTGACCGGTGCCAAACGGTCGAACCACCATGTGTTGGGCGGTCGGACTGGTGGCCTTTTGAATTGATTCTCTGTGCAGTAGTACCGCCGTTGATAATACAATACTACCGGGGTGCGGAAGTACCGGAATTTTCACGGTACATTTATTCCAGAGAAATACCTTTTGGAAATCTGCTGATTTTCCTTGGGCGGTCTGACCGCCCAGCCTTGGCGGTCTAACCGATTTGGCTTCGGTCTGACCGGCCATTAGTTGGCGATCCGACCGGCCGTGAGTCCAACGACTAGTTTTATAGCCGTTGGCGCATGGGCGGTCCGACCGGCCATTAGTTGGCGGTCAGACCGGCCCTGCACTGATTCGAATGAATCTTCCCCCAACGGATAGTTTTTATGTGTGGGCTATAAATACCCACCTTGGCCGGTTGGGGAAGGTTGCTGAGATTATTGTTGAACCTCTATTGAGTCCCTTGAGCTAAGAGCAAGTCTCTCATCTCTTTTGTGCCTGTGTTGCACTTAGTGAGCTTGGAGAGCAAACCCTAAGTGCATGTGTTGCCTTAGGTAGTGGATTGTGTATCCACTTGAGCGTTGACACTTGATTAGTTCAAGTGAAAGTTGAGATTTATTTCTCTTGGTGTTTGCCGACACCTAGACGGCGTGGAGGCGTCGTGATCGGTGATCTTCTCAAGAAGCTTGTGAGAAGGCCTGGCGTGTTGTGAGTGGTTTGGTGCTCGTCATCTCCGGAGTGGAGGAAGGGCAACCCTAGTGGAGCGAGGTGTTGGTTCTTGTGGGAACCGGTCCAAGTGGTTGGACTTACCTCAGAGGTGTTGGCTTAATTAGTGGAGCCGGTCTAACGTGGTTGGGCTTACCTCAACGTGGATTAGGGAAGACCGGCAAGTCTCCGAACACCACGGTAAAACATAATTGTATCATCTTGGTTTGTGAGTGTGCTTTATTTTGAGCAATTTATATTACATGCTTTAATAGCTTATATATCATTGTATGATTGATCTCATTGTATTGTATTCATATTGTTGGTGCACTTAGGGAAGCCTAGTTGATTTAGATTTTAATTGTGTAAAACCAATTCGTTATTAGCTTCCACATTATATATTAGTTTTAGCCGAAAGAATTTTTAAAACTGTCTATTCACCCCCTCTAGTCGGACTCCTCGATCTTACAGCAGCAACACCTCGCCGACCCCACCACCGCCTCCGTGCCATCCTTCTCCGTCGGCACCGCTGTAAGCCGCCGTTGAGCATGGCATCGCGTTGCGTGTTGTCGTATTCTGTGTAGCTGATGCCGCAGAAGCCTTCCATGCCAGCGTCGACACCGGCGCGCCCCCAACCTTCGTCCCCACTGAGCTCGTCCATGGCTTCGGCCTCACAGAGGTCGAGCTTTATGGCGATGTTGTGCTCTGCTCGTGAGCTACCCATGCGACACAGACGTTCCATTATTGTCGAGGTTCGAGAATGTGAGCAACCCCAGGGCTCTAGACTACGGGCTGTGGCGTGTCGACCACATCACCGGTAATGTCCTGGAGCTGGCTCCGGTGGCCGCGCATATCGCCGGGTTCACGGGGTTCCACGAGCTCACCGGGTTCACCGCGGAGGACATGGGCACGGCCGAGAGTGGGCTCAACTTGGTGGTGCTCGCCAACCACTCGGGAACCGTGCTGCTCCTGCTCAACGAGCCGGTGCAGAGCACGAAGTGCCGGAGTCAGATATAGACGTACCTGGACCACCACGGCGGCCTAGGCGCACATCTCACTGGCTAGCAAAGATGTGCTCAGAACATTGAGGGAGATGTGGGCCGCTCCGCGATGGGAGGCTTTGAGTTCTTAGCGCCACCACCACCGAACTACTATGACGGTGCTCTCCGAGGTACAGATTAAGGGGTGCCAAGAGTTTTGGGTGCTGGTGGACAGGGATGACCAGGGTGTATTGCTGCAAATCTTCACCAAGCTAAGGGAGACATGTAAAAATGAGATATTTTTCAGTGTTTCCACTATGATTTGAGTTCTACATTAGATGATGCACGCAAATGAATAACCTCACAAGTTCATATTTGTAGTCAGCTAATGGGCTGATTGCATGGGTGTGGTGCAAAATGTATCAAACATTAGGATACATGTTTCCAACAAATCATCCAACTGCTTCTTCAATTCATCCTGAAATGGATGTGCCGGCTGATATGGAGACGAGATGGGCCAAGTGCCTGAAATAAGATCAATGCAAAACTCCACATCTCGCGTAGCTGGCATGCCTGGAAGCTCAGCTGGGAACACATCTAGATAGTCGCAAACCACTGAAATCTCCTTAGTCCGCAAAGCCACGCTCGGCTTCTCAGCAAGAGCAAAGAGAAGTCCAGACTTCACCGCACACTGGCCCGAAAACAGTCCGGCCAACATAGAAAGAGAGCGCGGAGGCGCACTCCCCTGAAAAGTCAATGTCTCACCAGACAGAGTATGCACGGTGACTGTCCTATAAAAACAGGATATCATGGCTCGGTATGAGTACAACCAATCTATGCCCAATATGACATTGAAAGGCTCAATATGAATGACCATCAGATTCGCCGTGAACTTCTCCCCATCGATAACAATAGAGCACCTAGGATAGATGGTGGAGCTTGCAATAATGCCCCTAGGAGAATTTACCAACACTAACTGAGAAATCCACTGCATACTTAGGTTCACTCTCCTAGCAAAATGCCGTCGAGACAAACGAATAAGTAGCCCCTGAATAAAAAAGGACTAAAGCATCAAACGAATCCACAAGTAATGTACCTGTCACCATGTTAGGACGACCTGCAGACTCCGCAGTAGGCATGGCGTACACTCCAGGTAGCGCCAGGGCGAAAGAAGACAGCGCTGGGGCGGTAGAAGCCCTGGCACCCTGCTGTGGCGGTGCAGCTAAAGCTGGTCGAGCTATCTGAAGCGATTCAAGAGGCGTCGGTTGCTAGTAGTACCCTGTTGGAGATGCCCAAGTTGAAGGAAGCGGTGGCGCAGAAGGAGCAGCCATCATCTGGTAGATCCTCGAATAGGACTTACTAAAGAAGAAGTAGGCATAGGCTCCCACTTGATCACACTAGTGCGGTTCAGGTGACATACCCACTTTTTGTGACCCACTAGGCTACACTGATGGCAATCTCCCATCCAAGAGCACTCAGCAGCATGGTAACCATCACCACACTTGAGAGAAAGCATGCCCTGCCCTAGAACAAGATGCAGCGTTGGAGATCCCACAAAAGGACGAGGCACCAAAAAAGAAAACAGTCTCGACTGCTTAGACTTGGAGAACTGCGGTCCTCCCTTGGACTTCTTGAAAGCAGGCCACTGAAAAGATCCACTCCCCTCACTAGAGCTCCTCTTCTGGTCACCACCAGAAGTAACAAGTCCACCAGAGGCCTGCTGCCCCTTAGTGAGCTGCATCTCCAACTCCATGCCCCTAGCTTGCTCCACAACAGAGCTGAAGTTACGGAGTGGAGTAGCTCCCAACACATGCCAGTACTCAGAGTTGAGGCCCCGACTGAATCTCTTGGCCTTCTGCAAATCATCGTTCGCCACTAACGAGATGAAGTGAACCAAGTTATTGAAATCGGCCTCATACTCAGCAATGGACCTATTCCCCTGAACAAAGGTCGTCAAGGTAACCTTCATCTTCTCAACAAAGGCGTTGGGATAGAACTTTGCCATCAACTGGTCAACAAAGTCCTCCCAAGAAACTGGACCCTGAGCGGCGGTCCTTGACGTCAGAACGTCGTCACACCAGATGTCCACTTGCCCCTTCAGCTGAAAGGCTACAAAACGGACCCTTTGATGTGAGGATAGTTCCAAAGCTCCAAACTACCTCTCCATATACTGCAGCCAGTCCGTTGCTTGGACGGCATGCCTGACCCGTTAAATGGATCCAACCCGAACCCCATCCACTCTCGAAGCATCATCCGTGCCTTGGGTGTAGGTGGAGGGGTGATAGGAGCAGCAATAGATGTCGCAGCAGCAGGGGCTGCCGACGCCTGTTGAAGGAGAGCACAGATCTCTACCACCAACTCTATCAGCAAAGTGGGGTCTCATCCTGGCCCCCTACTGGAGGCAGGTCAATAGCAACCCCCTCCTCAGCGGTACCATTCCCCTCAGCTACTAACTCAACTACCACAAGCGGTGGCACTACGAGACCATGCTCCAGCCACAATGACCACGTCCTCTACCTCTCGGCAGAGCTATCAACCACAATCAACGATACACAGTAAGTTCAAAGAATCAATATCAACATATGTATCAGTATTACAACATATCGAAAAAGTAAAGGCGATACTCGTCCCATACACCATTCTACTGTGCACTAGTGTGTCAAATTTTAAGTTAGTTAACCATTAGACAATTTTAGTTGTTTTTACTAGTCCTAAAATAAATTTTAGCAATTTTTGGTTACCTAAGTTGTTAATCTATCCACTACGAACATAAAGCCCTCTCTGATACCAACTGTAACATCCCAGCTCAACATTGAGCCTGAAATGCCACTAAACTACCCTAACAAATTATTTACATCAATTTACAATAAAATTACAGCAAGCAATCAATATCAAAAACACGTCCACGAGTCACAATAAAATATAATTAATGACATGACAATCATAAATAATTAAACTCTAGAAGCATAGCAAGATAATAATCCAAATTTGACACAAAACCAATAGAACAAATATATGGAATGAATAAACAAGTCCTAATCAATCATCTATGATTATTCAATAACTAGCAAGTCCTAAAAGGGATTCCATCATAAAGAAATAAAGGTTTCCCATGACAATTGAATCAATTTCGATAATATATAATTATTCCACGTGCGCTAATCCCTCCCAAGCAAAACACCATCAACGGTCACCTAAAAACAATAGAAGAACAAGAGTGAGTCTATGACTCAGCAAATACATCAATAGACACTGAACAATGCCAAATCAACAATAAACAATAACACCATTATCATCACTTGTTCTCTTATCTTTATTTTCATGCTCATTTATTCAATCATCTTTTCTTTATTCTCACATACAATTCAATGCATCTCTACACTACATGTTCACATGCACTTCTTACGCATACACCAATACAGCGTGAGTGAACACTTGCGACAATACTCACTCTCAAGCCCATCCTCATCAAGGATCGGGGACCTCCTCCATCCCCGTGGAGTTGTGATCAACATTATCACCTTCTCGTATGCAAAGATACTCATGAATGCACAGTTATTCATAGTTTCATCAATTTCATCATCTACCATCATTTTCATGTTCAACAATACGAAATAATTCAAGACCATTCACATTGCTTGTAATTAAAATAAAATATAAGCACAAATAATAATAGTAATCAGTGATAAAGAAATGCAATGATCAACCATTGATCGTTGTCTACCATGCACTTGCCTCTTCTAGTAGTGAGGAACAGTTTGATTAAAGTATGACCACAAACCCGATGTGACTCCTCCTAAAATAAACACCAAACCTCAAAACAAGCTATAGCGGTACAATCACAACAAGTAGCGACATTGCTCCTACATGTTTCCCTATCTGCAACAGTCTCCCTTTACCGGTCAGCCACCCCTAGCTGACCTGACACTAAAACAACAATGGTTTCTGAACAACAGTCTTTCTAAAATCATATCTTTTGTTCTACACAACCAAAATTCGTGTTTTTAGACTCTCTAGAATCCTTAGACAGTTATCAACACTTTTCTTGTGGAGCAAAAATTATAATCAGTCCATTTACTAATTTTAATCTGCAGTCTACATAGATGTTGCCAAAAGATGACAACTCTCTAGACAGCGGGCTTACAAAATTTATAACTCGAAATTTAAGCATCCGATCAATATGATTAAATATTCTATGGAAAGCTACCAAAATTTGATATAATTATCTAGTAGATGACATTCTCAAACTACACCCTAACGATACCCAAAATTACAGTATAACGGTACAACAGATTAAACCGATCTATTACACGATCCCTTGACTATAAATTGTTAATACCCTCTCTAATGTTGATTATAATTATGGATTTCATGGGGATATGTTCCAGATCTTAGGATGATGTGACAATTGGCAATGGCGTTTACGGTTTGTAGTTTCACGTGTTTTCGACAAAGCTACAGTGTATTACGGGCGGGGCGGTCCGACCGGTCCTTGCATCGGATCCGATCGGTCCCAAATCGGTCGGACCGGCCATGTGGGGCGGTCGGACCGGCGGTGACCTAAAAGTGTTCAAAACGAGCTGGGCCAAAAATAGGTGTTGTAGGCAAGTGAGGGGATCCCAATGCACTTGGTCTCATGATTTTTGGAGTCTCCAGTAAAAAGTTCTATTGGTTTTTAATTTCCAGAAGGTTTCGGAATTTGGAAGCTTGAATTTCGGCTAAGTCCCAAGGGGCGGTCCGACCGGCTCACAGGGAGCGGTCCGACCGGCCATAGGGCGGTCCGACCGGCTCACCTGGAACGGTCAGACCGGTAATAACTTGAACGTCCGCCAACTTCGTGGCGATGCTGTTTTGTTAGGTCAAGTACATGGGTTCCATGGCATATGTTTTGCATGATGCATGTTTTGACTAACATGGGTCAAGTTTTTGAAGAACTTGTTCCCGAATTCGTGTTTTCTTGTCTGTGGTTGTGCAGGTTGCTTGGTGGTCAACGACGGTCAACGGCGAGGAGGATCGGGACTAGACTCGGAGAGTTGAGGTCCAGAACGATTGACGATGCCGGGTGAGGTCAACGACTCAAGTGTGACACAAGATGGACAATGGTGACCTATTGGCAAATCCATGACGCATGGTGAAGCGGTTTAGGTCAAAAGGTTAAAGACGGCGCTTTGCAAAGCGTGCGTGTGTGACCCGTTTGTTAGTGGGCCTTAACGGAGCCAAGAGAGTCAAACCCTAAGAGTTTTAGGCCTCCACTATAAATAGGAGGAGATGGTGGCTGCACCTATCTCTCTCGCCTTTTATGTTTCAAAACCCTAATTGTCTTTAGGGGAGTTGAGGTGGAGGCTAGGGCTCTTGATGGTTTGTGGTGAATTTCGTGATCTTTGATTGTCCACTGATCCATGATGGTGTGGATGTAATCCAGCATCAATCACGAAATCAATCTATGCAAGGTTTGCTTGAGATAAGTCTCTTTTCGTTCTTGCTTTCAATTTCGTGTTTTAGGGCTTTCTTTGATCCGCGAGTTTGTGATTGATTCTTTCAGTGAATTAGCTTGCTGTGATATGTGTGAATCTATCTAGCATCATCTCGATCATCAATCACTCACGAACAAGCATTAGGATCAAGTTTTCGTTCTTGCCCGGTTTTAGACCTTCAGTTAATCAATTGGCAATTGCTCAAGATCGTTCCAAGAATTATCATAATATTCGATTGGAATAGGTCCTCAATAGCATATAGAAGGTGTGTGCAAAGTTTCATAAAGATTGGAGTTGAGAATCAAAAGTTTCACCTAATTGCAACCGTCATCGGCCGATTTCTCACTGTTTGGATCGGTTCGTAGATCGCCGGTCGATCGCCCGTCATCACCGGTCCGACCGATTTTGGAGCGGTCCGACCGCCAAGACAACGCCGGTCGATCGCCGCAATCGGTCCGACCGGTTGGGTCTGAGAGTCGACCGCCCATGCTTGTGAGTCTTTGCAATCTTAGTTGATTTTGTTATTTTGCTTAGGGATTTAATTGGATTCAATACTAGTCTTCCATTGATCGGTATATTGATCTTCATAGCTTTCTAATAGCTACTTGGAGTGAAATTGTATTGAGTTCATAATTTGTGAAAAAGTGAGCGTGCTCCTATTCACCCCTCTAGTCGCCTTTACGGTCCAACAAGTGGTATCGAGCCCTGCTTAGTTCAATCTTGATCTTAACCGGTCACTGAACTTTGGCGATGGATAAGTTTTCTACTAAACCGCATATCTTCGATGGGCACGACTATGCCTATTGGAAGAATCGTATGCGCGTCTTTCTTGAGAGCGAGGACAAGCTATTTGGGATGTTGTTAGAGCCCATTGGTTATTCTGAAATTGCTACACACCTTCGCAATTCTTTTGGCTAACAACAATAAGGCTAAGAATCTTTTATATGGTGCACTTGGTAGACAAGAATATGATAGAATTTGCAATCTTTCAATCAAGCATGAAATTTGGAACACTCTCGAAACATATCATGAGGGTTCGTCCCAAATCAAAAAGGTGCGTCAAACAGTTTACAAGCGTGAATACAATAAATTCGAGATGCGTCCTGGAGAGAGCATCGATGACATTTTCAGTCGCTTTAATAAAGTAATTAATCAAATGAAAGCTGTTGATATTGAATATTCTCAATCTGAAAGTGCCACCCATCTCTTGGCTGCAATCAACACCAAGGAGTGGGAGATGAAGGCTACTGCTATAGAGGAAAATGTTGATCTTTCAAGTCTTACTTTAGAATTGCTTTATAGTAAACTCAAGACTCATGAAATTAAAAGAGTTGATCATCCCAAGAAAGATAATTTAGCTTTGGTAGCAGATCCTCTCAAAAAGGCTTTTGATGACTCTTTTGAATCTTCTTCTGGATCTTCCTTTGCTTGTTTATCTGCTATTCATGAAGAGGAGCTTGAAAGTATTCCTGAAACAGAGTTAGCTCTTCTAGCTAAAAAATTCACACAGGCCTACAATAATGTGAGAAACAAAAAGAGAGGTGGTCCGGTGACATGCTATAAATGTGGTGAGCTCAATCATATCCGGGCAAATTGCCCCAAGCTGAAAGGTAAGAGCAATCATAAGGAAGGAAAGCCAGCTTGGAAGAAGCCTCCTTTCAACAAATCAAGGTATGAGACTAATAAGCTTGTGAAGGCTGCTCACCGGGTCCTTGCCGCTTTTGAGGATCAATCCTTGAGCGATGTGGATACCGGGAGTGAGGAGGACAAGGAGGAGGAGATCCCTCATGGCAAAAAGAAAGGGAAGGCCAAAGACTTCACTGGCATGTGCTTCATGGCTGACACGGACGACATTGATGATAATGAGGTATCTTTTTCTTATGATGAGGTTTCTGCTAAATATGATTCTATAGTTGAACAATTGCTTAGTCAAGATGAAGCGCTAGAATTTGTCATGACAAAAAATAAGAAATTAGAGTCAAAGATTAGCAAACTGAAAGTAGAGCTTAAAAATGCTAAGACTCTTGAACCTGATTGTAGTACCCCGAATATCGATTAGAGAGAAGGTTAATCGGGCGAGGGAATTAATTAAAAACTTAATCTTTTTGGGGAAAATCTGGAACCTGGGCTTCCAACCCAAGCTAGGGCTGCCTTTGGCGGCCAATTTGTGGGCCAAGAAGGGGAGGCGCCCAAGAGGGCCCAAGCCCAAGCCGCCACCCTCTCCTTAACCCTAGGCCAAAACCCCACTTCCCCTTTTCCCCACCCTCCCCTTGAGCCGCCACCTCCTCCCATGGCCGGCTCCTTGCTGCTCCTTGGTGTCCTCGCTGCTGTGGTGTGGTCTCCGGTGATCCCGGTGCTTCTCCCAAGAACCCCCGACATCTCCTTTCCCGCCCGTCGACACCGCCATCCTTCGCATCCTTGTGGCCGGCCCTTTGGAGAGGGAGGAGAGGAGAAGGGAGGGAGGCCTTAGGGAACCAGATCATCGTCGTTCTTCGGGTCTTCAAGGGTAACGAAAGTCCCGATTCGCTGTTTGTATTAGTTTTGTTGCACTTTTGTTCATTTGGATTGGTTTAGACTGCGAATCCAGATCTGTCCAGATTAGTGCAGTAGTTTGTGCGTGGGATTGAAGGCCTTTAGAGGCCGAATCTCAGGTCAACGTCTTCTGGAGAATTGTTCCTGGTTTCATTAGCTTTCTTTTGGCACCTGGATCACGAATTTTCACCCAGTAGATTAAAAGTTATGACTGTTTTACTACGTGCTGGTCTGTCTGTCAGAACTGCTGGGTATAGTCGGTTGCACCTAGGTTTTGATCTAGTTAGAGTCAGAATCAGGTCGGCCACCCAACTAGGTTTTTGAAGATAATTTCACCATGTTTCCAGGCTGATAAAAATCACTTTATTTGGATCAGTAGTTTAAAAGTTAGAGCATTTTCTTTAGGGCTGTTCTGAATTCTGGGCAGACTGCAGTTGTAGTTTTTCATTGGATGGTTAGACCTCTGTTTTGGCCGAATTAGAGTTTACCTCAACTAGAGTTTTGTAGCCAGTTAAGTTAAGAAAATTTGAGCACTGGTTTCAGGTCTTTTGGACTTACATTTTTTTTATTGGTGAATTTTCTAGTAAAACTGCCAGATTAGGGATAACTGAAATGGTTGGGTAAATTGATCAAATTGAACTTTTATTTGGTTAGTTTGGTTAGAGATTGAGGAGGACACGTGTAGCATTTCCATACTCGCTTGTCCTCATTTCGATTATTTTATATTGTAGACGGTGAAGCGGTGAGTGGAGGGTATCTCAATTACCTCCCAACCCGTTCTGGTGTGGCAGCAAGTAATTTGTATTCAATGATTGATGTCATGTATGATGTGTGAATGAATGCTTACATTTGTTCGTATTTGTAGATGAATGCCATGTGTTCTTTTCATTTATGAGTACTATTCAATATTGACATGGGATCATCATGACATGCATACATTATTTTGGTAAGACCCATCAATTCCAAGATGGGCACTTGAAATCCCATCAATTCCAAGATGGGTGCGTGAGTCCACCATTCCAATGTGGGCCACGTTACGTGAGTCCACCATTCCAATGTGGGCCACGTTGGACGATCGTATGAAACGCTCTTCATACGATTACTTTAAGTGAACACCGACGGTGATTCACTCGCTATACCAGTATATCTTTGCATTATGTCCAATTCCTTCAATGCATCATTCCACTTCATCCATTCATAAATTCGTTTCCAGTATATGTTCAAATGATGTTGGTGATATATTGCTCATGGAATGTGTGATTGTTACATACAGTTACTTGCTGAGTCTTTAGCTCATTCTTGCTTTGTTGTTTTATTTAGGTAAATGACAAGGAAGAATGATCTTGTGGAGGGTAGTTCATCACGATGCACTCACTTCCGTAAACCAAACATTTTGAGGACTTTTACTGTCGTTAATTATGACTCGTGTTGAATTGTAATAAGCCAGTTTGGTCATAACTACCTTATCTTTCTAAATTGTTTACTTCCATTTCGTTGATTAAAACTTGATGACGAATACTTATTTCCGTATAATCTTAATACTTGTTTCACCTTATCATGCGATTCGATGTTATTCAATGGAAGAGTAGTGGTTGTAGGTGACATCTTGACTTCCTTATAGTCAGGGTGTTACAGTTGGTATCAGAGCGGGCTTTAGGTCCGTGGTTCATTCAAACATATTAAATTGACACACTGTGCACATTAGGAGGGGTTGGGTAAACTGTTGCTTCCGCATTCCAATTGTTGTGACTCGATTAATGAGTCGTTGTTGAGTTGTTTTGTGCTATGTTGTGTTAAACTATGAAATGATGTGTTATCCTATATATATATATGGATTAATTTTATGATTGTCATGAGATGATCCTATATATTTATAATTGATTGCATTAGCTATGCGTATCGGTAGCGGACGTTGAGCAGTTGAGTTCGTGGTTGTTGTCCTGGGTTTTGCTAGGCTACACCACTGTTCGTGTTGTAATAATAGAGAAGTTGTTACCCCTGTTCCATAGTTCTGTGTTGAGCCTGAGCTCATTGATGAAGTTGTTGTCCTTCTCAAGTTTGTATCTGGTTTTCTGGTTGTAGTTTCTGATAGTTCGTGAATTTCTTTTGAATGGAGGGTTATAATGAAGTGGGCAATCTCTAGTAGATTTCTGATCGTTCTTTGAAACAATTATTGTTCTTTCTACTATTGTGATATTTCTGCTCCACGTGAGCGTAGTTAAATTGCAAGATTTACCTTTTCACGGAAGTTCTGTTTTACCCCTGTTGGAAAATTCAACCCGTGTGTTCGCTTGGGGTTTCGGGCATTGGCAGATTTCTTTTGCAAGTTCTTTATCAAGTGCACAATGATCTTGCATATTTCTTTTTGGGATGCTTTAGACAGTGGTTCTCTTCCTTGATTTCTGATTTTGACAAATTCTTGTCCGGTGGTAGTTGATGAATTTCTCTTAGGTTCATGATTCATGGTAGTTGATGAGATTCAATAGGTCTTTAAAGGTTCTCTGAAAATATTATTGTTTTTCAATTGTTGAATTTCTTTTATTTTAAATGATCTTCGACAGTTGGCAATATTGATATTTCCATGTTTGTTCCTTCCTTCTCATTGGAAAATAGCGACTCGTTTACTCGTTTGATAGTTTGTATAATGAGAGTTTTCATTGCAAGTTCGTTAACACGAGGAAGCATTGGCTCCATGTATTTCTTTTGGATCATTCCGCGTCTTGAAGTTTAACGCATCTCTTTTCTGAGGATTAGTGTTAAAACCCTTTTTGGGGTACCTTGTGGTGATTAAGTCGGAGATGGTAATCAAACAAATTGGTTGGCTACGGGTTCCTATTGGTCCCTAGATGTTTTTCAAAACAAATCTTGTCTTTCTGATTGCTGAGCTCTCTTTGCTACTTGTACACGATATTATTGACAAGATCATTCTTTTGTAAGGGTCCTATCTCACTTGTTGATTAAGAGGACCAGTTAACTGCTTGGTATTTTGATAACGGGAATTATCTTCTACTAAGTTTATTGAAGAAATTTCACTCAGTTCAATTCTTTTGGAGTAGTTGGAGTGTTGGAGTTTATAACCTCCTTTGAAAAGGAAAAGTGTCGAGACCCTTTCTAATGTTTTGTGGTGTTGTGTGAGAGGTTTGTCTTAGCTTTGTGGCATTCGTACTAGGTTCCTTTTCGAGAACAAGTTGTTATTACAATTCCATTTGATGCTGAAAATTTCTATAACCCGATTTGTCATGTTTCCTTTAGAAGGTTTATTGATATGATCAGTAATGTGAGAATAAGGTTGATTCTTTTATAGAGAAAGAAGTTTGACCACCTTTCTTGATGTTTCCAAAATGATTCCATTTCGAGTTTTGTGTTCATGACCTACTGGAGGTCCAAGTTTATTATGATAAACGAAGTTTGCCGCGTAAAACGATTTGTTGCAAAGTTATAATGGTTCTTCAGTGATGCGAGCGTTTTGATCTTGAATGCTCGTTGTTCTTATCTGTAAAGATCCGACATTCTCTTCTTGCGAGGCTTATGTTTTCAATTGTGGACTCCACCTATGTTCAATGAGTTCATTGCCTAATTGGTTTTCCCCGAGTTCGTGTTCCTTGCGAGTGGTAAGTGATTTTGTAGTTGGTGAAGATCGCTTCTATTTGCCTCTTCTTTCGAGAAGGAATCAACCCATTCATTCCACGTGGGTCTTCCAAAAGTTTTCTAAGTGTTGTTATGGGCTTGATGTTAATATCGTAGTAAATTGATCGCCTTTAGTGGCATCGTTCAAATAAGAATATTTCAAGTTTAGCTTTCACTGTACCTTGGAGCTCGTGAATCAACCGTAATCAAATTATTTTGGGTAACTAGAGGATTTGGTTTAACCTATTGTTTCTTAAAGGTTTCGTGTGATTTTCCGAAAGGCTCCTTGGTTTGAGTTCGCAAAGTAAGGTTGCAATAAAAGAATATTTTCGTTGATCCTTCGAGACGGTTAATCCGCTTGTTTTCCGTGAAATCTCGAAAGGGAAATGTTTGAGTTTTGTGGTGAGAACATTTGGATCTCGTGTTTCCCAAGTAGATGAACTGCTTTGAGCAAGTTGGCTGTTGAAGGATCTTATCGATTCTTAATTAAATCTTGTGGTTATTTGAAGGCCCCTAAATTTGTCGCTCTTTCGCTCAAGAGATGGCGAATTTCAAACGTAAAATCTTTCTTTCGTGTCACCGTTATTTGCTATTCTCTTTGAGGGATGTGTGCCTCCAATTATGAAATCAGCTTCTTTCCAAGATCACCTTTATTAGAATATTTCTTTTGGTTTCTTGGCGCGTGGTGAGCAACGCTTCCTATATGAATGAACTTGTTTTTGTTTGCCTCTTCCTTTTGAGAAAGGATCACGCTTTCGTGTTGCGAAGTGTTTGCAAGGTGAAAGTTTGGCAACTGCTTGGTGGTGGATGAGTAATCGTAGCGATGATATTTTGCTACCAAGTTATCGGAGGAGTAGTAGAAGGTGAAATAGTTTTGATCTGTATTCCTTGGAGGGAAATTGATTCACCGAGATGTTTGACTTCAAGTAAGTCCAAAAGTGTTACTACCGATTAACACCTGGTATAGTGAAATTCTAGAACTTCAATTCAGGATTGAAAGGTTGGTGATTATCGGAGGTATGGAAACCTTCATTGAATTTTTAGAGTAACGCAATTGGATAACATTGCGAGATGGTGTGGGTGATTTCTGATGATGTCAATGAGTGAGTATGTTAGAATGGTGGTATTGTTGGAGATTTAATTCGATGATTTCACAATCAGTTATAAGAGCAATCTGTTGTAGAGGTTTTGGAAATTGATCTGGTTTTGCATTTTTATGCTAGACCATTGGTCACACGATGATTGTGCGTAGAGGAAGTGGGATAATAAAGTTTCCTGAGCAATGAATGGTCATTGATAGAACTCTTCTGATGTAGTACATGTCCGTGCGTGCTAAGGATCTTGAATTGTTGTTATTGGAAATTGAAGATAATGTGATTGCGTGGTGCCTACTATTGTGGTGTTATGGATGCTTTCAATCAAATCGATTACAGATTACCTAGAGTATCCAGAGATTTCATAGAGTCTCTTCACAATGGTGTGGATGATTTAATTCAGTTTGAGCATGATTTGAGGATATTTAACTAAAAGGTTTAAGCTCGTGTGGTATGCGATGAATTCAAATTTCAAGGATTCGAGAGAAATTTTATTCCTAGAAGAAAGAAAGCGTGGAAAGGAATGTTCATCGGATAATGAGGTGTTTTCTGATTCTCGGTTGAGTTTGGTGTTGATGACCGGTGTTTTCGCAATTTGAGTTGAGGTTTTGTTGGCATGTAGATTCTTTCCAATTCGCATAAACCGCCAGTGTTTGGTTTAGGCGTGCGAGAATTTCTCCTTTGTTGTATTGGTGTTCATTTGTAAACCGCCTATTTAGAAAATGGATTTGTTTTGAAATGAATCACAAATTTGGAATTTAATCTTTTGGTGGAGAATTAGTATTTTGTGGACGCGACGAGGACTCTTTATTTCCAGCTGGATTATCTTCGTTTGAAGGTTGCGAAATTGGAAAGTTAGCTTATCACATTGACCGCCTCGAATCCATATGCGAAGCACGTACGCCTGCTATGCTCGGGGTTAAGTGAACAAATGAGCCATTCAAAGTTTGAGATTTAGTTAAAGGTGTTGACCAACGTGTAAGGTCTTACCTTCGATCCTCTTCTAATAAGTGAACCCAGAAAGTTCAGGCTGAGCATTAGGTCACTCGTCGTTTTACGCCTTTGTGTTGTGGTTTTCTCTAGTCCGAAAGAGAGGCCACTTGCGAGCTAGAGTCCTCGTGCGCGAAATATCCGCACTGCTCGTTCCTTAGTACGTGCTTATCACTGATAATTACAGTGACATTTTCTTTTGTATAGATCGGTGCGTAGATTCGAGGTCGAATCCTGTTAAGGGGGGTAGAATGTAGTACCCCGAATATCGATTAGAGAGAAGGTTAATCGGGCGAGGGAATTAATTAAAACTTAATCTTTTGGGGAAAATCTGAACCTGGGCTTCCAACCCAAGCTAGGGCTGCCTTTGGCGGCCAATTTGTGGGCCAAGAAGGGGAGGCGCCCAAGAGGGCCCAAGCCCAAGCCGCCACCCTCTCCTTAACCCTAGGCCAAAACCCCACTTCCCCTTTTCCCCACCCTCCCCTTGAGCCGCCACCTCCTCCCATGGCGGCTCCTTGCTGCTCCTTGGTGTCCTCGCTGCTGTGGTGTGGTCTCCGGTGATCCCCGGTGCTTCTCCCCAAGAACCCCTCCGACATCTCCTTTCCCCGCCGTCGACACCGGCCATCCTTCGCATCCTTGTGGCCGGCCCTTTGGAGAGGGAGGAGAGGAGAAGGAGGGGAGGCCTTAGGAACCAGATCATCGTCGTTCTTCGGTCTTCAAGGGTAACGAAAGTCCCGATTCGCTGTTTGTATTAGTTTTGTTGCACTTTTGTTCATTTGGATTGGTTTAGACTGCGAATCCAGATCTGTCCAGATTAGTGCAGTAGTTTGTGCGTGGGATTGAAGGCCTTTAGAGGCCGAATCTCAGGTCAACGTCTTCTGGAGAATTGTTCCTGGTTTCATTAGCTTTCTTTTGGCACCTGGATCACGAATTTTCACCCAGTAGATTAAAAGTTATGACTGTTTTACTACGTGCTGGTCTGTCTGTCAGAACTGCTGGGTATAGTCGGTTGCACCTAGGTTTTGATCTAGTTAGAGTCAGAATCAGGTCGGCCACCCAACTAGGTTTTTGAAGATAATTTCACCATGTTTCCAGGCTGATAAAAATCACTTTATTTGGATCAGTAGTTTAAAAGTTAGAGCATTTTATTTAGGGCTGTTCTGAATTCTGGGCAGACTGCAGTTGTAGTTTTTCATTGGATGGTTAGACCTCTGTTTTGGCCGAATTAGAGTTTACCCTCAACTAGAGTTTTGTAGCCAGTTAAGTTAAGAAAATTTGAGCACTGGTTTCAGGTCTTTTGGACTTACATTTTTTTTATTGGTGAATTTTCTAGTAAAACTGCCAGATTAGGGATAACTGAAATGGTTGGGTAAATTGATCAAATTGAACTTTTATTTGGTTAGTTTGGTTAGAGATTGAGGGAGGACACGTGTAGCATTTCCATACTCGCTTGTCCTCATTTCGATTATTTTATATTGTAGACGGTGAAGCGGTGAGTGGAGGGGTATCTCAATTACCTCCCAACCCGTTCTAAGCCAGCGAGCAAGTAATTTGTATTCAATGATTGATGTCATGTATGATGTGTGAATGAATGCTTACATTTGTTCGTATTTGTAGATGAATGCCATGTGTTCTTTTCATTTATGAGTACTATTCAATATTGACATGGGATCATCATGACATGCATACATTATTTTGGTAAGACCCATCAATTCCAAAGATGGGCACTTGAAATCCCATCAATTCCAAGATGGGTACGTGAGTCCACCATTCCAATGTGGGCCACGTTACGTGAGTCCACCATTCCAATGTGGGCCACGTTGGACAGTCGTATGAAACGTTCTTCATACGATTACTTTAAGTGAACACCGACGGTGATTCACTCGCTATACCGTATATGCTGCATTATGTCCAATTCCTTCAATGCATCATTCCACTTCATCCATTCATAAATTCGTTTCCAGTATATGTTCAAATGATGTTGGTGATATATTGCTCATGGAATGTGTGATTGTTACATACAGTTACTTGCTGAGTCTTTGGCTCATTCTTGCTTTGTTGTTTTATTTAGGTAAATGACAAGGAAGAATGATCTTGTGGAGGGTAGTTCATCACGATGCACTCACTTCCGTAAACCAAACATTTTGAGGACTTTTACTGTCGTTAATTATGACTCGTGTTGAATTGTAATAAGCCAGTTTGGTCATAACTACCTTATCTTTCTAAATTGTTTACTTCCATTTCGTTGATTAAAACTTGATGACGAATACTTGTTTCCGTATAATCTTAATACTTGTTTCACCTTATCATGCGATTCGATGTTATTCAATGGAAGAGTAGTGGTTGTAGGTGACATCTTGACTTCCTTATAGTCAGGGTGTTACACTGATGAATGTTTATCTTGTCATGCTATGCATTCAGAAATTACCAAGTTACAATCTGCTCATAATATTTCTGTACAACAACTTGAGAATGCTAGATCTGAACTAAATGAAATTAAAAGTGCTCCTTGTGAAAAATGTTTAGAATCTAGTAAATTGATTGCTTTTGATGTATTTGATTCTAGCCCTTGCACTTCATGTTTAGAAAAAGAACGTGAAATGAAAGATATCTTAGAAGCTGCTAGAGTCAAATATGCTAAGCTTAAGGACAATATTGAAAATACTACTTGTGCTTCTTGTTCCACTCTTAAGCTTGAAATTGCTTTGTATAAGGAGAAATATATGAATAAAACTTGTGATGCTTGTGTTAACTTGAGAAAAGAAAATGCTTACCTTCATGATACATTAGAGAAATTTTCTAAAGGTAAGAAACAATTAAACATGATTCTTGACAAGTCTAAAACTCCTTATAAGAAGCAAGGTTTAGGATTCAATTCTTTTCAAGACAATTCAAACCCAAAAGTCATTCAAGTCTTGGAAAAGGTTTAATTGAATTCAAAACCCAACCTCGCAAAAACATCTTTTAAATCTGCAGGTTTTGCCCAACCTTGTATTAATTCAAATGGTGCTTCTTCTAGTGGTACCAAGTACCATTGCACTTATTGCAAGAAAGGTGGGCATTTGATTGAATTCTGTTGGCGTAGTTTGAAAAATGATAGAAAAATTTTGATAGAATTTCATTCATGCAACCTAGAGCTTCTATGAGACATGGTAACACCGAAAAGAATAAACTGGATTAGGATTTTTCTCATGCAAATCATTATGGTTCTAAATATCCTAATTCTAATGTTTATCAGACTGGCGGTCTGACTGCTGGTGGTCACCGGTCTGACCGTTTTGGTCGTCGGTCCGACCACAAAGACAACGCCGGCCGATCCCATGGACGCTTTAAGTCTCATGCTAATTTAAACATTGCTCATAACCGAATGTTAGATGAAATCAAGGATAGTACTTCGGTTTGTATACTCCTTGCGACGCAGTGTCTCAATCTCGATTCCTAAATCTTGTTTATCTAACCCCTGATTGAGACACATCGCTCTTTGTTCCTTGATTTTCGGACTACCGTGGAAAGGGGAAGAACACGTGGTTCGTCGACTCCGGATGTTCACGCCACATGACCGGAAACTCAAAATGGTTCACCTCTTTCACGTGGGCAACAGGTGATGACTTCATCACCTTTGAAGATGATACACAAGGGCGAATTGAAGGAACAGGATCAATTAGGAAAACAACAAATTCATTCTAAAAGATGTCGCTCTTGTGGACAAGCTTAGGTATAATCTTCTTTCTGCTTCTCACTTCTTGATGATGGTTATGAGACTGCTTTTTAAGAAAAATGCTTGTCGTGTGCTTGATTCTCCGGTGAGCTTGTGTTTGGAATCTCTAGAGTTGGTAGAATTTTGGAGCCGATTTTTCGAATCTCTTGCTTTGGATCTCTTAAATGTTTACTTACATCTTCTTCTCGATTTACGGCTTTGGCACCGACGCTTTGGGGCACATTGGTTTTGATCATCGACACGAGTTAGCAACCTTGATCTCATGAGAGGTTTGCCCAAACTCAAAGTCATCAAGGATGTCAGATGTGCGCCTGTAGGCATGGCAAACAAGTTGCCGCCTCACACCCTTCTCAGGACTATGGTTATGACTGACGGACCAGGACAGTTGCTTCATATGGATACTGTTGGTCCTGCTAGAGTCCGGTCAGTCGGTGGAAAATGGTATATTCTTGTCATAGTTGATGATCTTTCTAGATATACTTGGGTGTTCTTTCTTACTTCAAAAGATGAAGCTTTTGGTTATTTTCATGACCTAGTTCTTCGTTTGGCTTCTGAGCTTCCTGGTGCTTTGAGAGCGATTCGCAGTGATAATGGCACGGAGTTCAAAAATACTTCTTTTACTTCTTTTTGTGCTGAGCGTGGTATTGAGCATCAGTTCTCCTCTCCACACGTCCCTCAACAAAATGGCGTGGTGGAAAGGAAGAATAGGACCTTGGTCGAAATGGCTAGGACGATGCTAGACGAGTATAACACACCGAGGAGATTTTGGGCCGAAGCTATTGCTACTGCTTGCCATATTGCAAATCGTGTCTTCTTGAGACCTTCTTTAGGAAAGACTCCTTATGAGCTTCGTTTTGGTAGAAAACCCTCTGTTTCGCATTTTCGAGTTTTTGGATCAAAATATTTTATTCTTAAGACAGGCAACTTAGATAAATTTGAATCAAGAACTTTTGATGGGTTATTTCGGGCTATCCCGCTCATTCGAGGGTTTTCGGGTTTTAATCTCGAGACTAACATTATTCAGAGACTTGTAATGTCACTTTTGATGAGACTAGCCTCGAGCTAGATCTATTGCTCTGATGATTTACAGTGACAGAGAGTATTTTTGTGGAGGAAGATGAGGACGGCTAATATCATTCCTTCATCTGCGCTCTTCAAGCGCCCATACCGATACAAGAACTCGCACGCCTACTTCACCTTCGATTGAGGCTCTCACGCATCTTCATCATCAGCAGACTGCGGAGGTCGAAGAAACAGATCTCACCCGGCGCTCCACTTCGCATTCAGAGACAAAGATCCTCCTAATAGATAATAGGTAATCTACATGAGCGAGTCACTCGCCTCGTATAATGATCCAAATCTCTACTCTCATTCGGCTTTTGTTGCTTCTTTTGAACCCCGATATATCACATGCTTTATCCGATTCTAGCTGGGTAAATGCCATGCATGAGGAGTTAGAGAATTTTGAAAGAAACAAAGTTTGGAACCTAGTAGAACCCCCTAGTGGTCATAATGTTATAGGAACCCGTTGGGTGTTTAAGAATAAACAAGGTGAGGACGGTTCTGTGGTTAGAAACAAGGCCAGATTGGTAGCTCAGGGTTTCAGCCAAGTTGAGGGGTTAGATTTTGATGAGACATTTGCTCCTGTTGCTAGACTAGAAGCCATTCGCATTCTGCTTGCATTTGCTGCATCAAAAGGTTTTAAATTATATCAGATGGATGTTAAAAGTGCCTTTTTAAATGATTTCATAGATGAGGAAGTGTATGTTAAGCAACCCCCTGGTTTTGAGGATCCTAAATATCCAAATCGTGTTTTCAAGCTATCTAAAGCATTGTATGGTCTTAAACAAGCCCCTAGAGCCTGGTATGATAGACTTAAGACCTTCTTGCTTAAAAATAATTTTGAAATGGGTAAAGTGGATAAAACTCTATTCATTCTTAGACGTGACAATGACTTCCTGCTTGCTCAAATTTATGTGGATGATATTATCTTTGGTGGTTCCTCTAATGCTCTTGTTTCCAGCTTTTCTGACACTATGTCCAGGGAATTTGAGATGAGTATGATGGGAGAGCTTAATTACTTTTTGGGACTTCAAATGAAGCAATGCAAGGAAGGAACTTTCATCCATCAGACGAAGTACACTAAAGATCTACTAAAACGCTTCAATATGGGTGACTGCAAGCCAATTTCCACTCCGATGGCAACCTCGACTGTTTTGGATCCAGATGAGGAAGGAGAAGTCGTGGATCAACGCGAGTACCGCAAAGATGATCGACTCCTTCAGATTTGACTACCTCGAGACCGGACATTCACTTCACGGATGCCTTTGTGCAAAATTTCAGCGCCTCCGAGAACTTCCCATCGCCAAGCCGTTAAGCGCATATTCGTATATTTACACTCTACCCTCTTATACGGCATTTGGTATTCCTGCTCTTCAGCTTTGTCCATTAGAGGTTTTTCAGATTCTGATTTTGCGGGTGTCGTTTAGAGATAGGAAGAGTACCTCGACACTGTCACTTCCTAGGCACTTCTCTTGTATCTTGGTCTTCTAGGAAGCGGTCTTACATTGCACAATCCATCTGCTTTGAAGCGGAGTATGTAGTCACGCTAGTTGTCAGTAGCTGATTTTGTGGATGACGTCCACTTTGAAAGATTATGGGTTAAACTTTGCTAGTGTTCCTCTTTTACGTGATAACACTTCGCTATTAATATTGCTAAAAACCCAAAGCAACATTCTAGGACTAAGCACATAGACATTCGCTTTCACTTCCTTAAAGATCATGTTGAAAAAGGTGATATTGTAATGCACTTCGAGAGTCCAAGCTCAATTGGCGTATATTCTTACCAAGCCTTTAGATCAAACCAGATTTTCCTCCTTAAGAAGCGAGTTAGGGTAATTTATCCTTATGGGTTGGTTTGAGGGGGAGTTTGATCTTTTTCTTATCTTTCCTTGTTATTTTGATCTTTTATTATTCTTTTTCTGAACTTAGTGATCTTTTCGAACTTTTTAGGTTTTTAGGCTTTTTAATTGCATCTCATTGTGTCATATTGCATTCATATGAAAACTCCAACAAGTGGTTACAACAAATGGTATGAAAAATCCAAAAGATGCATTGTAATATAAGATTTTACGCTTATTTTTTTAAAAATTGATGAAGCTTTGCCTATTACCCTTTAGAGCTTTTGTATTTCAATTCTTGCTCAATGTCATATCTAGTTCTTTGACTTGCTAGAATTATCATGCTTTTACATGTGTAGCTAAGTCTTTGCTATATGAGCTAGAACCTTTTAAACAACTCAAACTAAGAAATTGCAATTTGTGGATGTTTTAGCGAGTTGCGCAATTAGTGCTCCTCTTGTGACATTGGCCTGTCGAATTGCTTTGTTAGCTCTTTGATCTAAAATTGACCATTACTTGAGCTTTTGTGTTCTTGAGATTCTAAACTGCTCATGTGAAAATGAAAATCAAGATTGTCTTATGCTTAAATTGTGCCAAACTATTCTTACGAGACCGCTTGTCAAATGACATGAACTTGGAGATAGTTTGATGAACGAGACGATCTCATGGGGACCGCTTGTCGAAATGACATGAACCTCAAGATTTGTCGCCTTTAGAAGCTTAGAAAGAGTTTGTGGATGGCTCCTAGTCCAGGATCTTCTTTACTAAGATATACCTTTAATCAACTTTTGATCGAAGCTTAGGATGAGTTTGTGGATGGCTCCTAGTCCAGGATCTTGTCACTAAGTTAGATCATTAGTCAACTTCAATATTCAATGCAAATGAGAAAAATGTTGACAAATGGGCGTTTACAAAATATTGAGCAAAATGTTTCAATACGGGACTTGATTGACTCTTAATGTGGTCTTTGTTAGATTTTTGATCTCACTTTGACATTTTGACATGGCCAATTTCACTTTAGGATCCCTGTTGATGAACTTGCTGAATTTGAAGCGTTGCTTAATTTGATCAAATCTACTGCTTTACTTTTGAGCATTTGTGCTTAGCTTTGATATATATGTCTTACCATGATCTTGCTAGCGTTGTCAGGCTTGATATGCTGTTTGTGCAATATTAGAGATACTAGCTTGTTCTTTTGGGTAATCTCCAAAGCTTCTTGTAATCAAAAATTGAAAAATACAAAAATTGAAGCCACTCCATTGCACTTCATGCATATTCCTCTTTATGCTTCTCTTGTTTCTGCTTCTTCCTTTATTTTCTATGTGTTATCTCTGGATGAGAGGAAGGCGTGATTCCTTGATGAAGCCATTGTCAAAGGGGGAGAAGATGTGTTAAATGAGAAGAGAAGATGTGTTAATGAGAATATATTTCTTTGTTGGGGGAGAAGTTTGTACAAAGGGGAGAAACTGAAAAATTGAAAAATTGAGGATCATAGTGAGGGGGAGTTCTTGAGTTGCATTCTTATTGTCTTATTGTATATTATGAACTTGAATTGCATTCTTTTATCCTCACAATGATCATAGGTCAATTGAACAATTGTTCTTTCATATGGACCTTATGTGAGATTTTTGACCCTTTTCTGGAAATCAAAGTTTTTATGCTTACTTTTGCCTTGTCTCACATGCCTATACTATTCTGATGCCAGCTTGGTCACTTACATTGCTTTTTCTTGCTTATGGATCAAGTTGTGCCTTTGTGCGAAAACTGCGAGTAAACTCGTTTTCAAACCTCTTACTTACATTTTCTGGATAATTGACAATGTGTTCATCAAGGGGGAGATTGTGGATTTTATGGGGATATGTTCCAGATCTTAGGATGATGTGACAATTGGCAATGGCGTTTACGGTTTGTAGTTTCACGTGTTTTCGACAAAGCTACAGGTATTCTGGACAGGGGCGGTCCGACCGGTCCTTGCACGGCGGTCCGACCGGTCCCAAATCGGTCGGAACGGCCATGTGGGGCGGTCGGACCGGCGGTGACCTAAAAGTGTTCAAAACGAGCTGGGCCAAAAATAGGTGTTGTAGGCAAGTGAGGGGATCCCAATGCACTTGGTCTCATGATTTTTGGAGTCTCCAGTAAAAAGTTCCATTGGTTTTTAATTTTCAGAAGGTTTCGGAATTTGGAAGCTTGAATTTCGGCTAAGTCCCAAGGGGCGGTCCGACCGGCCATGGGGCGGTCCGACCGGCTCACCTGGAACGGTCAGACCGGTAATAACTTGAACGTCCGCCAACTTCGTGGCGATGCTGTTTTGTTAGGTCAAGTACATGGGTTCCATGGCATATGTTTTGCATGATGCATGTTTTGACTAACATGGGTCAAGTTTTTGAAGAACTTGTTCCCGAATTCGTGTTTTCTTGTCTGTGGTTGTGCAGGTTGCTTGGTGGTCAACGACGGTCAACGGCGAGGAGGATCGGGACTAGACTCGGAGAGTTGAGGTCCAGAACGATTGACGATGCCGGGTGAGGTCAACGACTCAAGTGTGACACAAGATGGACAATGGTGACCTATTGGCAAATCCATGACGCATGGTGAAGCGGTTTAGGTCAAAAGGTTAAAGACGGCGCTTTGCAAAGCGTGCGTGTGTGACCCGTTTGTTAGTGGGCCTTAACGGGAGCCCAAGAGAGTCAAACCCTAAGAGTTTTAGGCCTCCACTATAAATAGGAGGAGATGGTGGCTGCACCTCTCTCTCTCGCCTTTTATGTTTCAAAACCCTAATTGTCTTTAGGGAGTTGAGGTGGAGGCTAGGGCTCTTGATGGTTTGTGGTGAATTTCGTGATCTTTGATTGTCCATCGATCCATGATGGTGTGGATGTAATCCAAAGATCAATCACGAAATCAATCTATGCAAGGTTTGCTTGAGATAAGTCTCTTTCGTTCTTGCTTTCAATTTCGTGTTTTTAGGACTTTCTTTGATCCGCGAGTTTGTGATTGATTCTTTCACGTGAATTAGCTTGTCGTGATATGTGTGAATCTATCTAGCATCATCTTGATCATCAATCACTCACGAACAAGCATTAGGATCAAGTTTTCGTTCTTGCCCGGTTTTAGACCTTCTGTTAATCAATTGGTAATTGCTCAAGATCGCTCCAAGAATTATCATAATATTCGATTGGAATAGGTCCTCAATAGCATATAGAAGGTGTGTGCAAAGTTTCATAAAGATTGGAGTTGGGAATCAAAAGTTTCACCTAATTGCAACTTCATCGGTGATTTTATCGTTTGAGATCGGTTACGTAGATCACCGGTCGATCCGCCCGTCATCACCGGGTCGACCGATTTTGGAGCGGTCCGACCGCTAGCACAACGCCGGTCAGACCGCCCGGCAATCGGTCCGACCGGTTGGGTACAGAGGTCTGACCGCCCATGCTGTGAGTCTTTGCAATCTTAGTTGATTTTGTTATTTTGCTTAGGGGATTTAATTGGATTCAATACTAGTCTTCCATTTGTCTTGGTATATTGATCTTCATAGCTTTCTAATAGCTACTGGAGTGAAATTGTATTGAGTTCATAATTTGTGAAAAAGTGAGCGTGCTCCTATTCACCCCCCTCTAGTCGCCTTTACGGTCCAACAATAATCTCTAATTAAATTATACAGAAATAAGAGAAAATAACAGATCCGACGTTTTCTCCTAATTTTTAACTCTGTTGAAAGGCCTACCTTTCTCCTATTTCTTCGTCTCTCCCCCTGACTTCCCTTGGCGCTCGGCAATCCACACGCAACAATTGGCGGCACTTGCGGGCCCAGGCGCACAATGAGGCGATGCGTTGGCGCCCGGCCGTGCAGCGTGATGGCGATGCACCAGTTCCAACCGCGAGGCAACCAAGGCACCACGGCTCACGCGTGCTCGTGCTGGAAGGTGCTGATTAAACGGAAGGTCTTCACCACGCGGTCCTACGCTAGCACGAGATGGTGTGATTTTTTATATTAATTAACTCTATTTTAATTTTATTTTAAAATTAACAATCCGCAAACTTTATTTTTAATTCCAGCCTCTTTGGTCGTGTCACTATCCGTAGTGTGATAAAACAACACTGTCATGCCAGCCCATATCTTGCAAACTCTAGTCACGCCACCACCCGTGACGTGATAGTATTGTTTGGTCATGCCACCACCAGTGGTGTGACAAAAAATGCTATTTTAGCGGACTTATCCTATAGCGTGACAATGTTGTTTAGTCCCGCAACGGGTGGTGGCGTGACAAAAAAGGTCAGAATTGAAAATAAAGTTCGTGGAGAATTAACTTTAAAATAAAATTAATAAAATTTAATTAATAAAAAAAGTTCGGATGGTGTCTGTCGGCACTACTGGTGACCGAACAGCACTTGGCGAGCCGCACGGGAAAACAACGGTGGCGATGGAAACTAAGGCGATGGAAACTTACGAGATTGTGTTACTTACCTCCCTGAACTTGTATTTTACTTTCTCAATCCCTTTAACTTGCGAAGTTGTGCTACTTAACTCTTTGAACTTGTATTTTTCTTTCTCAGCCCACTGAATTTACGGGGTTGTACAACTTATCTCATTGAACTTGCATCGAAGCGAAGTCCATCGGATACGATGCCGCCGACTTCGTCCTCTCCAAGTCCGGTGGACTCGCCCCCACCCGTTTTAGTCGTGTTCATTATCCTTGTCACCTTACGCAAAAAAAAAAAGATTCTTCGGGCCCGAGAATGCACCGTGCTAACGTCTTCACTAGAGCTCCACCGTCGCAGCTTGCCGTCATTCTCGCCCTTGCCTACTCTGAGTCGGTTATGTGAGAGAGAAGTACATCCCCAGTTCAGGAAGCTAAGTGACACAACCTCATAAGTTCAAGGAGTTGAGAAAGTAAAATACAAATTTATGAAGCTAAGTGGTACAACCTTTTAAGTTCAAGGGACTGAGAAAGTAAAATGGAAGTTCAGAAAGCTATGTAGTATAACCTTACAAGTTCTAAGACCTACGTTGCAATTTTCTGTCCTTAATATATTAGGTAGACCAGTTTCTACCCTTTTTTTTAGCATCCTAGTGTGAACAATTATCACATACCTTCTTAATTAAGTTAGTTTTGTTTCTTTGTGTCATGTCACGCATAAATGATCTACTTTCAGCCATATATATTATGACCGTATCTTATGATTGCAAGCCATTTGCTTGATTATGTCCATAAACATGGATCAACTGTAAAATTCAAGGCTCGCGGCTCATGTATATGAACGAAATTCGTACTTTAGATTTGGGAATTAATTCAGCTTAAAAAACAGTATAAGAAATGTTTGTTGTTGCTTTTTTTACTTTCTAAAATTTGATTGTAAAGTTTGTGAACCATCTACATTAATATTGTGTTAATTAAGGGGCACTTGTTAGTTCCCCTGAATCAATAATAAACCATGTTTTCACCTTTGCATTTGATTGGATGATTTGTACGTCAAATTAGCGTTTTGAAATCTTTATATAATGCAACAATTAAGAAACTTCATTGTCACATATCCTTATTTAAATTATTTACTTGTTTTACAGAAAAGAAGCTTCGGGTCCTCGGTTTCTATAGGACATAAGTTTCTGAATTCAATCGTGTATGCTACTTTAGTTTTCCTCTAAAGAGAATATTAATGTCCATATTCTTCTTTTCCTTCCATAAGCATCATAAAACCATCATTAGGATGCTTGGAACAATTTGGTATTTTGCTATAACAACATATTCATCATTTGATTTTCGTCACTATATTCATCCATTCAACATAATAATTGCATTTGGTGACTAACGAAAATACGACATGGATTCCTCGAGTACTCCTAACCATTGGTACAGATTACGTTCTTGCCACAAAACCATAGGTTGAAATGCAATTGACATTACTTTTGAATAGGAAAAACACTTTCTAGTCAATTGGCAATTCGGTATTTTGTTACAACAACATATTCATCACTTGATTTCGTCATTGTATCCACAATATACAGTTACATTTGACGACTAATGAAAATACGACATGGATTCCTTGAGAACTCCTAGCCATTGGTCCAAATTATTTGCTAGCCGCAAAACCATATACAGGTTGAAATGCAATTGGCATTACTTTTGAATAGGAAAAATACTTTCCAGTCAGTTAGGAACCTAATAATGGCGATCGTGCAAATTTCAAAAGCTACTAGGAAGTTTTTCTTGGGGTACTTCCAAGTGATTTGACATAGACCCTGTATGTGCACGTGAGAAAGTGAATGGCAAAGAAAGCATACATGCACATTTGAAAAATAAAATTGACAAGATGCGAGGCATCAAGAAGGCACAATTTGACTGCTTAAACACGTTGTGACCTTAGCAAAAAGTTAATAGTGAGATATGGTAAGTGCAAGCTTTGAAATCTGAAAAATTCAACATTAAATTGCCAAAGCTTCACATAACCTCACGAACAAGATCTCTTCTTAAATTATTATGGAGAAAGAAAGAAGATTTAAACCACTTGCTTCGTGGTAAATACTATTCGTCAGTAGTGGCTTCATCTCAGGAAGACATTTGCTATGCTTTTTCACGTGGGGGAAGGCCGCTATCAAATCTGCATATGCACACCACAGATGTACCCTTGACTAGAGGAATATATGGAGCTGACAGAAAGTAGAACTCTGCATGTGTTCAGAGATTGACTACATCTCTAAAAGGGCAGTGACCTAAATTCTTTCAAATCATCATATATATAGTGATTTGGACAGCAAATATGTTATCTAATCTATGAGAAGTACCGGGGTAACATCACACCTAAATCAGCACATTTTGTCAATGTACTCATCAAATTGATTATGTATGGTATCTACAGAAGTGTCTTGCCTAACAGCAAAAGTCAAGTGCACAACAGGGGGAGGTGATATATCAAGACTACTGGACCAATAGCCAGCCAACTCACCGCACTCTCTTTTCTTTTTAAAGAATCACCCCTCCTCTAGAAATCTATTTATTTATCATTACAATTTGTCAACCTAGCTTGTCCTAGAAAACCAGAAATTTCTTTAGCACATTCAGTACCCCACTTGTGAAAATCTCGATTATTGACGCCCTAGTAAATAAATATATTACAGCATGGACAAGTTTATGAACTACCTACCTATGTCTCGTTCACATGAGAATGCATAGTGTCAACATGGTCCCAAGTTTACCCCATAAACATAACATTGTCATTAACGTGATCCTGACCTAACACTTTTGACCATGGATTGTATTAGAGAAAGTAATTTAGAAATTGTCTCTGCCTCCCTGGAGTACTATGTAGCATTATATAGACGTACATACTCCGTCCCAGAAAGCTGTGACAATTGGGAGCCTACAATATCTGCCTTGTCTCTTCACCGTACACAGATAGCACCAGACATTCAGAGTAGCAAATGAAATGGTTAAGACTTGAATGGTTAGCACTTAGCAGGATGTGTTAATTGTTGATCTGATCTAGCGAAACATTCACCTAATGTTAGCAGCTTAGGAGTGTTGTAGTTTCAGGCATGGTATATGTAAAGAACAAATCAAACATACACCAGAAAGTTATGGGAAACGGCGAGATTCTTCACACGGCCGGTCGGGATCAGAACCTTGGAAAAATGGTCGCAAGATCCATTCAGAAGCATGCAGTGCCTATATATTATTCCTTTTACCATGACCATGACCATGCATTATCTGTAATTAGGTCGTGCAAACTGCAGGAATCTCTTTGACCATGCGTGTTAGGCATATATACGAGGCCTCAAATTGTGCATCTTTCTTAATCTCAATGAACACATTGAACTGCAATAGTACCATGTTTAGGCCCTGATTCCTGCGTGCACGCCAAACAATCAGCGCAGGAAGAAACGAGCTTCCAAAGACTTGTGCTAGGCCGGCCGGCCGGCAGGGCACTTTATTCCATAAGCATTCCATTCCAGTAGCAAGTAGGAGCAGGAAGCATGCTGTAAAGTTGATGCAGTTGCTTAGCCCTTAGGCTTGGAATCTTCAGCAGATGCAGATGCAGACGCACACGAAGATCGATCGATCGATCGACCTATCTCACATGTCCAAAAGTTGCATGCAGCATCTCCTCCTCCTTCAGGAAACACGGATCCATCAGCTAGCTGCTCGCTTTGACCATCAACTTAACCCATTCTTCCTCTTGTAATCATCTTAGTTTAGGACACTGGTAATTAAGTAGCCCATGGGTGCCGTGCGGAGGAGAGGAAGGCAGAAAGCCGTGCGCATCCATGACCACCACACCAGTTCTGCATTGCTACTGCTGCTGCTAGCCAGTAGTCAGTCCATTGGTAATCCGAATTTGGCCGTGATCAGCTGCTTTCCTCTCACCAATGGAGCATTTCCCACATGTTGGAATGTATGCGCAGCAGCTAGCTGTAAAGCTGCCTAGGATGCCGGCGCCGCGAAGGAGAGGAGGCCAAGAAGGGTAGAAGAACACCGCCTGCCTACTTGTACTTGTATATATTTCGGCATTAGGACCAGCTCTGCTTTTGCCCAGTCCATTGGTCGCAGCAGCCAATTAGGTAAGATCATATGCTGCAATACCGCAAAGTTTATATGTTCCGGTTTTGATCGGTGCCGGGAAAGGCGGGTCGCCTTTATGCCGATGGAGATGGACGGATGGGTGCATGGCTGGCTGTTGCTTTGTTTGACCAGATTAAAGCCAGGAGGAGATCTTTGACCGAGGAGCCAGGTCAGAGGCTGAGATGCTTTGACCTTTGCATGTGTTGTATTGTCGCCTGCCGCGAGGAACACCGGCACGAGACGGCATTCCGATTGCAATTTGCAGCTGCACGCTGTGACAAGTGAGAAAGATACCGCCTCTAGGGCTGGGCGGCCCAGCCCAAGAGCATAGGGCCATGACCATGTGGCCTGGGCTATCAATTCCTAATGATCCGTAGTACATCAAAATGGTTAAACTTCTGTTTAAGTTCAACACAGAGAGAGAGAGAGAGAGCAATGTAGGATCTAGCGATTCAGATTGCTGGGCTATAGTTTCAATGTCATTTCATGTTAGTTAAAAGTGTTCACGTTATATATACATACTTATATCCAAAGAAAAAATAATTTTTGAACCTAATATTTTGTGCACGTGGTGTAACCGCCCTGACTAGGACTGTTCTAAGCAAGCGTGAATCGACTCATGGCAGCCGCACTGCATGCGGTCCCAAACGGCACTCGCTCTCGATGGCGACGTCCGACCGACCATACCATACCAGAATGGACACCGTCAGTTAAAGCATGACGTGCAGCAGCTAGAGGGTGACGCGCATTCAGCAGAGCCCACGCGGTTTGTCTCTATATGCATATAGATAGCTAAACTTAGGCCATGTTTGTTTAGACTTTTTGTCTAGCTTATAAGCCAAAAAAAAAACCTAAACCTAAACAAAGGGATGGCTTTTTCATCCAACTTATAAAAAGTTTAAGCCATTTTAAGCCTAAAAGCCATGAGTCACGGAGAGGTGCTTTTTTTTTTTTTTTTGGAATGAAATACCCTTTTGCCACTAAAATTCGTTGAAATTACCCTCGAAATGCCATCTGTATATAAGTGCATACTGTTTCATTTTTCCACTCTTTTTTCCCTCGGTCGGCTCCCACCCACCGCCTCCGCTCCCACCCGCCGCCCCCTCCCCATATCCAACGCCGGCGCCTCCCTCTCCTCCCCCAACCCCGACGCCTCCACTCCTGTCCCCTCCTGCCGCCTCCGCCTCTCCCCACCCGCCGCCTCCCCTCCCTATATCCAATGCCGGCGCCTCCCTCTCCTCCCCCAGCCCCGACGCCTCCACTCCTGTCCCCTCCCGTCGCCTCCCACCCGCCGCCTCTCCCACTTTCCTCCTCCTCCCATATCCAACGCCGGCGCCTCCCTCTCCTCCCCCAACCCCGACGCCCACTCATGTCCCTCCCGCCGCCTCCCACCCGCCGCCTCTCCCCTTGCCGCCTCCTCCCCCATCCCCGACGCCGACGCCTCCTCTCCTCTCCCAACCCCGCCTCCCTCCTCCCCAACCATTCCCCAACCCCACCGCCTCCCCTCCCCATCCACAACGCTGCCGCATCACCTGCCCCGACGCCGCCTCCCGACGTCGCCTCCAATGCTCGAGTAGGCAAATAAATCGTGAGCTCCTCCTCTCTTTCCTTCCTCTTGGGTTCTTTCGTTCTTCGCACTCTGTAGCATATTGTTGTATGTCGAAAATTACCAAAAGTGATATGCTATATGTATCCCGTCATGCAATCAGTGTCATACCAAAATGATATGAACTCAAACTATATCCTGTCAAAGTTTCCATATTGTTCACTAGTATGCAGACTCTCACAGTAGTTGGTGGTGATCTTTGGATTTAATCCCATGAACATCCATCTCTCACAGTTGGTGGTGGTGGTCTATTACCAGTGTTAGTCATAACAAACTGTTATTCAGAATGGGAATATCAATTGTATCTGTCATGTTCTTCCTTTCAATAGCAGCATTTCTTGGGTACCAGGAAAGGCAAGCAACCCACCATTGATTATATTGATCCTATTATGTTCAATACAATTTATCTTGTTTGCAACTGTATGTATGCATGTTCTATTTTGAAGATTAATTTCTCGTTAGTGGTAGTTAATCCTATGTCGGGACCCAAAAATGCAATTATGAACCCTCTGTGTATTCTGCATTTGTTGGACCGAAAAGGCGACTAGAGGGGGGGGGGGTTGAATAGGAGCACACTCACTTTTTCAACCAAGATCAGATTCAATCCAAATCTCACTCCAATAACTATGGAAGCTATAAAGATCAATATACCAGTACAGCGGAAGACTAGTATTGAATCCAATCTAAACCCCGAAGCAAAACAACTAAAATCAACACGGGCTAAAAATCTAAGTGTTGGGTGGTCTGACCTCTGTGTTAATGGCGGTCAGACTGGTGCCTTGGGCGGTCGGACCGGTCACCAGGGGCGGTCTGACCTCCAGTCTGATGAACAGTAAAAACAGCCCGAAAAATGAAGTTACAAATAGATGTAACTTTTGATCTACAACTCCAAACTTGATGAAACTTGGAACACACCTTCTCTAGGATGTCAGGAACCTATTCCAATCGAAGATCGTGAAGATCCATGGAAAAGTTATGACCTTTTTCAGTTTGAGAGGAGGATGGTTCAAAACCGAGTCAAAACGAAAACTAGATCCAAAAACTTACTCGTGGGTGATTGATGATCAAGATGATCCTAGATGTGTTCCCACATGTCACAGCAAGCTAAATCACATGAAGAAATCAATCAAAAACATATGAATCAAAGAAAGACTCAAAATCACCAAATAGAGAGAAGAAAGGCAAAGAGACACATCTTTGAGCAAACTTTCTTTGGATTAATTTGATAGGGTTTGGGTTTACAGCCACTCCATCAATGGAGGACAAAGCTCAATCCAAGAGCACGAAATCAAATCAAAACTCTCTAGAACCCTAACCTCCACTAATCCTCTCCCTAAGCCAAACTAGGGTTTCAACAATAATGAAAGGGTTGGGGGAAGTGCAGCCACCTCCTCCTCTATTTATAGTGGAGACTTAGACCTTCTAGAAGTTTAACTTAAATGAGCTCCCGTTAAGACCCAACACAAACGGGTCACACACGCACGTATTTTAAAGCACCGTCTTCAACACCTCTTGACCTAAACCGCTTCTCTTTGCGTCGTCTTGCGCCGCGGGTTGGCAAAAGGTCACCAAGGTGGTATTTGGTAAGATTACCAAAATACCTCTTCTCGGTCCTTCTCCGAAGACCGAGTCCATCTACGCGAAGCACTTCGCCTGCTCCGCCACGTGTAGGTTGATCAACGGCTCTCTCCATGTCGGCAAGTCTCTCCCATCCGGCTCCCACCGAAACCACCATGGCACTTGCATCGACTCCCGCGCCGCTTGATCAAACCGATCGCCGACCGAATCGTCTGTTCGGTCATCATTGTCCATTCTGCACCATACTTGATTTCATTGACCTCACCCGGCATCGTCGATCGTTCTGTACCTCAGCTCTCCAAGCCTAGTCCCGATCATCCTCGCCGTTGACCGTCGTTGACCACCAAGCAACCTGCACAATAATAGACAAGCAAATCGAATCCGTGAACAAGTTCTTCACAACTTGGCCCACGTTAGTCAAAACATGCATCATGCAACACATATGCACTGAAACTCATGACTTTGACCTAACCAACGAACAACGCCGCCATGAAGGCCGACATTCAAGTGACAACCGGTCAGACCGCCCCTCAGGGCCGGTCTGACCGCCAGCTATAGGCTGGTCAGACCGGCCAATGGGACTTAGCCAAATTTTGGTCCCTCAAATCCCAGACCCTACTGGAATTTTATATATCGAATAACTTTTTACTGGAGACTCCAAAAATCATGAGACCAAGTGCATTGGGATCCCCTCACTTGCCTACACCCTCTATTTTTGGCCCAGCCTGTTCTGACCATTTTTTATCACGGCCGGTCTGACCGATTTGGGTCCGATCGGACCGCCATGCTATGGCCGGTCGGACCGCCCCTGTCCAGAAAGCCTGAAACTTTGTCGAAAACTCGTGAAACGATAAACCGTTAACGCCATTGCCAATTGTCATATCATCCTAAGATCTGGAGCATATCCCCATGATATCCACAGCATTAGTCTAGGATCACACTAGTGCACACAGTATTAGCATAGATGAATATCGATCCACACAAGACGATTAATAGGGTAATTGACTAATTTGAATAACAAATAATGGTTTTGACCTTATGGTCGAGTTTACATTTATTAAGCCTCGCAGGGCTGACAATAGATAAAATAGCAGCAGCGAAATGAACTTAAACTCCAGCAGAATCCCATCAATTCACCACAGGCAACTGGCTGGGATCAAGACCTTAACGATCAGCACCTTCGTAGAAATCCTCCTCAAATGTAGGCGAAGACTCCTCCACTTCTGTTGATTGTTTGAAGCAAGCATGAGTACACAATCGTACTCGCAAGTCATGCCACATAATGCAATTTATAGATGATTGCTTATTCCAAAGGAATGACTTCTGTGGTTCTTTTGCAGAAATACAACATTTGTAATTGATTACAAATAATAGATTGAAAGCATAATTCAAAACAAATAAACAATATTAATTTATCATTTCATTTCACAAGGACACAAAGCATAAACAAGTTATTCACGCAACTGCACAAGTTATCTCACACAGCTGACCCTTCCCAATTGTTTTATGAAAATCTACCCCTCTTGTGAAATCCCCAAGCATGTCCATGACCGCGGACGCGGCTATTCGAATAGATTGATTTAACACTTTGCAGATATTGTACACTTTGCCCACACAATACAATCAGTGTAGCTAGCACTGACCATAACAAAAACTTTCAGAAACTTCATTTCAAACATTGAAACTCCTAGTGTGCTTTACCGCCGTCCAATTTGTACACACATCCCTTGGTACAACACGCACTGTTGGATCTGAAGACGAACCGCTCATAGATATGACCCAAACACAGCGGTACACACCTTCCACCTTAGCACACAGTCTAACTTATCTGCCTGAGTAGTTAATGTTAAGATTTCATAACTTACTAAGTTAGGCCCGTTCCATACCAGGCATGTGGTCGTACAGTAAGGCTCAGTTCAATGGCGCACGAAGTTAAGTTCTTAATTGACCAAGGTAAGACTTCCAATTTCTAACTAAACGTCACACAGACCAATATTCTCATTCACACAGTTTCCACCATATTACACAGTATCCACCACTTGCCTCAGTCTAAATCTTTTTCCACCCTGTTGGTTAAGTGCAACATAATCCATCAACGAGAAATAGCACACAACACACATAATTTTATCACACAGCTCCATAATAAATTAGTCAAGTTTATATTTACAACTCGCTTGAGATGATGACTCGCAGTATGGCTAAGCAATTTACTCGTATCTAATTAACCCACGTTGGTGCTACACTAATATCAAATGAGTCATAATTGGAAATAAAGTTCGCAAGAGTTAACTTTAAAATAAAATTTAAAAAATAGTTAATTAATAATAAAAATGTTCATTACCATATGTTGTGTATAATTAGTGAGTACCACGATTTGATACACTTACAACTCCACTTCAATCAGAGTAGAGTGATACACTCACAACTTCATCACTCCACCAAGAGTCTCCCTTACGTCTATTTTTATTTTATTTTTATTTTATCACGGTGATTCTAAATTTCAAACGGAAGAATTAAAAAAAAAAAGAGATAGAAAGCTTTCGGGTTTGCACCGTCTACACAGGTCCTGCCCCGACCCGTTCCATATTTTCGGGTCGCACTTCCCTTCCAGTCCGAATTTCGCAGCTTCTCGTAATGGGGGCAGAAGACGATGGTAGCCAGCCGCCGCCGCCGCCGCCGCCGCCGCCGCCGCCCGCTGCCGGTGAGCCCGCACCCGCGGCGAGGGCGCCACCCATCACCCCAGCCCAATTCCTCTCCTGGAAGCAGCGAAAGGTCCCTCTTTTTTCCTTTCCTTAAGTAGAAAGTTTCTCTGCATATCGCCATCAATTTAGGTCTGCAATTTTCTTGCTTTCTCATAATTTCCTGTCCATCCGGCAAGCAACTAAGTGTAAAGTTCCGAACTTTCGGGGGTTTCCCTTTTACTACGCTATGGAATTACTGGTGATTTGTCGGCTCATCCCTGGATGCAGCCAAATATGTGGTGAATATGTGACTTTTGTTCCTGTGAGCCGGCTGTTGGCGTCCGAAATCTAACATGTTAATCCTTTCGGTGGCATGTGTAGTAGGTTTTCGAATTGGATCGATGGGTTGGAAATTCTTAGTTTGATTGCCATCAATAGATGATATTACATTTCTTCATCGTGTTGAAATCGATCTTCTGAGTGGTGATTAGTTTTGGAAAAACGATGCAACAGTTTTGAATGGTCTGGTCTCTGGTGAGCTTACGAGACTTGAAGGTTGTTTGTGTTTGACTGTAGCTTTCTCGTCAGCTTCTTATCAATTGCCTGGGTAATTGTCATGGATATGTCATTGTTTCTGCCTTTGAACTATTTGTTTTAATTTTTAGAGGATACTTCTGCTCTAATTTGCGCTTGTTTCTACATGTATTATTTTCATGCATAGCGGCATAGTTACTCGTGAAGTTATGACAGGTCTTCTATTTATTGATATATCATTTATTTACTATATTAGGGAGAACTGCATTGGTCATGTATTTTCTTTGAAACACACATTTTTCTTGTTGTAATTATTTGTTATTTTGTTGTTTTTGTTTGTTTGGAGGCACTCTTCTGATTATTGCGGATGCCGCTTGCTCAATGGAAGGAGCTGTATTACTTTGTTTGCTTATGTCCTCATGAGTACGAAATTTGTAGTAGCTTGAACAGTGTCTTATAAAAGTTTGATGGTGGTTGTTCTATGCTATTCCAATTTCGAAACACAGAAGAACATTTAAGACTGTGTACTGGATGATGGGCTGAGGTTACCATAGTTTCACCATGTTTTTATTTAATCTAATTATAACTGCTTTATAAGAATGTGGTGTGCGAACTGTAGTAGGCAATAACCAGCGGCGGAACCAGGAATTGAGCATAAGGGGGGCCCACTAGACAGACATGTTTGGCCAATACAAGAGAAAATATACATCTATTTACTTAAATTTAGCTCTACGACTATCAAACATATCATACAAGTTAATGATTTCATTGGAACTGAAATTGACTACAATTTTCTTCCCTCTAGTACCTCGCAACGGCGGCATGGTGCGATACTTCTTGCCTTCTGGTTGCCAAGTAGCTTGGTTCAACGTACCGTTATTCCGCAAAGCAAACAAGAAAGGGGCAGTTTAGAAGAATGCTAGTAGCCTAAACAACAATCCTCCTCTTTAACTTGTGGTATATCCAATTTAAAATAAATTTCGAAAGTTTTTGTAAGAAAAATCTGAACGCTTGCTTTAACCTCTTTTATATATGTCTGTTTGTAATCATTGCATATGGCTCCCTATGGACTTAGGAATGACATTGTTGAACATATGAAAATATTTGTGTCCTCGTTGATTAGTATCAATTTATTTCACGATTGTTATTGGATCAGTTTCCAAGTTCCCTTTTCAGAGATGTTCTTTGAATAATACAACACATTTCATGCTGACTGAGTAAACTTATTGATGTGATAATAAAAAACACAAATATTCTTTACTTGTGCTTGGAAAGGTCTTCTGTTAAGTGATGATGATGATGCGGTGTCTGTCTGTATTGAGAAATGATGGTCTGTTGTTAGACTAATATATCTTTAGAAATGTTCTGTTGTTAGGCTAATTTGTGTTTCCTCCATGCTATTTCCAATGTAACACCAATGTCTAGTACCACTACATGCATGTACATGGTAGGACTGGGGTACTTAAATAACAATATTGATAGATTCAATTAAGTCTCTTGCATCATTTTGAGAGTATGAAATCGAGCTGTTATTTAGATGATGATGTGGTGTCTATCTTGAGAAATGATGGTCTGTTGTTAGACTAATATATCTTTAGAAATGTTCTGTTGTTAGGCTAATTTGTGTTTCGTCCATGCTATTCCAATGTAACGTCAATGTCTAGTACCCCTGCATGCATGTACATGATAGGACTGGGGTACTTGAATAACAATTTTGATAGATTCAATTATGTCTCTTGCATCATTTTGAGAGTATGAAATCAAGCTGTTATTTACAAAGAACATGGGGGGTGATTTTCCTATTTTTATAGTCATGGGCTCATGGCATTTTGGACTGTCACTAGGTTATTTTGAAGTTCTTCAATTTGTTCAATTCATGGTACTGTTGAGTCTGCGACTACGTGGAATGTACATGCCTAGTTTTCAGTTTGGCTGATCTATATGAAAAAAAACTAAGAAAAGCTGAGTAGCATCTTTGTTTCTTTAAATTCAGGATGCAGAGGAAGCTGCAAGGAAAGCTGAAGCAGCCCAGAAGCGAGCGGCGGATTTAGCTTCAGGAGCAGTGCAAATGAATGGCCGAGAGCTGTTCCAGCATGAACCCTGGGTGTTTGACAATAACATTTACTAAGATGATCAGATCTGTCTGCAGAAATTCACAAAGCACGTGCTATCTTGTCTAGTCAAGTTTGTACAAGCCCATTGTTCTTTGCTTTATGGAATCTGTAAAATACTTTGCTGCTGGTATATCAGAGAGAAGGCATTCAGATTTCATAGGATGCTGTATGTGCATTGACTGTATGTATCCTCCCTCGTTGGGCTCAACCAGTGGCGGTGTCGCTAATCTATCAACCTATCATGTGTATCTTCCGAAGAGGTTGCGCGAAGCAAAAGTACGCTTTACGGGTATTCAATACACACTTGTACCTATCATGTGTATCATCCACAAAAATACGCTTTGATGTCTTGGTGAAATCACTACTCCCACACGTCCCCTTGGTCACTGCCTCCGGCCAGCCTCCGCCGCCGCTCGACTTCTCCGCGGCCGGCCCCCCAAAACACTGTACCACATACGTTGGTTTCTATTGTCGTGGATAGATATCCTCCTGTTTCCTAGCTGTACAAAAACTAATGGGCGCACGATAAGTGGGAGAAAAAATCAAAAAGGATTTTGAAGTATCTGTCAGACAGCTTCAGGGCCACCCTGGTACTGCATAGGCAGCAGACCTGGAACGATCCTCTACAGCCGTTGGACTTCCTCGAAGAAGATTATCATCCTTGGCCGTTAATCACGCTCTAGCCGTGAAGCTAAATCTCATCAACCAGACTGTAATGCTTGCCTCCTTATCGGTAAAGGATGCAACGGTACGAGCCTATAGAACAGATCCTGTTCAAGTAAGGTCGTGCTATCCGTGTGAAGGCAAACGCTTTTAGGCTGTGACTTTCTCTCGTAAACTTCCGAGGCGGTATTAATTTGCTCGCCGCGATGCATGCTTAAGGAGTTTGCTCTACTTCTGGGCGGGCCCATGATAGCTACCATTATGAGCTCGTAGAATTAATGAAACCTTTGAAGCTTAAACATTGTCGCATGCGTCTACGTTCGGTTCTCTTTTTTACTATTATTATATCAAGATGCTAACAACTGCGAAGTTATTGCTTCTTCTGTTGATAGATGGATGTCAAGTTTAGCGAGAATAACTTTGGTTGTCTACTCCGACGTCATGTCTGTTTATACATTTGTTTGATCTGGGAGTCGTTTTAGATGGTCAATATGGATCCACCGCGTGATCATTAATCTTGACGATCCATTAATTCTTAGATAGGTTATTTCACATCTGGTCATGCACCACATGTTGTTCCTTGTGTTTCTCACGATCTCAGCTGTCCAGCGATGATCCGACAGTCTACCTTTGTCGGGTGGTTGCCGCCATGTTTGGATTGCAATCACCTTGTCTTCATCCATGGATACCCATTTGGCGGAAATGATGTGGCCGAGATATGCCATAGACGACGTACCAAAGGTACATTTGGACCGCTTCAAATGTAGCCCATTCTCTTGCATGACATTGAGGATGATCTGTACATGTTGCAAGTGTTCCGCCCAAGTTGAACTGTATATCAAAATATTGTCAAAAAAAGACGAAGGTAAGGACGTAGAACCGTGTTCATCAACGCATGGAATGTAGACGACGCATTGGTCAGTCCGAACGGCATCACCAAGAATTCAAAATGTCCATGATGGGTTCAGAAGGCGGTCTTCTCCACATCGGCAGGGTGCATGCGCACTTGATGATAGCCTGAGTGGAGGTCAAGTTTGGTGAAGAAATGTGCCCCCTTTAACTCGTCAATGAGCTTGTCGACGACTGGGATTGGGAATTTGCCACGGATCGTTAACTCATTATGCGCCCGGTAATCCACATAAAAGCGCCAGGAGTGGTCGGCTTTCTTGACAAGTAAGACAGGTGAAGAAAATGTCGAAGTACTTGGTCAGATGGTGCCCTGCTGCAACATCGCGTTGCACTGACGTTCGAGCTCATCTTTTTGCAATTGTGGGTTTCGGTATGGTCAAACCGCCACCGGGTCTGATCCCTAGCGAAGGTGAATGTGTGATCAAATGTTCGGACCGGTGGGAGGCCTCTGGGTTCGTCAAAGATGTGTTCGAACTCACTTAATAGGTCAGAGAGGAGATCCTCCTTTGAGCAAGAAACTATATGTATTGCTGCCGCCGGTGCTGCTAACCCGTGCAAAGCAATGTGACGGCCGTCGTGCCAGAATGATATACGCAAGTTGTTGAAGTCCCAAAGAACAGGCCCTAACATGCAGAGCCACTGAACCCCAAGGACAATGTTGATTCCACCGAGTGGAATGGCTAGGGCGTCCGTCGTGAAGTTTCACCGGCAATGGACAGGGTCAAGTTACGAGCGATGCCGCCACTATATATCTGGTCCTCATTGGCAACTTCCACCCTAAGGCCAGTTCGGGGCTCGAGTTGAACTCAGCACCATCCCTTTGCTGATGAAATTTTGTGTGGACCCTGTGTCCAATAGCGCAGTGAATTCCTTCTTGCCTACCATCACCTTAAGTTGCATGGTTTCATTTGCTCTGATGCTCCATATTCCAGTCAAGGCATGAAGAGATACTATGGGTGCTTGATTGGGCTCCGCTGGTGTGTCGTTCGGCCCATCATCGTCATCAACGTCCGACACATCTATATAGAAAAGCCATTAACAACAATGCCCTCATACAAACTGTTCGTCACAGTTAAAATAGAGGCCCTTTTTGCGCCTGATGGTGCTATGGCAGTTGAACTGGTCGTTGTTGCAATATCTGGTGACGATTGTCATGGTACTGAAGGCATCGGAGTTGATGGTTGCTGCCACCCCATCGACGTGGACTCGGGTGGTTGCTGCCTGCTGCTGGCACCACTGGAGCCGCCTATCCGCGATGTTCATACGCTCTGGCTAGACTCATTGCCACCTGGAGGTCTATCGGATTTTTTAGCTCTACATCAATGCACAATTGTTCCACCAGTCTGGCGGTAAAGAGTTGCATCTGATGTAGTGGATGTAATGCCTCTGTGCGACACAACAATGCAAGGAACTGCTCAATATATTCTTGGACCGAGCTGGTGAAAGGAAGGCATGCCAGAGCGCCGAGAGGATTGCTTCTTATTGGTGGCCCAAATCGTAGATGACATAGATCTTTGAGACGAGGCCATGATGGTGTACCGCAATCACGCTCTAACCGGAAAAACCAATATTGGGCGATTCCCGTGAGATGATAAAAAAGCGAGCCATACCTTATCAGCTTTTTCCGTCCTTTTCCCGCGGAAGAATTGTTCACATCAATTAATCCAGGCCAAAGGGTTATCCTTTCCGTCGTAGACTGGGAACTCTAGCTTGTGGTAGCGTGGAACCCCTGATGAAGCGCTGCCTGATGGCAAGACGGTGGGAAAATTGCCACTGTGGTGCTCTTGGGGTTGGGGATGAAATTGGTGTTGATTGTATGGCATGGTGGTGGGTCTAGATATGGTTGTTGGAGCGGTTGATAAGGTGGTAGGATTCATGGAGTATGGAGATTGTAGGTACTGGTTGGCTGATGATGTTGCGGTGGTAGCTGGAAATGCCGCCAAAGACGGCTGGCCAATATTTGCCCAAAAAAATTGGGTGTTGTGATCCTGGTGGAGGCAACAACAGACCTGGCAAATCTACCGCCGGTTGCTTCTCGACTGCTATCAATCGCGTGACAACATCACCCATTTGTTGATGCATACCATCGATGTGCACTGTAAGCATCTGTATGGATTGGAGCAGTTGTGCCATGGACACCTCCGTCGCGTCCTTCGATCCTGACATAGCAGCATCCAAGGATGACTCTGATACCATATTGGTATGACCCAGCGACCTCAAGGGGTACCGGAGCATTACCGGCGGCCTTGTTCGCGCGGTCCTGCGCCCAGGAGCCGTGATGGAATATGTGGTCAACAAGAGCTAGACATGGAACAGAGAATCGGGATTTGGGGATAGACTTTACTTGATTGCTTACCGATACAATGAATAATGCTCCCCTTTTATAGTCTTATATCAATCCTTCCCTACTCCGAATACAACTGTTACCCTCTCCTAAAGATAACAATCTATCTATTAATTAAAGAAAGCATATAACTAAAGGTAGCCTATGATATGTATTCATGAACTAAAGATAGCCTCGGACACATATTCCTTAGTTGATTCCGTTCTCTACTGCTGGCTTTTGAGCCATCCTCCTTGCGTTGCAGCGCTGATACGGAATCCCCCACATAATACCTCGCAATGGCGGCATGGTGCGATACTTCTTGCCTTCTGGTTGCCAAGTAGCTTGGTTCAACGTACCGTTATTCCGCAAAGCAGACAAGAAAGGGGCCAGTTTAGAAGCATGCTAGTAGCCTAAACAACATCATCTTTAATTGGTGGTATATCAAATTTAAAATAAATTTCAAAAGTTTTTGTAAGAAAAATCTAAACGCTTGCTTTAACCTCTTTTATATATGACTGTTTGTAATCATTGCATATGGCTCCCTATGAACTTAGGAATGCGTGGATATCATAAGGATATGCTTATGATCTTATGATGATGTTACAATTGGCAACGACGTTGAAGGTTTGTTAAATTATGTGTTTTCGGCAAAGTTCAGGTGCTGTCAAGTCACTGGGGGTCAGACCGGCTAAGAGGAAGCGGTCCGATCGGCTAGTGGCGATCGGACTGGCTAAGAAGCGGCGGTCCGACCGGCCTGGTGGCGGTCAGACCAACCACCTCGGGCGGTCTGACCGGCCATTATAAAAGTTGAATTTTGGAGTTAGGCCAAAAAATAGAGGATGTATGCAAGAGGTGGGATTCTCCTACACTTGGTTTCATAATTTTTGAAGCTTCCAGTCAAAAGATCTATTCATTTAAAATTTTCAGAGAGATCTCGGATTTTCAGGGTTAAAATTTGGCAAAGTCCCTAGATGGGCGGTCAGACTGGCTCATGGGTAGTGGTCAGACCGGCCAGAGTGGTCTGACCGGCCCATGGGTGGCAGTCTGACTAGTTTTCACTTGTTTCATCGGCCATCTTGGCGGCAATCTTTGCCTGTTAGGTCAAGTTCATCGTTTTCAGTGCATATATGTTGCATGATGCATGTTTTGACTAACGTGGATCAAGTTGCGAAGAACTTGTTCCCAGAATCGATTTCTTGGTCTATTGTTGTGCAGGTGGCTTGGAGGTCAACGGCGAGGATGATCGGGACTAAGATTGGAGAGCTGAGGTTCAGAACGATCGATGATGACTGGTGAAGTCGATGGATTCAAGCATGGCGTAAATAGACAAGGATGACCGAACAGGAAGTTCGGTGCGACGGGTTGCATCAAGCGGCGCAGTGGTCGGTGCAAGTGCCATGGTGGTTTCGGTGGAAGTCGGATAGGAGAGACTTGCCGACATGAAGAGAGCCGTTGATCAACCTACACGTGGTGAAGCATAGGAGTGCTTCATGAAGATTGGACTCGGTCTTTAGAGAATGATCGAGAATGGGTATTTTGGTAACTTCACAAAGATACCGCCTTGATTACTTTTGACTAAACCGCGGTGTAAGACGGCGCAAGAAGAAGTAGCTGAGGTCAAGAGAAAATGAAGATGATGCTTTGAAATGCGTGCATAAGTAAAACCCGTTTGTGCGCAGAGAGATCGACGCTGGAGCAACCTAGTTGAACATCAAGCATGGCAATCCGTTATCTAAGCAGGGTGCGCATGAGTTTCAGACTGAGATTGAGATGCTGTCGGAGCTCCGCCATCGTCATATTGTGTCACTGATTGGTTACTGCGACGAGAAGAATAAGATGATCCCGGTCTATGACTACATTGCCCATGGAAGCCGCGTCTAATTATCTGCATCGGTGTCTCTCGTGGGCTGGAGTACCTCCACTTTGGCACAAAGCCCACCATCATTCATCGTGATGTGAAGACGACAAATGTTCTGCTGGATGAGAAATGGGTTGCCAGGGTTTTCAGGTTTTGGTCTGTCCACCAGGACTGGGTGGTCGGTGGATGTGAGCAAGCAAACTTGGTGGATTGGGCATTAAATTGTCAGAGGAAGGGCATCCTTGATCAGATTATCGATCCATATCTAAGGTGAAAGATTGCTCCAGGGTGCTTCAAGAAGTTTGCTGAGACTGCTCTCATGAGTTTGCTATTGAACCCACAAGGCCACAAGTAATACTGTGAGACAGACATACGTTGGTTTCTATTGTCGTGGATAGATACCCTCTTGTTTCCTAGCTGTAAACAATACAAAAACTAATGGCCGCAGGATAAGTGGGAAAAAAATAAAAAAGGATTTTGAAGTATCTGTCAGACAGCTTCAGGGGGTTCCTGGTTGCATAGGCAGCGAACCTGGAACGATCCTCTACAGCCGTTGGGACTTCCTCGAAGAAGATTATCCTTGGCAGTTAATCACGCTCTAGCCCTGAAGCTAAATCTCATCAACCAGACTGTAATGCTTGCCTCCTTATCGGTAAAGGATGCAGCGGTACGAGCCTATAGAACAGATCCTGTTCAAGTAAGGTCGTGCTACCTGTGCGAAGGCAAACGCTTTTAGGCTGTGACTTTCTCTCGTAAACTTCCGAGGCGGTATTAATTTGCTCGCCGCGATGCATGCTTAAGGAGTTTTCCCACTTTCTTGTGCAGGAACCGGCCGTATAAACATGGTACAAGATCACTCTCCATGGCGAACTCAAGTTACCCACCGGTCGCAGAATGAAAAGTACGAAATGGAGATAACCTTATGTAATATCCCGTTTTTCATTTATTGAATAGTAATTATATCGATTTTGATTTTCACTCGAATTTTCAAATTTGTGGTTTGAATTCAAAAAAAAAAATCTCTCCTAGCTTCGTTTAAGCTTGGGTTTGTGTTTCAAATATTCATTCAAAATTCAGATTTTCAAATTTGCTTTGAATCTATTTTTTTAAATTCAAAACCCATTTATTTATTTATTTATTTATTTTCTTTCTTTTCTTTTTCTGGGCCGGCTTTCTCCCGGCCCATCTCTCTTTTTCCTCTCTCCCGGCCCGGCCCAACCGGCCGCATCTCCCCAGCCGGCCCGTCTCCCCACGCCCGGCTTTCTTCTTCCTCTCTCCCCCGAAAACACCGCCGCCATTCGCTTCTTCTCTCTCGCCTCCCTCTTCTCTCTCGCTCTCTCGGCGCTCTCTTGCCCCCCCCCGCCGCGCTGGCTTGCATGTGCGTCGCTGCTGCCACGCCGCGCCCTCCTCCACCCGGGCCCCCTCTCCTCTCCCCGCCGCTCGGCGCTCGTCCCACGCCCGCGCCAGACGGCTTTCCCCGCCGCCCCACGTGCGCCTGTCTCCCGCACCCTGACGGCTTTCCTCCTCCCGTCCTCCACCGCTGTCGGCTTTTCTCCCCTCCTCTCCCCGGCCATAAAAGGCCGAGCCCTTCTTCTTCCCTCTTCGCCCCCTTTTTTTTCTCGGCGTCGCCGTCACCGCCTCCTCGAGCGCCTCCTCGCTCAGGAGCTCCGCCGAGGTCTCTCGCTCCTCGCCTGTCGGCCGCGCTTCCTCGGCAATGACCACTGCCGCCCAGCTCCTCTCCCGACGCCCTCGGCTCCGCCCCGTCTGCTGCTGTCGTGCCGCCCAGAGCCCTCCTCTGCGCTGTCTCTCGCCCGACGCTGCCGCCTCCACTGCTTTCGCCTCGGCGACCTCTCGTGAGCCTCCCGTCGCACCTCCCTCTCTCCTCCCGTGCGCTCTGGTCACCGCCGTCTCCCCTCGGTGCCATCCGACCGCGCCGCCGCCTCCGCAGCCTCCCGGCCGCCTCCTGTTGGCAGGCAAACCACCGCCCAGTGCCACCCCTTTCTCTCCTCCCGCCCGGTCAGACCGCCCCTCTCCCGGTCGGACCGGCCTGCCAGCCCGGCTCCTCCTGCTCTCTGCTCTCTCTCTGTCCCTCTCTCCGATAGTGAGCCAAACCCTAGGCAGCAGTGGAGCAGCAGCTTGTGTTGTTGTGTTCTTACTTTTGGAATGTATGAAAATATTTGTGTATGCATTGAAGATTTGTGTTTGGAGATTTGGATGTCTGTTGCGAATATTTTGTTTATGTTGTGCAGGTAGTCGCGGAACGATAAATGTTTTGTGTTGAAAAGTTGTGTATTGGAAGTGTTGTATAGCATTTGTGTTTGGGTAGCATTTGTGTGTTGTATCGTTTTGTATTAATCGGTCGGCTAGTAGCTTTCCTTTTTGGCTAAAATGTTTCCAAAATATATATTCTCCGTGATTGTACTACGACTTGCGTTGAATCGATTAAACCGTTGTTAGTGGTTAACTCGTCGATCGACAAGTACTAGTAGAATTATCCATTTCGAGTTTAGTTGAGAGTTATCGATGAAAAGCGTAATTTGCAAAATCTCGGGAAATCGAGGTTATGCAAATGACCTTCGTAATCGTCTCCGCAATCGTGTCTATTTTAATTAAAACATATTTATTCAAATTTTCCGCGTTGTGTAAAATGCTTTAAAACAAACTGGCATTTTCTCAAAATATTTTGGAAGGCTATTCGGGATTAACCTATTAATCTCGACAGCTTACTTTGAAAACCGGTATATTAATCTTGTAATCCTTTCCAGTATTCGTCGGACTAAATATTGTTTATCTCCTTTTTATCCCCGTTCAAAAGTCGTCTCTATTAAAATGTTTTACGGTCTTGTTAATTTATCGTGTATCCTAATCTTGCCCGCTCAGCGGTATCCAAAGTGAAGTATCCCTGCGATAGTTCATTCGACTTTGTCTCCCCCTTGTTTTCCCTCGGCTGAGTATCTCCGCCTTTGTCTCGTGTACTCAGCTAATTGTTTGACCTCGTCAAACATTCCCGCCTCGCAGAATCCTGTCTCTTCAGCTTGTTCATCGCAAAACTTATTAAAAGTGTTTTGTTTATATTTGGTCTTCTGGAAGTTCTTTGGATTTATTTGTTGTCTTGCTTGAATCGTGTAATTAGGAGTCGGAGTCCAGAAGAAGCATCGACTCAAGCAGGATCAAGATTTGGATAAAGACGCCGACCCAGAATTCAAAACCCCTGGCAGAGAAGGCCCTGAGTAAGATCAAGGCTGCGATAATCTGACCCAGGCGAGTCAAATACTTTGATCATTCTGAACCTACATTTTATGCAAACTATGTTTATTTAAAATAGCAAAGTTGCATGCTTTAATTTTGTAAACAATGATATGTTAAAGCTTAAGGTAGTTAAATACCCATTTGTTGATTAATTACTTATTAAGCCATCCTTTGATAATTGAATCCAGTATTCCTTGTCACCCTAGTAATTATATGGTAATACTAGTATAGGTTGTACTTAAGCGACATGCTAGTCTTGCTTAAGTACTGGGACAATAAATATCCCGATCATCATCCTTTAAATATGAAAAATGGTTTTGGGCAGTCCTTGGATGTAGATGACTGATGTGTTGCGTTAATTGGTTTTCCTCCCCAAAACCCTAAACAACTTGCTAGTACCCCATCTAGACGGATGGAAAGAATGGTGGGTGCGGACGTAGCACGAGAATGGTTGGTATGTGGTATGAACCGTCCAGATGAATTAAGGACTTAATCTTGTCATGACCTCCTGTGTAAAACCAGTACAACCGCAAGTCTGCAAATTGCAACTTGGCCTAGTAAAACTATTGAACCCTGAATGTCATCCCACAACCGGTGTTAGAAGTGTGCAAGCGGCAGGGCGTATCTTTGGCTTGAATGGGACACCGAACACGGTGAAGTTGCCCGCTACGCTATTCTCTGGGGCCGGGGCCCGCTTTGCTAGTCGTTGGGGTAAACATCCCGCACAACTTATGGAATTGGCCATAGGGGTGAGATGACGGAAAGGGCAAGGTAGTTTGAAACGTTACTGTGACGATCGCTCAACTACATGACTAAGGAATCATGTGGAGTAACGAGTATGATTATCTCTTGTGGGTACAGTGTACAACCTCTGCAGAGTCTAAAGCTGCTTTAAGCAACGCGCCTTGGTCAAAGGCGCATATGGGAACTTAACTGAGTTAGTTCTATTTCAAAAATCTTTGTGGGTGGAATGGAAATGTGTTGGGCTCATCCAAATTTTGTTTTGAATTTTCTGGTAGCCTTATCCAAAGTTGATAATCGGTGGACGTAACCGTTATCAAAATTAAGCATAAGGTGGAGGTAACCTTCGCTGTTATTTAATATTGCACTTAAATCTCTTTAATGAAAATGCAATCTGTTTAAAATGCTAAGTCATAGGACTTTGTAATTATGATAATTGAAAATGTTGCTTTAGCAAATAAAAGAACTGAGCCATCCTTGTTAAGCCTTGCATGTATATTATTGCATTCCGTGTGTTGGCTCATGAGCACGTAGTTGTGCTCATTCTCGCTTCTTTCCCCAAACCCTCGTAAGGTGAAATTTTGGAGATTTCGACTACTACAAGGAACCAGATGTCTGAAGACCCAGGAGTTCTTGAGGCGTAGTTTAGTTCTTAGTTGTTCTAGTCTCGCCCCAGTCTAGCTGACTCCGCTGGTACCTAGGTGCATTCCATATTATCTGAGTTTTGGGTAATATCGGATGTACACAGGTTTCCCCAGTCACTTGCCTGTGGAGAGATGTGTCCTCACCCATTTTGCTTCCGTTGTCGCTTCCGCTACTTTTGTGATGTAATCATTTGGCCTGTTCGGCCCTTATTGTAAAACTTGACCCGATACGGTCTATGTAAACTCTGATGTGTTAAATTAATGATTGGTATGGTTTTACGCCATTGTATGAAATGATTCAGTGATGTATCTGTGAGTGCTATCTACTGATCCAGGGAATAGCACAGTTATTCACAGAGGATTCGGGATTAGAAAATCCGGGTCCGACACCTTATTTATGCATTTTGTTCAATTTCATTTCCAAATAGAATGGAGTAGCAAGTTTTAAGTACCATCAATATACTTACTACACAGCAAAAAAAATTGTAACACGTCCAAATGCATGCTAGAACTGGGATACACAATCCCTTTAATTTACTCCCTCTGTGCTATGGAATAATGGTAAACTTACCAGTAGCCCTTCTAACTAAGAAAGAAGCATGCCTATCACACAAGAGTATAGAGAAGAACTAGTACCAACAGGAGATAGCCTTATTTATGCATTTTGTTCTATTTCATTTCCAAATAGAATGGAGTAGCAAGTTTTAAGTACCATCAATATACTACTTACTGAGAGGTGAACAGGTAGGCTACGCTAGCTACAACAATTGATTTTCTACCGTGTTCAACCAGAAAACATACGTGTAAGGGAGTCATTGATAGTTACCACTAGATGCGCTTGCGCAGCGGAAGAAAAGTTGGAGCAGCCCGGTCCAACGTAGATACGCGTTGATGAAGAAGAAACAGTCGATCGTTTCACGAACTGAATGTCTCCTCCTCGAGTCCTACGCAATAGCCTTGCGCTTTTCGCCAATCAGCACAGCAGCAACAGCAGCAGTGCCTCCACGGAGTCCACACGTTCGGGATGGAACGCCTTGCGCTGGTGTGCTAGCACCGCGCGCCCGGCTAGGGTTTCGGGATACGACCAAGGGGAGGTGGCGGCCAAAGTTCATCATGTTATACCTACAGCCCCGCCTCCATATATTTATAGAGCATGCTAATGGGCTTCCACGTTGTAGGCCCAATAGAACCTTAGTCCTATATGGATCAATATCTCTCTTAGCCTATAAAACCGTATTATTTATGATTGCCTCTTGGGCACATCACTAACAATCTTCCACTTGCACTAGAGACAATCATATAGGCAAGCTCTCCAATTCCAACCCCTTAAGTGTGTGACCCGTTAGGTTCATGTGTAGACAGCCATGACCCGAAAACCCTTTTCAAGCCATAAGTCAATAGTGGCACCTAGCAGGGCATATTGACTCCCGAGTACACATAAAGATCATATCGACTAAACCTTGATATACACATACTTGGATCCCTTTGACACACGATACCAGTCGAACTTAAGGCGAGATTCGTGCCACCCTTGTGATAGCTCAACCATTTACTCGATCTTGTGGTGGATTACAACTCATGACTAACCATTTAGTCACATTGTGATTAACTCTTTAATCACCTTGGCATGGCCATGCACTTCCCTAATCCAACCACATCGAGGGGCCCAGAGATATCTCTCCTGTTATGTAGGAGGGGCAAATTCCATCTTAATCCACTCACATCCCATTCCATGTTTCATGATTGTAGGACCGCAAAGACGACTAGGGGGGTGAATAGGCGCTTTCTCAAATTCTTCGCCTTAATCAAATTCAACACGAACTTTTCTCCTTTAGCTATGAAAGCTAAGAAGATCAGTAAACGCACAGAGGAAGGCTTGTGCTGAATTCGATAACCCCCTTTAACCACAAGACCCACACAGGAGATATGATCTCAGAAGATCGGTCTGAGTACTGGCGGTCAGACCGGCGGTTGACTGGCGGTCGGACCGGCGGTTGACTAGCGGTCGGACCATTGGGAATGGGTTCGACCTGCCGCTACCGGGCGGTCTGAAAGGCGGGCGGTCGGACCGCTGTTGCTAAATCGGTCAGACCGATTTAGTCCAGTACCAAAACACAAAGTCCAAATCCAAAACGAAAATTGGTCTAACTTTTGATTCAACCAATGAAACTTGACCAAATTTGGAGCACACCTCCCTGAGGATATCTGAGTCCTATTTCTAGCGACAATCGTTCAGATCCACTTCAAATAAATGATCTCTTTAGGTTTTACCAAAGAAGTGCTCAAACCCTAGAAATATGAAAATCTTGATTCAAGACTTGCTTGTGGGGGTTGATGATCTGGATGATTCTAGGAGTATTCCCACACATCAAAGCAAGATAAAATTGGTCAAGAGACCAAGCATAAACACTTGAATCAAGGAAGCACCAAAATCAACAAAAGAGAGAAGAACACAAAGGAGACAATCGATCTCTTAAGCAAGCATCACAAGATTGATTGATCTCACAAGATGCTTACAAAGCCACTCCCTCAAGGAGGACAAGAGCTCAAACCAAAGAGCACACACAATCTCTCCAAACCCTAGCTTCTCCTCTCCTCTCCTCTCCAAACCCTAGAAAAAGATGGAGTGGTCCAAATGAGTGCTTCAAGGGGTTTTACATCTCCCCCCTTTCTATTTATAGGAGAGCTAGGGTTTCACACATGGGACCCACACACACATAGGACCCACTCACACAAATCTGTTGAAGCAATCGCCTGCTTCACCACGTGTAGGTTGATCAGCGGTTCTCATCATGTCGGCAAGACTCTCCCGTCCGAATCCCATCGGAACCTCCCAGAGACTTGCACCGACTTCCGCACCGCCTGGATCCAACCACCGCCACGAACTGCCCGTTCGATCCATCTTGCCCATTCGCACCATGCTTGAGTCACACGACCTCACCCGACATCCATGATCGGTTCTGGACCTCAGCTCTCCAAGCGTAGTCCCGATCCACCTCACCGCTGACGCCGTTGACTGCAAGCCACCCAATACTGACAATAGACAAACAAATCGTCTCCGGGAACAAGTTCTTCATAACTTGACCCAAGTTAGTTCCACAATGCAATATGCAACAATAAAGCATTGACATTCACACATAAAACACATTCAAATCACATCAATGTGTGGATATCATGGGGATATACTCGGATCTTAGGATGATGTGACAATTGGCAATGGAGTTAATGGTTTGTCGTTTCACGGGTTTTCGACAAAGTTTTGAATCTGCTCGTATTACGGGCGGGGCGGTCCGACCGCCATAGCATGGCGGTCCGACCGTCCCAAATCGGTCGGACCGGCCATGTGCGGCGATCGACCTACCGTGACCAAAATGGTCGAATGGGTGGGCCAAAAATAGGTGTTGTAGACAAGTGAGGGATCCTAATACACTTGGTCTCATAATTTTGGAGTTCCCAAGCAAAAGTTCTATTGGTTTAAAGTTTCCAGAGGTTTGGATTTTCGGGGTTGAAAATTGGCTAAGTCGCGGTGATCCGACCGCCTTGTGGTGGCGGTCGATCCGTGCGGTTACGGCGAGACCGCCCCGAGGGGCGGTCGACCGGTTCTACTTGTTCATCGGCCAACCGTGGCGATGATGTTTTGTTAGGTCAAAGTCTTGGTTTTCATGCATATGTGTTGCATGATGCATGTTTTGACTAACGTGGGTCAAGTTGTGAAGAACTTGTTCGGATTCGATTTGCTTGTTTATTGTTGTGCGGGTTACTTGGTGGTCAACGACGGTCAACGCGAGGATGATCGGGACTAGGCTTGGAGAGCCGAGGTCCATAACGATTGACGATGCCGGTGAGGTCAATGAACTCAAGTGTGGTGCGAGAATAGACAAGGATGACCGAACAGGCGATTCGGTGAATCGTTGGATCAAGCGGTAGCGGGGTCGGTGCAAGTGCCATGGTGGTTCTAGTGGGAGCGGATGGGAGAGACTTGCCGACATGTTGAGAGCCGTTGATCAACTTACACGCGTGGCGAAGCATGGGAGGTGCTTCACAAAGATGGGACTCGGTCTTTGCAAAAGATCGAGAAGGGTATTTTGTAATTATACCAAATACCGCTTTGGTGACTTTGACGACTCGCGCGCAAGATGGCGTGGAGAAGCGGAGTAGGTCAAGAGGAGATGAAGACGGCGCTTCAAGATGCGTGCGTGTGTGACCCGCTTGTTTTGGGCCTTAACGGGGCCCATTAGGTTACTCTTCTAGAAGGTTTAAGTCTCCACTATAAATAGAGGAGGAGGTGGTGCACCCTTCAACCCTTTCATGCTTAAAACCCTAGTTTTGGCTTAAGTGCTTAGGGAAGGTTTAGTGGAGATTAGGGTTCTAGAGAGAGAGAGATGTTTTGATCTTGTGTCCATGCGTATCCGTATGAGTGGCTGTAATCGATACATTATCAAATCAATCCAAAGAAGAGTTCTCTTCAAGATGAGTTCATTTGCCCTTCTTCTCTCTATTTGGTGATTTTGAGTCTTTCTTTGATTCGCATGTTTTTGATTGATTTCTTCTCATGATCTAGCTTGCTGTGACATGTGAGAACCCATCTAAGATCATCTTGATCATCAATCACCCACGAGCAAGTTTTTGGATCTAGTTTTCGTTTTGACTCGGTTTTGAACCATCCCTCTCTCAAACTGAAAAAGGTCATAACTTTTCCATGGATCTTCACGATCTTCGATTGGAATAGGTTCCTGACATCCTAGAGAAGGTGTGTTCCAAGTTTCATGAAGTTTGGAGTTGTAGATCAAAAGTTAGACCTATTTGCAACTTCGTTTTTCGGGCTGATTTCACTGTTCATCAGGCTGGAGGTCGGACCGCCCTAGCTAGAGGTCGGACCGCCCCTTGAGAGGTCAGACCGCCCCTGAGTAGAGGTCGGACCGCCCCTTGAGAGGTCGGACCGCCTGAGTAGAGGTCGACCGCCTACACTTAGGAAATTAAGTTTGGTTGTTTTGGTTGTTTTGCTTGGGTTTTGATTGGATTCAATCCTAGTCTTCCACAGATCTTGGTATATCGATCTTCATAGCTTCTATAGCTATTGGAGTGAAATTTGTGTTGAATCTAATCGTGGTTGAAAAAGTGAGCGTGCTCCTATTCACCCCCTCTAGTCGCCTTTTCGGTCCAACAAGTGGTATCAGAGCCCGGTTAGTTCAATCTTGATCTTAACCGGTCACTGAACTTGGCGATGGATAAGTACTCGACAAAGCCGCATGTCTTCAATGGGCTCGACTATGCCTATTGGAAGAATCGCATGCAGTCTTCCTTGAAAGCGAAGGACAAGCTATATGGGAGGTTGTTCGAGCTCCGCTCGTTTTGCTGAGATTGCCACGCAAGCTTCGGCAATACTTTTGGCTAACAACAACAAGGCAAAGAATCTCCTATATCTTGGGGCTTGGTAGACAAGAGTATGACAGATTTGCAATCTTACGACCGCACATGAAATTTGGCACACCCAAGAAACTTACCATGAGGGATCGTCCCAGATTAAACAAGTGCGCCAGACGATCTATAAGCGAGAGTACAACAAATTCGAGATGCGTCCTGGCGAGAGCATCGATGACGTTTTTACTCGCTTTAACAAGGTTGTCAATCAGATGAAAGCTGTTGACATTGAGTACTCTCAATCTGAGAATGCCACTCACCTCTTGGCTGCAATCAACACCAAGGAGTGGGAGATGAAGGCTACTGCCATAGAGGAGAACGTCGATCTCTCTACTCTCACCTTGGAGCTGCTTTATAGTAAGCTCAAGACTCATGAGATCAAGAGAGGTAGTCTTCCTAAGAAGGATAGCATGGCTTTGGTAGCTGATCCTCTTTCAAGAGCTTCTGATGGTTTTTCTGAGTCCTCTTCGGGTTTTTCTCTTGCTGTTTATCCACAATTCGTGAAGAGGATTTTGAGAGTCTTCCGAGCCCGAGCTAGCCCTCATAGTCAAGAAAGTCACACGGCTTACAACAATGTGAGAAACAAAAGAGAGGTGGCCTGTGACTTGCTACGAGTGTGGTGAGCTTTACCATATTCGCTAATCGCCCCAAGTCAAGGGTAAGGGTAACCATAAGGAGGGAAAGCCAGCTTGGAAGAAGCCTCAAGGGAACAAATCAAGGTTTGATGCTGCCAAGCTGATGAAGGCTGCTCACCGGGTCCTTGCCGCTTTTGGAGATCAATCCTTGAGCGATGTGGACTCTGGGAGCGAGGAGGACAAGGAGGAGGAGGAGCCACCTCAAGACAAGAAAGGGAAGGCCAAGGACTTCACCCATGTGCTTCATGGTCGACTCGTCGACGCCGATGATGATGATGAGGTATCCCTATCTTATGATGTCCTTTCGCTAGATGCGAGAACATGTATGAGCAATTGCTTAGTCGATAAGGCTTTAAAATTCATCATGGTTAAGAACAAGGATCTAGAGTCACAAGTTGAAAATCGACATTAGAACTTGTGAATGCTAAGAGTCTAGACGTTGATGAATGTTCATCTTGCCATGCTTTGCACTCGAATCGCCTAAACGCAATCTGCTCTTAATACTTGCTTTACATCAACTTGAAAATGCTAGAACCGAGCTAGTTGAGGTCAAATCTGCTCCATGTCTTAAATGCGTAGAGTCTAGCAAGTTGGATGTTTCGAACCAAGAGAGTCTCGCTCTTGCTCTCGTTGCTTAGAACATGAACGTGAAATTAAAGACATTTTAAAAGCAAATAGAGAGAAATATGCCAAGCTTAAGGATGATTAATTACGCTAATTGTACTTTATGTCCCGCTCTTAAGCTTGAAATTGCTAATTATAAGGAGAAGCTTGCAAAGGTTAATAAACCTAAAATTTGTCAATCATGTGTTGATCTTAGGAAAGATAATGTTTATCTAGAGAACACATTGCAAAAATTCTCTAGTGGAGAAAAACAATTAAACATGATTCTTGACAAGTCTAGAACTCCTTCTAAGAAGCAAGGCTTAGGATACAACTCGCCTGAGAACAAATCCAAGACTAAGGTCATTCAGTCTTGGAAAATGGCTTAGTTGAATTCAAAACCCAACTCGCGAAAATTGCTTTCAAACTGCGCAGTTCTCATCCAACCTTCTTTTGAGTCAAAGGTGCTTCTCCCAGTGGTACAAAATACCATTGCACCTATTGCGAGAAGAGTGGACATTTAGTTGAGTTCTGTTGGCGTAGGTTGAAAAATGCTAATCATGCTAGAACTTTATTTCATCAACCTAGAGCTTGTGTGAAACATGGTCATGTAAAGAAGAAGAAACCTGGTCTAGGATATACTACACATGCTTATCATCATCATGTTCCTAGACGAATGCATCTCATGTGTTTGTAACCATTGCTCATGATAGGACTTCAACTAGGATCAAGGACACTCATTACGCTTTGCATACTACTCAGAGACATGTGTCTCAATCTTCGGGTTCCCAAGTCTATTTTAACTAACTTGATGTTGAGACACATCGATCTTTTGTGCCTTGATTTTCGTGGATCGTCGCGGAAGGAGGAAGAACACGTGGCTCGTCGACTCATTTGCTCACGCCACATGACCGAGACTCTAGATGGTTCACTTCCTTCACGCGGCGACGGTGATGACTTCATCACCTTCGAGATGATTCACAAGGGCGGATCGAAGGAACTGGATCGATCGGGGTGAGCGAGTGTTCATTCTCAAGGATGTCGCTCTTGTGTCCAAGCTAAGGTACAATCTCCTTTCGCCTCACACGACTTCTCGATGATGGCTATGAGACTAGATTTAAGAAGAACGCTTGTCGAGTGCTTGATTCTTTTGGTGAGCTCATTTTTGGAATTTCTAGAGTTGGTAGAATATTTGGAGCTGATTTTTCTGAATCTCTTGCCGGATCTCTCAAATGTTTAGTTGCATCTTCTTCTGATATCTGGCTTTGGCACCGACGCTTGGGGCACATTGGTTTTGATCATCTGACACGAGTTAGCGGCCTTGATCTCATGAGAGGCTTGCCTAAACTCAAAGTCATCAAAGATCTCAGATGTGCTCCTCAGTAGGCATGGCAAGCAAGTTGCCGCCTCACCCTTCATTGACTATGGTCATGACTGACGGACCGGGACAGTTGCTTCATATGGATACTGTTGGTCCTGCTAGGGTTCGGTCAGTCGGTGGTAATTGGTACATTCTTGTCATAGTCGATGATTTTTCGAGATATTCTTGGGTGTTCTTTCTTGCTTCGAAGGATGAGGTCTTTGATCATTATCATGATCTTGTTCTTCGTTTGGCTTCTGAACTTCCTGGTGCCTTGAGAGCAATCCGCAGTGACAATGGCACGGAGTTCAAGAATGCCTCGTTTGCCTCTTTTGTCTGCCGAGCGGTATTGAGCATCGATTCTCTTCTCCACACGCCCTCAACAAAATGGCGTTGTGGAAAGGAAGAACAGGACCTTAGTCTCGATGGCTAGGACGATGCTAGATGAGTATAGCACACCGAGGAGGTTTTGGGCGAAGCTATTGCTACTGACTTGCCATATTTCAAATCGTGTCTTTACGAGACCGCCTTTGGGCAAGACTTCTTATGAGCTTCGTTTTGGCGAAAAACCCTCGGTTTAGCACTTTCGAGTCTTTGGATCAAGTGTTTTATTCTCAAGACAGGAACCTAGATAAATTTGAATCAAGAACTTGTGATGGTTTATTTCTAGGTTATCCCGCTCATTCGAGGGGTTTTCGGGTTTTAATGTTGAAACTAACATTGTCCAGAGACATGCAATGTCACTTTTGATGAGACTAGCCTGCAGCCTAGATCCGATGTTTCTGTGACTTACAGTGACAGAGAGCATATTTGTTGAGGAAGATGAGGATGAAATTGATGATGCTCCTCCACTTGCCGCTAATGCTCCGATTCCAGCTCGTAACTCCTTTCGATCGCTTCACCTCCAATTGAGGCTCTCACGATCTTCTTCATCAAGTGATACTGCGGAGGTTGAGGAGATACTATCTCCCAGCGCCCTTTGCACATCCGTAGCGGATCCTTCGGATCGATGATTGGTAGTCTCCATGAGCGAGTCACTCGCTCTGTATCATGATCCGAGTCTTTTCTCTCACTCTGCATTTGTAGCGTCTTTTGAACCCAAAGATATATCACATGCTTTATCGATGCTAGTTGGGTCAATGCCATGCATGAGGAGTTAGAAAACTTTGAAAGAAATAAAGTCTGGAACCTTGTAGAACCTCCTAGTGGTCATAATGTAATTGGTACCCGGGTGTTTAAAATAAACAAAATGAGGATGGTTCTGTGGTTAGAAACAAGGCTAGGTTGGTAGCTCGGGGTTTTAGTCGGTTGAGGGGTTAGATTTTGATGAGACCTTCGCTCTGTTGCTAGATTAGAAGCCATTCGATCATGCTTGCATTCACGCATCTAAAGGTTTTAGGTTGCATCAAATGGATGTTAAGAGTGCTTTTACAATGGTTTTATAGAGGAGGAAGTGTATGTTAGGCAACCCCGGCTTTGAGGATCCCAAGCACCACGATCGTGTCTTTAAGCTATCCAAAGCCTTGTATGGTCTTAAGCAAGCCCCTAGAGCACAGTATGATAGACTTAAGACCTTTCGCTTAAGAATGATTTTAAAATGGGAAAAGTTGATAAGACTCTATTCATTCTTAGGCATGGCAATGACTTCTGCTTGTTCAGATTTACGTTGATGATATTATCTTTGGTGGTTCCTCTCATGCTCTTGTTTCCAGCTTTTACGAGACCATGTCCAGGAATTTGAGATGAGTATGATGGGCGAGCTCAACTACTTTACAGGGCCGCAAATCAAGCAATGCAAGGAAGGGATCTTCATCCATCAAACGAAGTACACCAAGGATCTTCTCAAGCGCTTTGATATGGGTGATCGCAAGGCGATCGCCACTCCCATGGCGACTTCGATCGCTGGATCCAGATGAGGAAGGGGAAGCCGTGGATCAACGCGAGTACCGCAAAGATGATCGGCTCCTCCTCGCACTGACGGCCTCAAGACCGGACATCCACTTCGATGCGCCTCTGCGCGAGGTTTCAGCGCCACCGAGGACTTCACATCGCCAAGCCGTTAAGCGCATCTTCATGTATTTACATTCTACTCTCCAGTATGGCATTTGGTATTCTTGCTCTTCTTCGCTGTCCATTCGGGGGTTTTCTGATTCTGATTTTGCGGGCTGTAGGCTAGATAGGAAGAGCACTTCTGGTACATGTCATTTCTTAGGCACGCCTCTTGTCTCTTGGTCTTCTAGGAAGCGGTCTTACATTGCACAATCCATCTTGAAGTTGAATATGTAGCCGCTTTGCTAGTCAGAGTCGATTTTGTGGATGGTGTCCACTCTTAAGGACTTTGGGTTAAATTTTGCTAGTGTTCCTCTTTTCTGTGATAACACTTCTGCTATTAACATTGCTAAGAACCCTGTGCAACACTCTAGGACCAAGCACATAGACATTCGCTATCACTTCCTTAGAGACCATGTCGAGAAGGGTGATATTGTGCTGCATTTTGTGGAGTCCGAGGGTCAATTGGCTGATATCCTCACCAAACCTTTAGACCCAACTAGGTTTGCCACCTTGAGAAGTGAGTTAGGGGTAATTTATCCCTATGGGTTGGTTTGAGGGGGAGTTCGATCTTTTCTGATCTTACCTTGTTCTTTTGATCTTTTATTGTTCTTTTCAACTTATTGATCTTTTGAACTTTTTAGGTTTTAGGCTTTTATTGCATCTCATTGTATCATATTGCATTCATATGAAAAGTACATCAAGTGGTATGAAAAATCCAAAAAGATGCATTGTAATATAAAATCTTCTGCTTATCTTTTAAAATTGATGAAGCTTTGCCTATTACCCTTTGGAGCTTTAGTATTTCAATTCTTGCTCAATGCCATGTCTAGCTCTTTGACTTGCTAAAATTATCATGCTTTTACATGTGTAGCTAAGTCTTTGCTATAAGAGCTAGAACTTTAAAACAACTCGAACTAAAAATTGCAATTTGTGGATGTTTTAGCGAGTTGCGCAATTAGTGCTCCTTTTGTGACATTGGCCCTGTCAGAATTGCTTTGTGAGCTCTTGAATCTAAAATTGACCATTACTTGAGCTTTTGTGTTCTTGAGATTCTAATACTGCTCTTATAAAAAAAATGAAAAATCAAGATTGTCTTATGCTTAAAATGTGCCAAACTATTCTTACGAGACTGCTTGTCAAATGACATGAACTTGGAGATAGTTTGATGATCCGAACGATCTCATGGGGATTGCTTGTCGAAATGACATGAACCTCAAGATTTGTCGCCTTGAGAAGCTTAGAAAGAGTTTGTGGATGGCTCCTAGTCCGGATCTTCTTTACTAAGATATACCTTTAATCAACTTCGTCAAGCTTAGGATGAGTTTGTGGATGGCTCCTAGTCCGGGATCTTGTCACTAAGTTAGATCATTAGTCAACTTCAAATATTCAATGCATATGTGAAAACTGCTGACAAATGGGCTTTTAAGAAATATCGAGCAAAATGATTCAATACAGACTCGATTGACTCTTAATGTGGTCTTTGTTAGATTTTTGATTTCACTTTGACATTTTGACATGGCCAATTTCATTTTAGGATCCCTGTTGATGAACTTGCTGAATTTGAAGCTTTGCTTAAATTGATCAAATCCATTGCTTTACTTTTGAGCCTTTATGCTTAGCTTTGTTATATATGTCTTACCATGATCTTGCTAGCACTATCAGGCTTGATATGTTGTTTGTGCAATATTAGAAATGCTGACTTGCTCTTTTGGGTAATCTTCAAAGCTTCTTGTAATCAAAAATTGAAAAATACAAAAATGAAGCCACCCATTGCATTTCATGCATACTTCTTCTTTTGCTTCTTTCTTCATTCTGCAAATTGCTATCTCTGGATGAGAGGAAGGCGTGATTCCTTGATGACTCCATTGTCAAAGGGGGAGAAGATATTTTCAATGTTTGGGAAGTTTATACAAAGCGGAGAAAGTTGGAGAATTTGAAATTTTCTGAAATCCGAGGATCATAGTGAGGGGAGTTTTTGAATTGCATTCTTATTGCCTTATTGACTCTTCTGAACTTGAATTGCATTTATTACACCTCACAATGATCAAAGGTCAATTGAACAATTGTTCTTTCATATGGACCTTAAGTGAGATTTTTGACTTTTTCTGGAAATCAAAGTTTTTATGCTTTCTTTGCCTTATCTCACTTGTCTATGCTATTCGATGCCGACTTGGTCATTTCCATTGCTTTCTCTTGCTTATGGACCAAGTTGTGCCTTTGTGCAAAACGAAAGTATTTTACTTTTCAAACCTTCAATTTACATTTTTCGGATTATTGCCAATGTGTTCATCAAGGGGGAGATTGTGGATATCATGGGGATATACTCGAGATCTTAGGATGATGTGACAATTGGCAATGGAGTTAATGGTTTGTCGTTTCACGGGTTTTCGACAAAGTTTTGAATCTGCTCGTATTACGATGGGCGGTCCGACCGCCATAGCATGGCGGTCCGACGGTCCCAAATCGGTCGGACCGACCATGTCGGCGGTCGACCGTACCGTGACCAAAATGGTCGAATGGGTCGGGCCAAAAATAGGTGTTGTAGACAAGTGAGGGATCCTAATACACTTGGTCTCATAATTTTGGAGTTCCCAAGCAAAAGTTCTATTGGTTTAAAGTTTCCGAGAGGTTTCGGATTTTGGGGTTGAAAATTGGCTAAGTCTCTGGTGATCGGTCCGACCGCCTTGTGGTGGCGGCCGACCGTGGTTGGCGGATCGACCGCCCCGAGGGGATCGACCGGTTTACTTGTTCATCGGCCAACCGTGGCGATGATGTTTTGTTAGGTCAAAGTCTTGGTTTTCAATGCATATGTGTTGCATGATGCATGTTTTGACTAACGTGGGTCAAGTTGTGAAGAACTTGTTCCTGATTCGATTTGCTTGTTTATTGTTGTGCGGTTTACTTGGTGGTCAACGACGGTCAACGGCGAGGATGATCGGGACTAGGCTTGGAGAGCCGAGGTCCATAACGATTGACGATGCCGGTGAGGTCAATGAACTCAAGTGTGGTGCGAAATAGACAAGGATGACCGAACAGGCGATTCGGTGCAGCCGTTGGATCAAGCGGCGCGGGGTCTGCAAGTGCCATGGTGGTTACGGTGGGAGCGGATGGGAGAGACTTGCCGACATGTTGAGAGCCGTTGATCAACTTACACGTGGCGAAGCATGGGAGGTGCTTCACAAAGATGGGACTCGGTCTTTGCAAAAAGATCGAGAAGGGGTATTTTGGTAATTATACCAAATACCGCTTTGGTGACTTTTGACGACTCGCGGCGCAAGATGGCGTGGAGAAGCGGAGTAGGTCAAGAGGAGATGAAGACGGCGCTTCAAGATGCGTGCGTGTGTGACTCGTTTGTTTTGGGCCTTAACGGGAGCCCATTAGGGTTACTCTTCTAGAAGGTTTAAGTCTCCACTATAAATAGAGGAGGGAGGTGGCTGCACCCCTTCAACCCTTTCATGCTTAAAACCCTAGTTTTGGCTTAAGTGCTTAGGGAAGGTTTAGTGGAGATTAGGGTTCTAGAGAGAGAGAGATGTTTTGATCTTGTGTCCATGCGTATCCGTATGAGTGGCTGTAATCGATACATTATCAAATCAATCCAAAGAAGAGTTCTCTTCAAGATGAGTTCATTTGCCCTTCTTCTCTCTATTTGGTGATTTTGAGTCTTTCTTTGATTCGCATGTTTTTGATTGATTTCTTCTCATGATCTAGCTTGCTGTGACATGTGAGAACCCATCTAAGATCATCTTGATCATCAATCACCCACGAGCAAGTTTTTGGATCTAGTTTTCGTTTTGACTCGGTTTTGAACCATCCCTCTCTCAAACTGAAAAAGGTCATAACTTTTCCATGGATCTTCACGATCTTCGATTGGAATAGGTTCCTGACATCCTAGAGAAGGTGTGTTCCAAGTTTCATGAAGTTTGGAGTTGTAGATCAAAAGTTAGACCTATTTGCAACTTCGTTTTTCGGGCTGATTTCACTGTTCATCAGGCTGGAGGTCGGACCGCCCTAGCTAGAGGTCGGACCGCCCCTTGGAGAGGTCAGACCGCCCCTGAGTAGAGGTCGGACCGCCCCTTGGAGAGGTCGGACCGCCCCTGAGTAGAGGTCAGACCGCCCTACACTTAGGAAATTAAGTTTGGTTGTTTTTGGTTGTTTTGCTTGGGTTTTGATTGGATTCAATCCTAGTCTTCCATTGCATCGGTATATCGATCTTCATAGCTTCTATAGCTATTGGAGTGAAATTTGTGTTGAATCTAATCGTGGTTGAAAAAGTGAGCGTGCTCCTATTCACCCCCCCCTCTAGTCGCCTTTTCGGTCCAACACAATGCCAAAAAGGCTAACCTCCAAGTGATCGGGATCCGACAAATTTCCACACAAATGGGTCCGACCGATTTCAGACCGGTCGGACCGATTCCATAACGGCTGTCGGACCGCCCGAAATAACTTAGCCAAAATTTCATCTTGAAAATCCGAAACCTTCTGGAATTTTCAAATGAATAGAACTTTTGACTGGGAGCTCCAAAAATTATGTGACCACATCCAGGAGACTCCCCTCACTTGCCTACACATCCTATTGTTGGCCTGGCTTCAAAACCCACTTTGAACCATACCCGGTCGGACCGGCAACCACAGCCAGTCAGACCTCTCCACGGGCGGTCTGACCGCCCACGTCACCGGTCAGACCGCCTGTGGTCTGATAGACTGAAGCAAACCCCGAAAACGCGAGATTTTGCAAACCAACAAAGCCATTACCAATTGACTCATCATCCTAAGATCATGCACATATCCTCACGATATCCACAATGATACACCTGAAGACCACTTTTATAGCTACCCAGTTACGGAGTAGTGTTTGGCAGCCCCAAAGCGCACCACTACACACAGTGAGAAACAATGGCGATTTCAGGTCGAAGGGTCCAGTAGGTATACCACTCGAGATCGCTTGATGGCACATATTAACATAACAATCCCAGCAATGTCTCGGAGTGGGTCAATCCAACACCATGTTCTCTAACATGTGTCCACATTATTGATTTGATATTCCTATATCCATGATCCATGAAACATGATCATCAATCAATACATGTGTTAATCCATAAATCATTGTTGTCCCACGTAATGACATAAGACTAGGGATCTTTAGAATAACATTAAATAAAACAAAGAGTTTCACAAACAAGTCACATACTTGTCAATCAATGCATACAATCATTATTCAAGGAACCAAATAACACCTTATTCAAAATTTCATAAACATAGACTTGATACAATTATCTCCCACTCACACTAGAGTCAATCATGTAAGTATCTAATACCCATTGCACTCATGTGTGTCTCATGCTTTGGTTGTAGGAGAGGCTTTGTTAACGGATCAGCAACATTCAAATCCGTGTGCACCTTGCAAATCTTCACTTCACCCATATCAATGATCTCACGGATAAGGTGATAGCGTCGAAGTATATGTTTGGACTTTTGGTGTGACCTAGGCTCCTTTGCTTGCGCAATGGCTCCACTATTATCACAATAGAGATCCACATGACTAGACACACTAGGGATCACACCCAACTCAAAAACAAATTTTCTAATCCAAACAGCTTCCTTTGCGGCTTCAGAAGCTACAATATACTCGGCCTCAGTTGTCGAATCAGCTACCGTCTCTTGCTTGGAATTTTTTCAGCTCACTGCCCCTCCATTGAGGCAGAACACAAAACCAGACTGCGATCTGCTATCATCTTTATCAGTTTGGAAACTAGCATCGGTGTAACCTTTTACAACGAGCTCTTCTTCACCTCCAAAAATAAAGAACATATCCTTAGTCCTTCTAAAGTACTTAAGAATATTCTTTACAGCCACCCAGTGAGCTAGACCGGGGCTAGATTGATACCTGCTCGTAACACTTAGAGCATATGAAATATCTGGGCGCGTACAAAGCATGGCATACATGATGGATCCGATGGCTGAGGCATATGGAATCACACTCATCTTCTTTTGCTCATCAAGTGTTGAAGCACACTGAGTCTTGCTAAGACTAATGTTATGTGACATAGGCAAGAAACCTTTCTTGGAATCTTGCATATTGAACCGTTTCAATACCTTGTTAATGTATGTACTTTGGCTTAATCCAATTAGCCTCTTTGATCTATCTCTATAGATCTTTATGCCCAAAATGTAAGCTGCCTCTCCGAGATCTTTCATTGAGAAACTTTTTCTCAATGAAGACTTCAAGCTTCTAGCATTAGAATATCATTTCCGATCAATAATATGTCATCTACATACAAGATCAGAAAAGCAAGTGCGCTCCTACTAGCCTTCTTGTAAACACAATACTCTTCTTCATTCTTGATGAAACCAAACCCTTTGACTGCTTCATCAAAACGAAGATTCCAACTCTGAGATGCTTGCTTCAATCCATAAATGGACTTCTGAAGCTTGAATATTCTCCCAGCATTTTTTGGATCAACAAAACCCTCAGGCTGTGTCATGTACACATCCTCGCTTAGATTTCCAATTAGGAAAGTCGTTTTGACATCCATCTGCCAAATCTCGTAGTCGAAATAGGCAGCAATTACTAGGAGGATCCGAATAGACTTTAGCATAGCGACGGGCGAAAATGTCTCATCATAATCAACACCTTGAATTTGCTTGAAACCTTTCGCCACCAATCGTGCCTTATAGATGTGAATATTTCCATCCATGTCTATCTTTTTCTTAAAAACCCATTTACACTCAATAGTTTTTACACCATCAGGTGGATCCACCAAGTTCCAAACTTGATTATCATGCATGGATTCTACTTCGGACCTCAAGGCTCCAAGCCATTTTTTCAGAGTTTGGTCCTATCATTGCTTCCGTGTAGCTCTTGGGCTCATCATTGTCCAATAACAATATGTCGCATTGTCCCGTGGTTAGGAGTGTGAACTTTTCAGTTACACGACGTGCCCTTGTAGACCTACGTGGGGGCGGTGCCTCCATAACCGGTTGTACAACATGTTGTACATCCTGTTGAGGTTCAATAGGAGCTGAAACATTTTCAGATATTTCTCGAATTTCTTCAAGCTGCACCTTACTCCCACTAACACCTTTTGAAAGAAACTCTTTTTCTAAAAAAACACCGTTCCGAGCGACAAACACTTTGCCTTCTTCCCGATTGTAAAAATAATATCCTTTGGTTTCCCTAGGATACCCAACAAAGAAGCATTTATAAGATTTAGGATGGAGCTTATCAGACGTCAAACGTTTCACATAAGTCTCACAACCCCATATCTTAAGGAAAGACAATCCAGGATGTTTTTCGGTCCATTTCTCGTATGGTGTCTTTTCCACTGATTTAGATGGAACTCTGTTTAGTGTAAACGCAGCAGTTTCTAGAGCATATCCCCAGAAGGTCAATGGAAGATCGGATTGGCTCATCATTGACCGAACCATGCCTAACAAGGTCCGGTTCCTTCGTTCAGATACCCCGTTCCACTGAGGTGTGCCAGGCGGAGTCAGCTGTGGAACAATTCCACACTGTTTTAGATGTTCACCAAATTCATGGCTCAAATATTCACCTCTACGATCAGATCGTAGAATTTTAATTGTCTTGCCTAGCTGATTTTGTACTTCATTCTGAAATTTTTTGAACTTTTCGAACGATTCAGACTTGTGCCTCATTAAGTAGATGTGTCCACATCTACTAAAGTCATCAGTAAAAGTAATGAAATACTGAAAAACACCTCTGGCTACTGAGCTCATTGGTCCACATACATCGGTATGTATAAGTCCCAACAAGTCACTTGCCCCGGATCAGAGGCCATATTTAAGTGCCAACTATTTTCCCGTTTTGGCAGGCAGAAAATACTACCTTGTTACGTGATTATTCTCTCCACAACGGGTTAGTCATGTTGCATGGGTTGAGTTAGGGAAGAACCCAGGACCGGTATAAAAAGTCCGAAAGTGGGGGATCCAAGGCATGGTGGAGTGTTGGGTTAGCGTCCCAACCAACATTACCAGAACTCGGTGGTGGCAAAGTCAACACCGACGGAAAGTAATGGGTGGAGACTTAATTACGTAACTTGGAAAACTTTCTGTATTCTGAACTTGAACCCGCATCAAAAGAAATACTGGGGACCTAGCTCATTTAGAGTTCAGAATAGCTATGGGTAAAGTGGTATAAACCTGCGCAGTGCTATATCAAATTATGAATTCATGCCAGTCTCCTGGATTGGAGTCTACAGGAACCGCCAGGGGTATATCCCCTATTCGAGTGACAAGTAGTCTTTTTCAGTATTAAAATCTGCCACCTTTTTAACGAGTTGTTATTTTCAGAAAAGAGATGAGCTAGAAAATGTAATGCCAACAGAGATGAGTCATCCAGTGCATATTTTGCTATTAATGATTGCTGAGTACTTTTGTACTCAACCTTGTTAGTATTCTCCTTTGTAGATCCTAGTCCGACTGGGAACTATCCCGCGTGGGACGATGGACATGCAGGTACCGAAGAGACCACCGGTGGCGAGGGCGTGGGTTATGAAGACCAAAGCAAGATGGGCGCTCTTTTCGACGCGTGGGACGAGTAGACGATCAGAGAAGCAGGAAAGGCAAGCGATGGGACCCAATCCCATTTCGAGGTTGTAAATTACTAGTTGTAAAGATCATAACCATGTGTGGCTACTGTTATGATAAAGATGTACGGTTTCTATCTTATTGTTCTGCTGCGCAACTCTGATAAATACTTACTATTCGTTGGAGCAGTGTTGTACTGAGCAAACAAATAATAATCCTTATGCCTAAGTGTGATTACCCCTAGGGTAATGACACGGGGCGTCGCAGTTGTCGTGAAGTCAGAGTACGATTTTCGTAATAAAGTATGATTTTTTTGTACATGTGATAATATTTACCTTCATAAACAATATAAAAACTGTATCGAAATGTTGCCGTAAAGTCGAAGTAAGATTTCCTCTACGTTCCGGTCAACTTCGAGTACCAATACTATTTTCACACATGCGGGAGGGGGGGGGGCAGCGAAAATCCAGAGATGCCGAAAGCAAGATTTTAGTATAAAAAAAAAGGGAGGGGCTACTGCACCCCTACGACCCGGACGAGGGAAATACCGCGGCCCAAGGTTTAGAACGAGGCAAATCCGGCCCCTATGGGTTAGGACGAGAGGAATCCAACGCCTAAAGGTTAGGACGAGGGGAATTCGGCCCCCAAGGGTTAGGACGAGGTCATATGTCGCCCGCACGGTAGTTCCAGTCCTCAGAGGTACGAACGAGGTGTTATTTTTGCCTTTATGCACGGAAAGGCTTGTTTTGTTATTTCACACGAGCAGAAAATCGCAACGTACGTACGTAGGTAATCAACTCCAGCCTCGAAAGAAACAGAAGAAACGCAGGCCGGTACATCAACTGCAGATGAATGGATACTACTTACACTGGATACATCTTCCTCCAGACGGCTTGATCCCTGCATGTGTTCGACGATGTACACATTATTCCGTAGAAAGATTCCATGAGTGTTGATACGATATTTGCTGAGCTTAACCAGGGTGCTAATTTCGTACTTTTCTTTTTCACTCCCACCTCTGAATCTGCTCTTTTCGTCTACTCCAATTTGTCATCCTTTCCCACACAAGAAAAATGTACAGGGCAATAAATAAATAAATCAGATGGTTGAATATAGCATCGGGGTTGTTTAATTCATCTTTAGTAAATGGAACAGGAGAAAGCCAGGAGGAGGAAGGGAGAGAGGGTACCGGCGTTCGGCGCAGGCAAAGAGGCCGACCCTGTGGCTGTGGAGCTCGCGGTGGAGCGTTTGGAGATGACGTAGGCGGGGCTCCGCCTGGAGCGCGGCCGTGACCGCCGGGGATTGCTGCCGGAGGAACTTATTAGAGCAACTTAAAAGACATGAGGATGCTAATTAGAGCAACTTATGTGCGTGATCTATGGTCTTTGATCCTATAAGGGTTTGTTTGAGAAATTTATTCTTAGCGTGGATAGACTAAGAATTTAAACTAAAATTCTGACTCATCTATGCGAATAAAGCAAAGATTTTAGTCCAACCCAACAATATAATGAGTCCCTTGCTTCAAAAGAAAGCGACTCGATAGGAAGTAGGAAGCAGTGGCAGTTGAGCGACTTACATCTCTAATATCACCAGCAGCGGCCAATGTCGGAGAAAGCACCGCCACCGCATGCCGCCAATTATAGGACATTCGTGCAGTAACGTCAAGAACTGAGGGGTGATTTCGCTAGTAAACTTATGTCACATTCCAACTTTCCAACAGATGCTGCATACATTGTACCACTGCATCCGTTCTTAACTAAGAGGCATGTTGAGCTCAACCATGGCCATCTTTGCATCTTATTACATTGTTTAGAGACTTTCGTCAAAAGTTTTCGAGAGGTTAGCACTTTGTGTTTCTAATTCTTCGGTGATGCATGCGCCGCGATCGATTTCTACCTATTTTCTTTCGGCGTTAAAAACGTTCTTTCTTTGCCCCCGTAAGAAAGCAATTATGTAGACTTACCCAATTCGTACCATGAAGCTGTCACCCAAACTCCACATTGAGCAAGAGAGATTGATTTTGCTCTCTCCTACATATATTTTCTATCTTTCTTTAAGCAGTAGCCAAATGACTTTATGTAATTTTGCACAAATTTCTGAAACAAAAGTATGGTTTTATTATAAATAAACCTGTTGGCCTCTATTCTCCAGCAGCTAGTAGATATTTTTATTTTTATGATTAAACCATATCGAAATGGAGTATAAGCAACATCAATGTTGGTCAATGGCCATCTGTTATGGTAAGAGAACTGATCCAAGGGGAAGATAGATCAAGATGGATTGCACATAACAATCATAATGTGAAATGCTTCACAGAAAACGAGATAAATAGAATTACCAACAACTATATAGAACTATCCTGGGTAGAGGTGCCTTTGGAGAAGTTCACGAAGGAGTCCTCGGGGACAGAAGTATGGTTGCTGCGAACAGGTTTATCCACAATGTAGAAGAAAACTTTGCCAAAGAGTTGACCATCCACCGTGAAATCAATCACCTGAATGTAGCGAGACCCATCGGCTACTGCGTGAAGAACATGGGCCCTCTGTTTGCTCGTCTCACCGCGGTGAAGAGCCACGTATGTCCATAGTTTTTTAAAAAAATTCTACGTCTTAAGTCTGAGAGAGTTTACATGTGAAAAAGAGTGTTGAAGTATAAGTGAACTATCCATCTTTGCTCGCGGGTCATTCTGGTTGATAGCTTTACTGAAGCTCTTGCAGAATGGATCAGAAGAGTGAGGGAGATGTTTGATACTGAAATTGCAACCCCGAGCGCTACGAAGACCATCGAATGTATCGCAAAGTTAGCAGGTAAATGCTTGAGGATGGAAATGAACAGACGTCCTGAGATGTTAGAAATGGCAGAGCAGCTTAGGGAAAGCTCAACATCAACGACAGGAAAGGCAAGGTTTGTTTTCTCGGGGAAGGAAGAAAAACAAGTCAGTTCCAGCTGAAACGGACCAGGCAAGTAGAAAACAATCCAGCAGCGCCAAAAAAAAAAGGAGAATTGTTTGCTTTGGATCGGCGTCTACAGCGCTTCGGTTGGAGCTGGAGATCCTGCTGACTGAAGGCGTCAGCTGAAGTCATGGGGCAGAGGCACTACAGTCGGGACAACGTACAAGGCCGTGCCTCTGAGCGGAGCCGAGCTACTGGTCAAGAGGCAGAGGGGCGTGGATTTGCCCAAGGCGGAGTTTGAGCAGCGCATCAAGGCGATCGGTGCCCATCCGGAACGAGCACATCGTGCCGCTGCGGGTTTACTACTACACCAAGGATGAGCAGAGCAGGTGCTAATATACGATTAGCTTGCCCATAGGCAGATTATCAAAACTGCTACACGGTGTAGGAATTAATATAGACTGAATCTAGTTTTTAATTCTATTTAATTCCTAGAGAATCTCAAAGATCTATGTGCATGTGCTAAAACTGATTAATCCCACATGGAGAGTTGAAGGGGAGTTACACCACTTTATAAGGTGGAACGTGGTAGCCCCCTTGTGGAACTGGAGGAGGCCAACACACACGCGGGCGCTCGCTCGCCTCGCCGAGCAGTGCCAAGCCGTGCCGTGCCGTGCGGTGCGGTGCGAGTGCGTGTGGGTGTGGGTGTGGGTGCACGCAGGCACGTCGGGTGCGAGCGCGTTTTTCTTTATCTATTCGAAAATCGAAACGCACCGACTCGGAGTAATGGCATTAAGGAAGGTTCAGTTACCAATGAGTTATTGTTGCGGTTTGCACTGGTTGATGGTAACCGTTTCCTCTGGTCTATGTCTCTTCGTTTTTGGCTTTTGGTTATTACAGGAACAGAGGTATGTTCGTGTTCTTTTGCTTCTTCCAATTCACTCCCACGAGAGACTAAGTGAGATCCTCGAGTCTGTTGTTGTTGTCTCTGGCGATCTCCATCCCGCAAGGCACGTACAAGGTCGAACCGGGAGAGCAGGCCTCCGGAACCCCGTCCTTGAAGGCTTGCACGAGCGAGGACGAATAAGGTTTTTGGGGAGCGTTCGCGCGACTGCTCGCTGCTTCGTCTTCATCTGATCACTGCTTCGTCATCTTCCGATTCTCTGCATCAACTACACAACTACTACCACTACGCCATGGCGAACGACGACCTCACTAGGGCTTCTGCTACTGCTACTTCTTCCACTGGATCTAAGTATGTCTATCTCATACTTATTGCTTAGTTAGTTTTATTATCTACTTCTAATCTGAACACTGAGATAGGAATGCTAGTTTCTATTCTTCTGAAAATTCGTATGACTATGGTGTTCATGCTTATTTGCTTTATGAAAAAGACAGAGTATTGTTCATGATTTATCTAGTATATTTTTTGATTACAGTAATTCGAAAAATGCTTATATATTTAACACACGGTAACACATACATACATAGCTCATGCCTGCATTGCCTTGAGCTGTACAAGTTCTAATGCTTTTCGATGGATGCGTTGGTAGGCTACGTTACCGTGCAAAAAAACTACCGTGTAAATCAACAAGTCATGTGAGTAAGAGATTATAAATCGTTACCACTAAATGTGCAGTGCAGCGGAAGAAGAGCTGAAGAAGTCCCGTCCAACATCGCGTGTGTCGATGTAGTTGAAGTAGTCGACCGTCCAACGTCTTAGGCGCCAATCGTCTCCTCCAGCATTCACTCGCGTTCCTTATGCACGTTGTAGATCATTCTCCATCAACGCAATATCGATCGCAGTAGAGCCTCTACGGTATCCATACGTCCAGAGGTGGAATGCCATATGCCGATGTGGTAGCACCAACGAACACAACTATGCCTTTGAGAGGGAGGTGGCTAGGGTTTCTGTGGGTGATGGAACATTATCCCAAAAGCCTACCACGCATCCCCTTATAAATAGCCTCTAACAGATCCTTACATTATAAATCTATGAATTTGCTAATTTTCATTTGCCTGAAATTTTCTTATCTATCAGTCACATACAGTTGCACAGTGCTAAGTCTAAAATCGCAGTGTCAAACAATGTGCAATTTTAGCACAACTCTACTGTAACTTTTAGTTCTATTTGTTTTTGTATTTTTTTTCTATATTTGTAGGGTTCACCTATACTTACTTTTGTTTTGTTTAGATTTTTTTTGTATTTTTTGTAACGTATTTTTTTTCATGCCGTTAGATGGAAATCTAAAGGTGAGAACAAATGATTGAAAAGTAACAAATTTTCAGGCAACTTACACATAGACTGTCTCATAAATCTGTTAGGGCTCTTAACCACATAAGGATTATAATCCGATTTGGGTATCTAACGAATTTAATCCAAACTAGTTTGTTCCAACCCAATAAGTGTGTGACCCTGTAGGTTCATGTGTAATCGGCCGTGACCCGAAAACTCATTTTCGATCCATCAGTCGATAGTAGTTCCTAGCAGTACATAGCGACTCCGAATACACATAAAAATCATACCAGAAGAACCTTTATAAAGCTCATATACTGATCTCTTTACCTTGTGATACCAGATCGAACTCGAGGCGAGATGTGTGTCAACCTATGATAGCTTGATCCTTTTCTTTTTCTAACCCAGAACTTTATATTTCTTTCCTAAATAACATTTCAATTTAGAAGTTTCTGCTTACCGCCTCTTGTTATGTTTGCTTCTTTGCCCTTTTTTTAAGATTAGGCTCTTCACGAACCATCATTCTTGTAAAAAAGCTATAAGGATCGTTCTCACCATCATTTCATTTGGGAAAGATGAGCACGCAGCTTGCATTTGGCCGGCCGGATGTTCATGATTGTAATCAAAATTGGAAACGCTGTCCTGACTCCTGAGCTTTACACAATCAATTGAGCAACATGCAAACACAAAAGTTCTTTCGCTTATTTTTCTCTTCTTTGTACGACCATAAGAATGAGAGTTCGTTAATGGATGTAGAACAATAGAAGTATGTTGGATCCGGATTTCGCAAATCCAAATTCTCTGTAAAAACGCGGTGTTATTCCCTAAATCAGTAGATAGCACTCACAGACACATTGCTGAATCATTTCATACATGATGTGAATAAGACATTCGAATATATTACAAACAACAGAGTGGCATAGACCACATCGAGTCGAGTTTTATAAAATGGCCGAACAGGCCAAATTGATTACATTACATGAAAGCAACGTATGGGGTAGAGCTCATCTTTCCACAGGAAAGCGACTGTGGTAGCCTATGTACGACGGATATTAACCCAGGGGTTGGGTAATATCGGTTGTACGCAGGTCCGAACGAGTCCACTAGACTGGGGCGAGATCTAGACTACGGAACTAGACTATTCTTCATCGTTTCCTTGTCCGTCGACTTTTGGGTCTTCATAATACACATAGTCCCCTTGATCTGCATTATCTGAAGTGTTTGAGGGAGAGCGAGAATGAGCACAACTTTCATGCTCGCGAGCCAACACACAAGATGCAATAATATACATACATGGCTTAATAAGGGTGGCTCGGGTTCTTTTATTTGCTAAAGCAATGTTTTCAATTATCATAATTACAAATTCCTATGACTTAGCATTTTATCAAAATTGTATTTTATTAAATAGAGTAAATTGCAATATTAAATAACAGTAGAGATTACATCCATCGAAAACTCCACAAATGTTTCATTTGATTTGGAGCTACCTCCACTCCTCAACACTACTGAGCTTGACGGCTCGGGAAAAATTCAATCTCAGGGCTAGGTGAGCCCGACCTGATTTTCATACCATCAACAAAGGTTTTTGAAATATAACTAACCATGGTAAGTTCTCATGCCTGCCTTTGACCATAGACACGGTTGTTTAAATAGTTTAGATTCTGCAGAGGTTGTATACTATACCCACAAGAGATAATCATACTCGTTGCCCCACATGATTCTGTAGTCATGTAGTTGAGCGACCATCACAGTAACCTTTCGAAATATCTCACCTATTTCGTCATATCACCACTATGGGCCACGCCCATAAGTTGTGCAGGATGTTCACCTCAGCTAGGGGTGGCAAAAAAGCTTGCGGCTCGCGAGCCGGCTCGAGCTTGTTCCGAGCCGAGCCGGCTTGGCTCGAGCTCGGTTTTTTTCGAGCCGAGCCGAGCCGGGCTTCGAGCTCGGTGAAGATTCGAGCCGAGCTCGAGCCGGCTCGCGAGCCAAACGAGCCGAACGCAACCCCATATAATTAAGATGATTGGATTTTGAATTGATGATAAATGACTCATATAATTATTTTATTCTACCTTTATTTTTGGGATTGGGAAACCCTAGCTCGAACGAGCTTTTTCGAGCCGGCTCGAGCTTTTTTCGAGCCGAGCCGAGCCGGCTCTCGAGCTCGTTTTCCAAACGAGCCGAGCCGAGCCGAGCCGAGCCTCAGACCGAGCCTGGGCGAGCTCGGCTCGAGCCGGCTCGGCTCGGCTCGTTTCCAGCCCTAACCTCACCTGGCATAGCTGAATTACCGACAACGCCTAGCGCGACTGACAACTTCACCTGGCATTGGTGTCCCATTCAAGTCAGACCATGTCCAGTGCTTGCACTATCCCGCTACTCCTCCAGCGAGATAACTTACATAGTTTAATAAATTTACTAAGTCAAGTTGTACTTTACAAACTTGTGGTTGTACTTGTTTTACACAAGAGGTCATGACAAGATTAAGTCCTTAATCCATCCGACGTGGATCCGACGCGGCGCCCAAGTCAGCGCCACCTCCCCTCAGCCGAAGCGCGTGAACTGGGTCCATGTAAACCAAGTCTATGACACGTGGGGCCCACCGGTCGGAATTAATTTCAGTTTCAGAAAATCGGAAGGCTGACGTCGGTATTGCGCAATAAATGATTTTCTTTAGAAATTTAAATCAGAAAATTTCAGAATTAGGATTAAATTTGTAAAATTCATATCTTTTGCATCTTAACTCCAAATTGAGTGATTCAAATTGCTAAAATTCTAGAAAATTATTATCTAGCTAAATAAAATAAAATAATTTCATTTTGATTTGGTTTTATTTATCTTTTTGAATATAGTTGAATTTCTTTTGATTTGTTGTATTTTCACGTTTAGACTTCGACGATTCCGGGGATTTGGACCCTACTGAAGATTTAGAATTTCAAGACTTCAACGAAGGCTAGTTACACTTAGACCATGTTGACCCTAATATTTTAAAGTTATTTATTTCAGTTTCTAAATAATTATTGCATGCATAGTTTTAATCAATTATTTTGCTTCCCGTTTTAAATGCTTAGTTATACCAATTCTTTTTGTATGGCCAATTTGAATGTTGGAAGTCATTCCCTTGTCACCCTTAGATAAAATTTATACAAAGTATATATGCTTAGCAAATGCTTAGGTCATGATTTGAGTTTTTGGGGAACTTAGCCAAATCAGTTCAATTTGATTTAAAAAGTTTAATCCATGGTATTATCTTACCATGGAGGTGCAGTAAAGATGGTTTTAATCAAAATGAAAATGATTTGGACTTAGGCGAAACGGAGGAATGGTGGGTGCGAGGTTTATGCAGGTTTAATCTGGTTAGGATTAAAGCCCATGGTTTGAATTGAAAGTCGCCCAAGTCAATTGAGGACCGGCCTTTGAGCGCATTTTGCTACGCCTATTCGTACTACCACTTGGTCTGTGTGGGCAGAACCTGGCTTAATAATTTGGGATATTCCATAGATATTCGTGCCATGTGTATGAGTGGGAGTCGATTAGACAGCAGTCCCACCTGGCGCAAGAGGGGGCTCCCGGAGGATGGTTAGTCCAAAGGAGGCGAAACCTTAGCGGGCATGAGTACTTTGGGGTAGAACATTGTAACAGCCTTGTGATAGTTGCTTAGTCGCACGCCTTCGGAAGCGTGTAATGGCCGACATGTTAAGCAAACTGTCTCTGGTGGGTAAAGTTGTACCAACTCTGCAGAGTAAAAATCTATTCGAATAGCCGCGTCCGCGGTTATGGACATGCTAGCAAAGCCACTCCGAGTTAGACTTATTTTTGGTTTTAAAATGTTTTAAATAGTTGTTTCGGAAAATTTATCCTTGTGGAAAAATTGGGCGGTTAGCCATAGGAGGTATCCTTCACTACCAAATATGGAGGTTATCCACATTGAAACTTTGTCATTTCTAAATTTGATTTTAGGTAAGATATAAAAATGGCCTTGGAAATTAATATTATTTAAAATCAAAATGCCATTTTATGCAAATAACCCTGCCATTATCCCTTGACTACTTTATGCATGCATTACCATTCAATATTGGGTGTGACTTGCGGCTGTTGTAGTGCTCATTCTTGCTTTGAATATCTTTATTCAGGAGAAGACTTCTACCAGGACGGTGAGGACACCGACGTTTAGGCTGCGCCCCCAGCACGATTGCCTGTGGCGAATTGTTCTGGCCTACTACTACTGCTTTACTTCCGCTGTGCTATTTACTTAATTATTATTTGGCCATTGGGCCCGTTTGTATCCAACTTTGAATTACTCTATTAATGAAATGCGTGATATGTTTGTGATACCATTTTGTAATCGTATGCTGGAAATCTGGACTAGTGTATGAACACGGAGGATTCGGGATCCTTCGCTCCGGTCCGACAAAAGTGGTATCGAGCCATATCGACTGTAGGTCGTAGCCTTAGAACTGTCTTAAGGATTTATTTCCAAAAACTAAAACTATTTTGAGTCTGTCCAGAGTCCTTCTCAACCCTTCTTTCTAAAAAGCTTACTGACTTACCTTTTCCTCAAAAGTTTAGATGGCTGAAAGACCCACTGCTACTTCCCATGGAGTTTCTGTTGGATATTGGGCCGAGATTCTTTGGGAGATGATGCCTGAGTACCATAAAGGCCGGACTACCAAGGCTACGAGGGCGAGATGGAAGGACGACCCTTTGGAGAGTCGGCGTCGCTTCACGCCGACCTTGCAGATTTAACCCATTTCCACGTTTTCCATGCCCGATCGACGCGATACCTTCACGATGGCATCGAGGATGCAAGAGAGAAGCGATCCGCCATCTCCGCTATATCTATGACCCCTACTTTCAAGGCACCGGTTCCATTATCACCATTGTATATTCGACCGAGAGTTGACACTTTCCGCTCGGCCTGGCGAGATCTTCCCGAGCCGACGCACCAAGTGGACCTAGCAAAGGCCATGGACTATGCATACTAAACACCACGAAGACTTGGGAACTGCCCAAGATCGACTACAGGAAGCGGAGGAGAGGTTAAAAGCCGCAGAAGAGGAGCTGGCTCGCTACAAGGCGAGCGAGGCTAGCTCTAGTGAGTTAGATTATACCCCTAGTACCCCATAGTTGTTTTTCCTGTAGTGCGATCATTAGACGAGAATTATGAGCTATCAATTCCTTTGTGGTAGCCATAATTTCTGTTGAAGAAAAAAATATTTAATAAAGAATTTCTTGGAAAATTGTTCTTCGTTTTGAGTGCTTTGCGTGTTCTTGGGCTATTAGAATTTACCCCTTTAGATCTTCCTCTTCCTTCTAGCTCGTCTAAATCTTGGAGTTCTAGCAGATGGTGACAACTCGCACTGGCAAAATGTAGTGCCCGAGGACGAGCAACGAGAACTTGGATTATCGGGAGAATCCTGCAAAGAACCACCACCGCCACCAGCTGGAGGACCGGATTGGCGTCAGATGATGGAGAACCAAAACCACCTGATTAGCCTCCTAGCCCAGTCCCTCAACAGCATGCAGAATGTGCAGGCAACAACTCGGACTGCACCACCCCCTCCACCTCCGCAGAGATTTACCATGGCAGAGTTCATGCGTATGCGCCCACCAACTTTCTCCAGCAGCACAGAGCCGATGGACGCCGATGACTGGATCCGTGCTATCGGAAAGAAACTAGATATAGCTCAATGTACTGATCGTGAGAGAGTCCTGTTCGCTTCTCATCAGCTCAATGGCCCCGCATCGGAATGGTGGGATAACTTCAACATCGCCCATGCTGATGCGCAGGCTATCACTTGGGAGGAGTTTGTGCGGGCTTTCCGCCATGCACATATTCCCGCGGGAATAATGACCTTAAAGAAAAGAGAGTTTCACGCACTTCGTCAAGGCAACCGCACAGTGGGAGAGTACCTGCATAGGTTCAACCAGCTTGCTCGCTCGCCCAAAGAGATGTGGCTAGAGATGAAGAAAGGCAGGAAAGGTTCATGGAAGGCCTGAATGATGAAATCTCCGTCCACCGATCTCCCAGACTACACCGACTTCCGGTGGTGAACAAAGCTTTTCGCCAGGAGGCCAAACATCAGGAGATGGAGAACCGCAAGCGGAGGATGGCCGCCCAAAAATTCAACTCCGGAGGACAACCCAAGCCTCGCCTTGTTCAACCTCCGCCACCCCAGCGTGGAAGATTCCAGTCTTCTACCCATAGAACCCCAGCACCGACACAACGCCCCAACTCTTTTGGTTTCCGCAACAATGCACCTGCAGGCCAGTTTCAGCAGAAGAACCCAACGTCTTCAACAGCAGGAGTGACATGTTTCCATTGCAATGAGACTGGGCATTATGCCAACAAATGCCCGAAGAGACAGCAGTCTGCAACACCAGCTAGACCAACATCAGGAGTTCCAACCACCAACGCCACCTCAAAGCCAGCGAACCAGTTCACGAAGGGACGTGTGAACCACGTCACAGCAGAGGAAGCTCAGGCAGCACCCGATGTCGTCCTTGGTACGTTCCTTATTAATTCGTTACCGATCGCTTTTGTTTGATTACGAGCTTCGCATTCCTTTGTATCCAATGCTTTTGTGGAAAAAAGCGGGTTACTTACCGCCTCTAGACAACCCTATGATAATCCATTCCCGGTTCGTAAATGAGAACCGCTTCTTTCGCCTCAACCTTACCTTGGAAATATCCGAGTCCCTTCTCGGCGGACTTGATAGTCTTGCAATCTCAAGGTCCGGATGTAATACTTGGTATGGATGGTGGCCAAAAATCAAGGACGAATAGATCGTGCTAATAGGTCTATCATCCTCACCAATGAGCAAGGAGTCACAGTTGAATTCGTGCCCAAGACACATCGAGGAAGATCTTTTCGACGAGTTTGAAAGAGTCGAAGCTTGAAGATATATCGATAGTGCAAGAATTTCGGATGTTTTTCTGACGATTTACGGCAAGATGCCACGGATAGGGATATAATGTTCTTAATTGACTTAGTGCCGGGAACCGCTCCAATCTCGAAGCGACCTTACAGAATGCCGGCTAATGAATTGGCAGAGATGAAGAAACAAATTGAAGAGTTACAGAGCAAAGGGTATATTCAACCAAGTACATCACCTTGGGAGCACCAAAGCTATTTGTCAAGAAGAAGGACAATAGTATGAGGATGTGTGTGGATTACAGATCACTCAATGAGGTGACAATCAAGAATAAGTACCCATTACCCAGGATTGATGACCTGTTCGACCAGTTGAAAGGAGCAAGTGTTTTCTCGAAGATTGATTTGAGATCCGCTATCACCAATCAAGATCGCACTGTAAGATGTTCAAGACCGCCTTCACCACTAGATATGGATCAGTATGCGAGTTTACGTAATGTCTTTCGCAATGACGAACGCCCCTGCTTATTTCATGAATATGATGAACAAAGTGTTCATGGAATTCTTGGATAAGTTTGTGGTTGTCTTCATCGATGACATCCTTATTTACTCAAAGACCGCAGAAGAACATGAGAACCATCTCAGGATAATTTTGGGAAAACTCGAGAGAACGACTTTATGCCAAATTCAGCAAGTGCGAATTTTGGCTAAGCCAAGTGGCATTCCTTGGACATATTGTGTCAGCAGGAGGAGTAGCAGTAGATCCAGCCAAAGTTGAAGCAGTGTTGGATTGGAAACAACCGAAATCTGTCACAGAAGTGAGAAGTTTCCTTGGATTAGCTGGGTATTACCGCCGATTCATTGAAGGATTCTCCAAAATGGCAAAACCAATGACACAACTTCTGAAGAAGGAGAAGAAATTTGAATGGATAGATACCTGTGAGAAAAGTTTCCAAGAGCTGAAGACGAGACTAGTCTCGCTCCTGTATTAGTCCTACCGGATATCCACAAGGATTTTGTGATTTTCAGTGCGACGCATCTCGCCAGGGACTCGGTTGTGTTTTGATGCAAGAGGGCAAGGTTGTAGCTTATGCATCTCGGCAGTTGAGGCCTCATGAAGGGAATTACCCGACTCATGATCTTGAGTTAGCCGCAATTGTGCATGCTTTGAAGATCTGGCGGCATTATCTCATTGGCAACCGCTGTGAGGTTTTCACAGATCATAAGAGTCTGAAGTACATCTTCACCCAGTCTGACCTTAACCTTCGACAGAGAAGATGGCTGGAATTGATAAAGGATTATGACTTTGGGATTCATTACCATCCGGGCAAAGCAAATGTGGTTGCAGATGCCCTAAGCAGAAAGGCGTATTGCAACACCATCTTAGTTCAGGAGAATCAGCCCGAGTTATACGAAGAATTGAAACATCTGAACTTGGAGATTGTTAATCAAGGGTGCGTGAACGCTTTGGAAGTTCAACCAACTCTTCAGAGCCAGATAAGAGGGAAGTTAGAAGATGAGGACATCAAAGAAATTAAGAAGAATATGAGAAGAGGCAAAGCGCCAGGCTTTTCTGAAGATGAGCAAGGAACAGTGTGGTATGGAAACCGCATTTGTGTGCCCGATCAGCGGGAGTTAAAGGAGTCGATTCTGAAGGAAGCTCATGAATCGCCGTACTCCATTCATCCCGGGAATACCAAAATGTACCAAGATTTGAAGGAAAAATATTGGTGGGTCAGTATGAAGCGAGGAATTGCTGAGTTAAATGCGCTTGTTGTGATGTTTGTCGTGAGTCAAGGCGAGCATCAAAGACCCATTGGTTTGCTACAACCGTTACCAATTCCGAATGGAAGTGGGAGGAAGTTGGTATGGATTTCATCACCGGACTCCTAGGACCCAATCAGGACGTGATTCCATCTGGTGATAATTGACCGATTGACTAAAGTGGCTCACTTCATCCCAGTCAAGACAACATACCAAAGTAACAAGTTAGCAGAACTGTACATGGCCAAGATAGTTTGTCTACACGGTGTACCTAAGAAGATTGTGTCCGACAGAGGTTCCCAGTTCACCTCTCGGTTTTGGAAAAGCCTGCACGAAGCTTTGGGAACCAGACTCAACTTTAGTACAGCCTATCATCCCCAGACAGATGGCCGATTTTAACGCGTCAACCAAATTCTTGAAGATATGCTTGAGCACATGCCATAGATTATGGAAAAAGTTGGGACAAAAATCTACCCTATGCAGAATTCTCATACAATAATAGCTACCAAGCCAGTTTGCAGATGTCTCCCTTCGAAGCTTTGTATGGTAGGAAATGCAGAACTCCACTCCTTTGGGATCAAGTAGGAGAGCATCAATTCTTTGGACCAGAGTTGATCAAAGAAGCAGAAAGCAAAGTTAAAACAATAAAAGAACGCCTAAAGGTGGCACAGACCCGACAGAAGAGTTATGCTGATAATCGTCGGAGGGAGTTGATATTTGAAGTAGGAAATTTTGTCTATCTCCGAGTTACTCCCCTTAGAGGAGTAAGAAGATTCCAGACAAAAGGAAAACTCGCACCCAGATTTGTAGGACCTTACAAGATTTTGGCAAGAAGAGGTGAAGTTGCATATCGCCTGAGCTACCAAAGATCCTTGTCCGCTGCTCACAATGTCTTTCATGTTTCCCAATCAAGAAGTGTCTCAGAGTGCCAATCAAGAAACACTGATTGAAAGCATCGATCTTGGTGAAGATCTCACCTATGTGGAACAAACCGATCAAGATTCTCGATGTGGCAGAACGTATTACCCGAAGTAAGGTCATCCGTTCATGCAAAGTCCAGTGGAGTAATCACTCCGAAGAAGAAGCCACCTGGGAGCGAGAAGAAGATCTGAAAGCCGATTATCCCCACCTGTTTGCTGACCAAATCTGAATCTCGGGGACGAGATTCCCTTTAAGGGGGGTAGGTTTGTAACAGCCCAAAATTTTCAATTTGGTTAAAATTTAAAACTTATTTGATTTTGTGGTTATTCTGAAATTTTAAAAGCTTTTCTTTAGTTGGTTTAAAGCTAAAATAAATTTATTTCCAAAATATATTAACAACTTTAAGTTGGAACTATTTTAATTAAGTCCAGAATAATTCTAGAGACTTATGTCAATTTTTCTAGAATTTTTGGGATTTATTTGCTATTTTCTAAGCCCTTTTTGAATTAACCGGATTAAATAAATTAAGAAATCAATTTAAAATCTTCAGCAGTGTTTGGGCCGAATCCCCGCCGGCCCGCTCCTATTCCTCTCGCCGGCCCGGCCCTTTTCCCGCGCGTGCTGGCCGTCCGATCGTCATCTACCGGCTCCCGCTCTCTCGCGCCTCCTCCATCGCTCAACCGTCCGATTAATGCCTCTTCGGGCATTTGTTGGCATAATGCCCAGTCTCATTGCAATGGAAACATGTCACTCCTGCTGTTGAAGACGTTGGGTTCTTCTGCTAAACCGCCTCGCAGTGCATTGTTGCGGAAACCAAAAGAGTTGGGGCGTTGTGTCGGTGCTGGGGTTCTATGGGTAGAAGACTGGAATCTTCCACGCTGGGGTGGCGGAGGTTGAACAAGGCGAGGCTTGGGTTGTCCTCGGAGTTGAATTTTTGGCGCCATCCTCCGCTTATGCGGTTCTCCATCTCGATGTTTGGCCTCCTGGCGAAAGCTTTGTTCACCAGCTGCTGGAAGTCAGTGTAGTCCTGGGAGATCAGCTGGACGGAGATTTCATCATTCAGGCCTTCCATGAACCTTTCCTGCCTTTCTTCATCTCTAGCCACATCTGCTGGGGCGTAGCGAGCAAGCTGGTTAAACCTATGCAGGTACTCTCCCACTGTGCGGTTGCCTTGACGAAGTGCGTGAAACTCTCTTTTCTTTAAGGTCATTATTCCGCGGAATATGTGCATGGCGAAAGCCCGCACAAACTCCTCCCAAGTGATAGCTGCGCATCGGCATGGGCGATGTTGAAGTTATCCCACCATTCGATGCGGGGCCATTGAGTGATGAGAAGCGAACAGACTCTCTCACGATCGAGACATTGAGCTATATCTAGTTTCTTTCCGATAGCACGGATCCGATCATCGGCGCCCATCGGCTCTGTCTTCTTTGGAGAAAGTTGGTGGGCGATACGCATGAACTCGCCATGGTAAATCTCTGGGAGGTGGAGGGGTGGTGCAGTCCGAGTTGTTGCTGCACATTACGCATCTTTGTTGAGGGACCGGGCTAGGAGGCTAATCGTGGTTTTGGTTCTCCATCATCTGACGCCAATCCGGTCCTCCAGCTGGTGGCGGTGGTGGTTGCTGCACGGGATTCTCCTGATAATCCAAGTTCTCGTTGCTCTGTCCTCGGGCACTACCGCCAGCAGACGAGTTGTCACCATCTGCTAGAACTCCAAGATTTAGACGAGCTAGAAGGAAGAGGAAGATCTAAAGGGTAAATTCTAATAGCCCAAGAACACGCAAAGCACTCAAAACGAAGAACAATTTTCCAAGAAATTCTTTATTAAATATTTTTTTCTTCAACAGAAATTATGGCTACCACAAAGGAATTGATAGCTCATAATTCTCGTCTAATGATCGCACTACAGGAAAAACAACTATGGGGTACTAGGGTATAATCTAACTCACTAGAGCTAGCCTCGCCGCCTTGTAGCGAGCCGCCTCTTCTGCGCTTTTAACCTCTCCTCCGCTTCGTAGTCGATCTTGGGCGTTCCCAAGTCTTCGTGGTGTTTCCGTATGCATAGTCCATGGCCTTTGCTAGGTCCACTTGGTGCGCGGCTGGGAAGATCTCGCCTGTGGCCGAGCGGAAAGTCTTTGTCAACTCGGTCGAATATACAATGGGTGATAATGGAACCCGTGCCTTGAAAGTAGGGGTCATAGATATAGCGGAGATGGCGGATCGCTTCTCTCAGATCTGGATGCCATCGTGAAGGTATCGCGTCGATCGGGCATGGAAAACGTGGAAATGGGTGCGTCCTGCAAGGTCGGCGTAGAGCAGCACTTCGACTCTCCAAAGGGGTCGTCCTTCCATCTCGCCCCTGTAGCCTTGGTAGTCTGGCCTTTTATGGTACTCCAGGGCATCATCTCCCAAAGAATCTCGGCCCAATATCCAACAGAAACTCCATGGGAAGTAGCAGTGGGTCTTTCAGCCATCTAAACTTTTGAGGAAAAGGTAAGTCAGTAAGCTTTTTAGAAAGAAGGGTTGAGAAGGACTCTGGACAGACTCAAAATAGTTTTAGTTTTTGGAAATAAATCCTTAAGATAGCTTCTAAGGCTCGACCTACGATCGATATGGCTCTGATACCACTTTTGTCGGACCCGGGAACGAAGGATCCCGAATCCTCTGTGTTCATACACTAGTCCAGGATTTCCAGCGTACACAGTTACAAAATGGTATCACAAACATATCACGCATTTCATTAATAGAGTAATTCAAAGTTGGATACAAACGGGCCCAATGGCCAAATAATAATTAAGTAAATAGCACAAATGAAGTAAAGCGATAGTAGTAGGCGAACAATTAGCCACAGTAATCGTGCAGGGCGCACCTAAACGCTCGGTGTCCTCACCGTCTGGTAGAAGTCTTCTCTGAATAAAGATATTCAACAGAATGAGCACTACAACAAATACCGCAAGTCACACCCAATATTGAATGGTAATGCATGCATAAAGTAGTCAAGGGATAATGGCAGGGTTATTTGCATAAAATGGCATTTTGATTTTAAATAATATTAATTTCCAAGGCCATTTTTATATCTTACCTAAAATCAAATTTAGAAATGACAAAGTTTCAATGTGGATAACCTCCATATTTGACTAGTGAAGGATACCCTCCTATGGCTAACCGCCCAATTTTTCCACAAGGATAAATTTTCCTGAAACAACTGTTTAAAACATTTTTAAAACCAAAAATAAGTCTAACTCGGAGTGGCTTTGCTAGCATGTCCATAATCGCGGACGCGGCTATTCGAATAGATTTTTACTCTGCAGAGTTGGTACAACTTTACCCACCGAGACAGCTTTGCTTAACATGTCGGCCATTACACGCTTCGGCGCGTGCGACTAAGCAACTATCACAAGGTCATTACAATGTTCTACCCCAAAGTACTCATGCCCGCTAAGGTTTCGCCTCCTTTGGACTAACCATCCTCCGGAGCCCCTCTGCGCCAGTGGGGCATTGCCTAATCGACTCCCACTCATACACATGGCACGAATATCTATGGAATATCCCAAATTATTAAGCCGTTACGCCCACACGACCAAGTGGTAGTACGAATAGGCGTAGCAAAATGCGCCAAAGGCCTGGCCTCAATTGACTTGGGCGACTTTCAATTCAAACCATGGGCTTTAATCCTAACAGATTAAACCCGCATAAACTCGCACCCACCATTCCTCCGTTTCGCCCAAGTCCAAATCATTTTCATTTTGATTAAAACCATCTTTATCGCACCTCCATGGTAAGATAATACCATGGATTAAACTTTTAAATCAAATTGAACCGATTTGGCTAAGTTCCCAAAAACTCAAATCATGACCTAAGCATTTGCTAAGCATATATACTTTGTATAAATTTTATCTAAGGGTGACAAGGGAATGACTTCCAACATTCAAATTGGCCATACAAAAGAATTGGTATAACTAAGCATTTAAAACGGAAGCAAAATAATTGATTAAAACTATGCATGCAATAATTATTTAGAAACTGAAATAAATAACTTTAAAATATTAGGGTCAACATGGTCTAAGTGTAACTTGCCTTCGTTGAAGTCTTGAAATTCTAAATCTTGATGAGGGTCCAAATCCCTAATCGTCAAGTCTAAACGTGAAAATACCACAAATCAAAAGAAATTCAACTATATTCAAAAGATAAATAAAACCAAATCAAAATGAAATTATTTTATTTTATTTAGCTAGATAATAATTTTCTAGAATTTTAGCAATTTGAATCACTCAATTTGGAGTTAAGATGCAAAAGATATGAATTTTACAAGTTTAATCCTAATTAAAATTTTCGATTTAAATTTCTAAAGAAAATCATTTATTGCGCAATACCGACGTCACCTTCCGATTTTCAAACTGAAATTAATTCGACCGGTGGGCCCCACGTGTCATAGACTTGGTTTACATGGACCCGCTTCACGCGCTTCTACCGAGAGGAGGTGGCGCCGACTTGGCGCCGTTGTCGGATCCACGCCGGACCGACGCCGAGGTGGCGCCACGAGGTGCGCGCGTGGCGAACCGAGCCACGCGAGCAGAGCCGCCGCGCTGGGATCAAGGTCGCCGGCGCTACGGTGCGCGGCGGCGAGCGGCGAGGTGTGCAATCGAAAGAGGAGGAGACGGCGAACGTGGTGCTCTCACCCACTCGACGCAGCGAGGACGGAGACGACCGGCGGCGAAGAAGAAGCGGCGGCGCGCTTCGGGTGACGGCGAGGTGGCAGCTCCGAGGGTTCTCCGGCGAAGGCGAGGTGCGCACCGGCTGCGCGGTGTTCCGGTGATGCGAGTGGTGGTGGCGGCGAGGGCGCGGCGGCCACGGCAGCGGCACAAACGAAGCTCCAAGCTTCGGCGGTCGTCGGCGGAAAATCTACGATTCGCGAGCATACGGCGAGAGAGGGGAGAGAGTGGTGGCGGCGGGATGAGCGAACGGAGGGGCGCATGGGGCCGCCTTTATAGGGTCGAGGGGTCCGAGGCGGTGCGCGACATCGGGACATGGCGGCGGCGACATGGATCGTGGCGCACGACGCGAGAAGGGGGCAAGAGGTGGGGGTCGTGCGGAGGTGGGCGCGGGTCGTTCGTGACCGCGCGGGAGGAGCGGGGCGGTTGGAGGTGGCCCGTTGACGAGCTCGACTGCGCGCGGCAATGGCGGTTGCGCGTGGCGGCCGTGCGGAGAAGAAGGCGGCGGGGAAGAAGCAGGCGCGGGTGAAGCGCCGTCCGATTTTAATCGGACGGTTGAGCGATGGAGGAGGCGCGAGAGAGCGGGAGCCGGTAGATGACGATCGGACGGCCAGCACGCGCGGGAAAAGGGCCGGGCCGGCGAGAGGAATAGGAGCGGGCCGGCGGGGATTCGGCCCAAACACTGCTGAAGATTTTAAATTGATTTCTTAATTTATTTAATCCTTAATTCAAAAGGGCTTAGAAAATAGCAAATAAATCCCAAAATTCTAGAAAAATTGACATAAGTCTCTAGAATTATTCTGGACTTAATTAAAATAGTTCCAACTTAAAGTTGTTAATATATTTTGGAAATAAATTTATTTTAGCTTTAAACCAACTAAAGAAAAGCTTTTAAAATTTCAGAATAACCACAAAATCAAATAAGTTTTAAATTTTAACCAAATTGAAAATTTTGGGCTGTTACAAACCTACCCCCCTTAAAGGGAATCTCGTCCCCGAGATTCTGATTTGGTCAGCAAACAGGTGGGGATAATCGGCTTTCAGATCTTCTTCTCGCTCCCAGGTGGCTTCTTCTTCGGAGTGATTACTCCACTGGACTTTGCATGAACGGATGACCTTACTTCGGGTAATACGTTCTGCCACATCGAGAATCTTGATCGGCTGTTCCACATAGGTGAGATCTTCCTGAAGATCGATGCTTTCAATCGGTGTTTCTTCAGTTGGCACTCTGAGACACTTCTTCAGTTGGGAAACATGAAAGACATTGTGAACGCAGCGACAAGGATGCCGGTAGCTCAAGTCGATATGCAACTTCACCTCTTCTTGCCAAAATCTTGTAAGGTCCTACAAATGCAGTGCGAGTTTTCCTTTTGTCTGGAATCTTCTTACTCCTCTAAGGGGAGTAACTCGGAGATAGACAAAATTTCCTACTTCAAATATCAACTCCCTCCGACGATTATCAGCATAACTCTTCTGTCGGGTCTGTGCCACCTTTAGGCGTTCTTTTATTGTTTTAACTTTGCTTTCTGCTTCTTTGATCAACTCTGGTCCAAAGAATTGATGCTCTCCTACTTGATCCCAAAGGAGTGGAGTTCTGCATTTCCTACCATACAAAGCTTCGAAGGGAGACATCTGCAAACTGGCTTGGTAGCTATTATTGTATGAGAATTCTGCATAGGGTAGATTTTTGTCCCAACTTTTTCCATAATCTATGGCACAGGCTCGAAGCATATCTTCAAGAATTTGGTTGACGCGTTAAAATCGCCATCCGTCTGGGATGATAGGTCAGACTAAAGTTGAGTCTGGTTCCCAAAGCTTCGTGCAGGCTTTTCCAAAACCGAGAGGTGAACTGGGAACCTCTGTCGGACACAATCTTCTTAGGTACACCGTGTAGACAAACTATCTTGGCCATGTACAGTTCTGCTAACTTGTTACTTTGGTATGTTGTCTTGACTGGGATGAAGTGAGCCACTTTAGTCAATCGGTCAATTATCACCCAGATGGAATCACATCCTGATTGGGTCCTAGGGAGTCCGGTGATGAAATCCATACCAACTTCCTCCCACTTCCATTCGGGAATTGGTAACGGTTGTAGCAAACCAGCGGGTCTTTGATGCTCTGCCTTGACTCGCTGACAAACATCACAACAGGCGATTTAACTCAAGCAATTCCTCGCTTCATCTTGACCCACCAATATTTTTCCTTCAAATCTTGGTACATTTTGGTATTCCCGGATGAATGGAGTACGGCGATTCATGAGCTTCCTTCAATCGACTCCTTTAACTCCCGCCGACGGCACACAAATGCGTTTCCATACCACACTGTTCCTTGCTCATCTTCGTAAAAGCCCGCGCTTTGCCTCTTCTCATATTCTTCTTAATTTCTTTGATGTCCTCATCTTCTAACCGCTTCCCTCTTATCCGCTCAAGAGTTGGTTGAACTTCCAAAGCGCTCACGCACCCTTGATTAACAATCTCCAAGTTCGGATGTTTCAATTCTTCGTATAACTCGGCCGATTCTCCGAACTAAGATGGTGTTGCAATACGCTTTTCTCGCTTAGGGCATCTGCAACCACATTTGCTTTGCCCGATGGTAATGAATCCCAAAGTCATAATCCTTTATCAATTCCACCATCTTCTCTGTCAAGGTTAAGGTCGACCGGGTGAAGATGTACTTGACTCTTATGATCTGTGAAAACCTCACAGCGGTTGCCAATGAGATAATGCCGCCAGATCTTCAAAGCATGCACAATTGCGGCTAACTCAAGATCATGAGTCGGGTAATTCCTTCATGAGGCCTCAACTGCCGAGATGCATAAGCTACAACCTTGCCCTCTTGCATCAAAACACAACCGAAGTCCTCAAGAGATGCGTCATGAAAATCACAAAATCCTTGTGGATATCCTAGGACTAATACAGTAGCGGAGACTAGTCTCGCTCTTGACTCTTGGAAACTTTTCTCACAGGTATCTATCCATTCAAATTTCTTCTCCTTCTTCAGAAGTTGTGTCATTGGTTTTGCCATTTTGGAGAATCCTTCAATGAATCGGCGGTAATACCCAGCTAATCCAAGGAAACTTCTCACTTCTGTGACAGATTTCGGTTGTTTCCAATCCAACACTGCTTCAACTTTGGTGGATCTCTCGCTACTCCTCCCGCCGACACAATATGTCCAAGGAATGCCACTTGGCTTAGCCAAAATTCGCACTTGCTGAATTTGGCATAAAGCTGGTTCTCTCTGAGTTTTCCCAAAATTATCCTGAGATGGTTCTCATGTTCTTCTGCGGTCTTTGAGTAAATAAGGATGTCATCGATGAAGACAACCACAAACTTATCCAAGAATTCCATGAACACTTTGTTCATCATATTCATGAAATAAGCAGGGGCGTTCGTCAAGCCGAAAGACATTCTCAGAAACTCGCATATCCATATCTAGTGGTGAAGGCGGTCTTCGAACATCTTACGTCCGATCTTGATTGGTGATAGCGGATCTCAAATCAATCTTCGAGAAAACACTTGCTCCTTTCAACTTGGTCGAACAGGTCATCAATCCTGGGTAATGGGTACTTATTCTTGATTGTCACCTCATTGAGTGATCTGTAATCCACACACATCCTCATACTATTGTCCTTCTTCTTGACAAATAGCACTGGTGCTCCCCAAGGTGATGTACTTGGTTGAATATACCCTTTGCTCAGAACTCTTCAATTTGTTTCTTCATCTCGCCAATTCATTAGCCGCATTCGTAAGGTCGCCGAGATTGGGCGGTCCCGACACTAAGTCAATTAAGAACATTATATCCCTATCCGGTGGCATGCCGTAAATCGTCAGAAAACATCCGAAATTCTTGCACTACTGATATATCTTCAAGCTTCGACTCTTTCAAACTCGTCAGAAAAGATCTTCCTCCGGTACAGGTCTTGGGCCTGAATTCAACTGTGACTCCTTGCTCATTGGTGAGGATGATAGACCTATTAGCACGCCTATTCGTCCTTGATTTTTGGCCACCACCATACCAAGTATTACATCCGGACCTTGAGATTGCAAGACTATCAAGTCTGCGAGAAGGGGACTCGGATATTTCCAAGGTAAGGTTCGGCGAAAGAACTGTTCTCATTTACGAACCCGGGAATGGATTATCATAGGGTTGTCTAGAGGCGCTAAGTAACCCGTTTTTTCCACAAAAGCATTGGATACAAAGGAATGCGAAGCTCGTAATCAAACAAAACGATCTTCGTAACGAATTAATAAGGAACGTACCAAGGACGACATCGGTGCTTTGCTGAGCTTCCTCTCGTGTGGCGTGGTTCACACGTCCCTTCGTGAACCGTTCGCCGCTTTGAGGTGGCGTTGGTGGTTGGAACTCGATGTTGGTCTAGCGGGTGTTGCGCATCGCCGTCTCTTCGGGCATTTGTTGGCATAATGCCCGCCTCATTGCAATGGAAACATGTCACTCCTGCCGTTGAAGACGCGTTGGTTCTTCTGTGCCCGCTCGCAGTGCATTGTTGCGAAACCAAAAGAGTTGGGGCGTTGTGTCGGTCTTTGGGTTCTATGGGTAGAAGATCGAATCTTCCACGCTGGGTGGCGGAGGTTGAACAAGGCGAGGCTTGGGTTGTCCTCCGAGTTGAATTTTGGGCGCCATCCTCCGCTTGCGTGTTCTCCATCTCCCGATGTTTGGCCTCTGGCGAAAAGCTTTGTTCACCACCTTTGGAAGTCGGTGTAGTCTGGGAGATCACCGACGGAGATTTCATCATTCGTGCCTTCCATGAACCTTTCCTCGCTTTCTTCATCTCTAGCCACATCTGCTGGGCGAGCGAGCAAGCCGGTTGAACCTATCGTGTACTCTCCCACCGTGCGGTTGCCTTGACGGCGTCGTGAAACTCTCTTTTCTTTAAGGTCATTATTCCGCGGGAATATGTGCATGGCGAAAGCCCGCACAAACTCCTCCCAAGTGATAGCTGCGCATCGGCATGGGCGATGTTGAAGTTATCCCACCATTCCGATGCGGGCCATTGAGCTGATGAGAAGCGAACAGGACTCTCTCACGATCAGTACATTGAGCTATATCTAGTTTCTTTCCGATAGCACGGATCCAGTCATCGGCGTCCATCGGCTCTGTGCTGCTGGAGAAAGTTGGTGGGCGCATACGCATGAACTCTGCCATGGTAAATCTCTGCGGAGGTGGAGGGGGTGGTGCAGTCCGAGTTGTTGCCTGCACATTCTGCATGCTGTTGAGGGACTGGGCTAGGAGGCTAATCAGGTGGTTTTGGTTCTCCATCATCTGACGCCAATCCGGTCCTCCAGCTGGTGGCGGTGGTGGTTGCTGCACGGGATTCTCCTGATAATCCAAGTTCTCGTTGCTCTGTCCTCGGGCACTACCGCGCAGCATTGAGTTGTCACCATCTGCTAGAACTCCAAGATTTAGACGAGCTAGAAGGAAGAGGAAGATCTAAAGGGGTAAATTCTAATAGCCCAAGAACACGCAAAGCACTCAAAACGAAGAACAATTTTCCAAGAAATTCTTTATTAAATATTTTTTTCTTCAACAGAAATTATGGCTACCACAAAGGAATTGATAGCTCATAATTCTCGTCTAATGATCGCACTACAGGAAAAACAACTATGGGGTACTAGGGGTATAATCTAACTCACTAGAGCTAGCCTCGCTCGCCTTGTAGCGAGCCAGCTCCTCTTCTGCGGCTTTTAACCTCTCCTCCGCTTCCTGTAGTCGATCTTGGGCAGTTCCCAAGTCTTCCAGGGTGTTTCCGTATGCATAGTCCATGGCCTTTGCTAGGTCCACTTGGTGCGTCAGCTCGGGAAGATCCTCGCCCAGGGCCGAGCGGAAAGTGTTTATCAACTCGGTCTAATATACAATGGTGATAATGGAACCGGTGCCTTGAAAGTAGGGTCATAGATATAGCGGAGATGGCGGATCGCTTCTCTCGCAGATCTGGATGCCATCAGCGAAGGTATCGCGTCTGATCGGGGCATGGAAAACGTGGAAATGGGTGCGTCCTGCAAGGTCGGCGTAGAGCAGCACTTCGACTCTCCAAAGGGGTCGTCCTTCCATCTCGCCCAGTAGCCTTGGTAGTCCGCCTTTATGGTACTCGGTGTTGCATCATCTCCCAAAGAATCTCGGCCCAATATCCAATGAAACTCCATGGAAGTAGCAAAGGGTCTTTCAGCCATCTAAACTTTTGAGGAAAAGGTAAGTCAGTAAGCTTTTTAGAAAGAAGGGTTGAGAAGGACTCTGGACAGACTCAAAATAGTTTTAGTTTTTGGAAATAAATCCTTAAGACAGTTCTAAGGCTACGACCTACAGTCGATATGGCTCTGATACCACTTTTGTCGGACCCGGGAACGAAGGATCCCGAATCCTCTGTGTTCATACACTAGTCCGAGATTTCCAGTACATACGATTACAAAATGGTATCACAAACATATCACGCATTTCATTAATAGAGTAATTCAAAGTTGGATACAAACGGGCCCAATGGCCAAATAATAATTAAGTAAATAACACAATGAAGTAAAGCGAGAGTAGTAGGCGAACAATTCGCCACGGTAATCGTGCTGGGCGCGACCTAAACGTCGGTGTCCTCACCGTCCCGTAGAAGTCTTCTCTGAATAAAGATATTCGAGAAGAATGAGCACTACAACAGCTACCGCAAGTCACACCCAATATTGAATGGTAATGCATGCATAAAGTAGTCAAGGGATAATGGCGGGTTATTTGCATAAAATGGCATTTTGATTTTAAATAATATTAATTTCAAGGCCATTTTTATATCTTACCTAAAATCAAATTTAGAAATGACAAAGTTTCAATGTGGATAACCTCCATATTTGACTGGTGAAGGATACCCTCCTATGGCTAACCGCCCAATTTTTCCACAAGGATAAATTTTCCTGAAACAGCTGCATAAAACTTTTATAAAACCAAAAATAAGTCTAACTCGGAGTGGCTTTGCTAGCATGTCCATAATCATGACGCGCTATTCAATAGATTTTACTCGCAGAGTTGGTACAACTTTACCCACCGAGACAGCTTTGCTTAACATGTCGGCCATTACACGCTTCCGAAGGCGTGCGACTAAGCAACTATCACAAGGCTGTTACAATGTTCTACCCCAAAGTACTCATGCCCGCTAAGGTTTCGCCTCCTTTGGACTAACCATCCTCCGGGAGCCCCCTCTTGCGCCAGGTGGGACTGCTGTCTAATCGACTCCCACTCATACACATGGCACGAATATCTATGGAATATCCCAAATTATTAAGCCAGGTTCTGCCCACACAGACCAAGTGGTAGTACGAATAGGCGTAGCAAAATGCGCTCAAAGGCCGGTCCTCAATTGACTTGGGCGACTTTCAATTCAAACCATGGGCTTTAATCCTAACCAGATTAAACCCGTGCATAAACCTGCACCCACCATTCCTCCGTTTCGCCTAAGTCCAAATCATTTTCATTTTGATTAAAACCATCTTTACTGCACCTCCATGGTAAGATAATACCATGGATTAAACTTTTTAAATCAAATTGAACTGATTTGGCTAAGTTCCCCAAAAACTCAAATCATGACCTAAGCATTTGCTAAGCATATATACTTTGTATAAATTTTATCTAAGGGTGACAAGGAATGACTTCAACATTCAAATTGGCCATACAAAAAGAATTGGTATAACTAAGCATTTAAAACGGGAAGCAAAATAATTGATTAAAACTATGCATGCAATAATTATTTAGAAACTGAAATAAATAACTTTAAAATATTAGGGTCAACATGGTCTAAGTGTAACTAGCCTTCGTTGAAGTCTTGAAATTCTAAATCTTCAGTAGGGTCCAAATCCCCGGAATCGTCGAAGTCTAAACGTGAAAATACAACAAATCAAAAGAAATTCAACTATATTCAAAAGATAAATAAAACCAAATCAAAATGAAATTATTTTATTTTATTTAGCTAGATAATAATTTTCTAGAATTTTAGCAATTTGAATCACTCAATTTGGAGTTAAGATGCAAAAGATATGAATTTTACAAATTTAATCCTAATTCGAAATTTTCGATTTAAATTTCTAAAGAAAATCATTTATTGCGCAATACCGACGACCTTCCGATTTTCCAAACTGAAATTAATTCCGACCGGTGGGCCCCACGTGTCATAGACTTGGTTTACATGGACCCGTTCACGCTTGGTGAGGAGGTGGCGCGACTTGGGCGCGTCGTCGGATCCACGCCGGACCGACACGAGGTGGCACCCACGAGTGCGCGCGTGGCGAAGCCACGGTGGCGAGCCAGCCCGGCTGGGATCAAGGTCGCCGGCTACTGATCTTGTGCGAGCGGCGAGTGTGCAATCGAAAGAGGAGGAGACGGCGAACGTGGTGCTTCACCCACTCGACGCAGCGAGGACGGAGACGACCGACGGCGAAGAAGAAGCGGCGCGCCGGTGACGGCGAGGTGGCGGCTCAGGGTTCTCCGTGGCGAGTGCGCGACCGGCCGCGGTGTTCCGGTGATGCGAGTGGTGGTGGCGGCGAGGCGCGGCGGCCACAGCGGCGCACAAACGGCTCAAGCCGGCGGTCGTCGGCGGAAAATCTACGATTGCGGCGAGCATACGGCGAGAGGGGGAGAGAGTGGTGGCGGCGGATGAGCGAACGGAGGCGCATGGGGCTGCCTTTATAGGGTCGAGGGGTCCGAGGCGGCGCGCGACATCGGGGACATGGCGGCGGCGTTCTGGATCGTGGCGCACGACGCGAGAAGGGGCAAGAGGTGGGGTCGTGCGGAGGTGGGCGCGGGTCGCTCGTGACCGCGGGAGGAGCGGGCGGTTGGAGGTGGCCGTTGACGAGCTCGATCGCGCAGCAATGGCGGTTATGCGTGGCGGCCGTCTTGGAGAAGAAGGCGGCGGGAAGAAGCGGTAGCGGGTGAAGCGCCGTCCGATTTTAATCGGACGGTTGAGCGATGGAGGAGGCGCGAGAGAGCGGGAGCCGCCAGATGACGATCGGACGGCCAAGACGCTGAGGAAAAGGGCCGGCCGGCGAGAGGAATAGGAGCGGGCAGCGGGATTCGCCCAAACAACTGCTGAAGATTTTAAATTGATTTCTTAATTTATTTAATCCGGTTAATTCAAAAAGGGCTTAGAAAATAGCAAATAAATCCCAAAAATTCTAGAAAAATTGACATAAGTCTCTAGAATTATTCTGGACTTAATTAAAATAGTTCCAACTTAAAGTTGTTAATATATTTTGGAAATAAATTTATTTTAGCTTTAAACCAACTAAAGAAAAGCTTTTAAAATTTCAGAATAACCACAAAATCAAATAAGTTTTAAATTTTAACCAAATTGAAAATTTTGGGCTGTTACAATCCGGGCGGTTCATACCACCTACCAACCACTCTCGTGCACGACGGCATCCACCACCCATTCCATCCGTCCAGATGTGGTAATAGCAAGTTGTTTAGGGTTTTGAGGAGTAAAACCAATTATCTCAACACGCCAGTCATTTACCCACAATGACTACCCAAAACCACTTTCATAAATAAAAGATGATGATTAGGACATTTAATGTCCCGGTACTTAAGCAAGACTAGCATGTTGCTTAAGTACAACCTATACTAGTATTTACCACGAAGCTACTAGGGTGACATGGAATAATGGATTCAGTTATCAAATGATGGTTTAATAAATAATTAATCATCAAATGAGTGTTTAACTACCTTGAGCTTTAACATACATTTGATTAAAGAATTAAAGCATGCAATTTTGGTAATTTAAATGAATATAATTTACATAAAATGTAGGCTCAAAATTATCAAAGTGTCGACTCGCATTGGTTAAAGGCAAGAGAATCTTGATAGTCTTGTGCTTGATCGAGTTTGAGATCTGTCGCTTCTTCAAACCCTAATCGAACGAATGTACCAGAAAAAGAAACAACAAGCAAAGAGAGCAATTAAATGCTAATGACATAATAAATGAACTCCAAATTTAACAAGACCGATGTCATTAACAAGATCTTGAATTTAGACAAATTCAGACAAATTCAGAGACAAAAATCATAATTTTTGGAGTTACAACGGAGGAGAACGGAGCTTCCGAAGTTTGAAATGGAATTAATTCGAAAAAAAATAAAAGAGGAGAGAGAGCACAGTCGCCGATCGACACGTGGGGCCCATGAACAGTGCTCAGTCCACGTGAACAGTGTGTGGACCGAGTCTATGCGCACCGTCTATGGGAGGTACTGTAGTCGGGCCCACCTGTCAGACACGACACGGGGGGGTGTAAGATCGAGGTGGCCGACTAGAGGGGGGTGAATAGGCGGTTTTAAAAATATATCGGGCTAAACCAATATATAAATGCGGAAGCTAATAGCGAATTGGTTTTGCACAATTAAAACCTAAATCAACTAGGCTCAACTAAGTGCACCGACAATACAAGAGAGCAATCATATAATGATATATAAGCAATTAAAGCATGTAATGAAAATTGCTCAAAGTAAAGCACAAGTAAAACAAGATGACACGATTATGTTTTACCGTGGTGGTCGGAGACTTGCCGGTCTCCCCTAATCCACGTTGAGGTAAGCCCAACCACGTTGGACCGGCTCCACTAATTAAGCCAACACCTCCGAGGTAAGTCCAACACTTGGACCGGTTCCAAACCGAACCAACACCTCGCTCCACTAGGTTGCTCTTCCTCCACTCCGAGATGGTGAGCACCAAACCACTCACAACACGCCGGCCTTCTCACAAGCTTCTTGAGAAGATCACCGCACGACGCCCACACCGCCTAGGTGTCGGCAAACACCAAGAGTAATAAGCCAAGCCCCTTGCTTGACTCTCACCACGTGCAACGAATGCACAAGCTCAAGTGGATACAAAATCCACCTCTAGATGCAACACATGCAACTAGAGACCTCCTCCTGCTCACAAGGTGCAACACATGCACAATTGAGAGGAGAAGCTCACACTAGCTCACGTGAGTGAAATGGGATGCCAAAGATTATCTCTCAACCGCCAAGGTGGGTATTTATAGCCCACACACAAAAACTAGCCGTTGGGGCGCAGAAATCCCCAAAAATCGGGATAATCGGAAGTTCCGCTGCAAAAATCGGAACTTCCGCTTTCTCTGTTCATGGGCGTCTGGTGCATAACGGCTCAAAAAATAGCCGTTAAAACTTTTGGTGCGGAAGTTCCGCAGTACAAATATCGGAACTTCCTATTATCGGAAGTTCCTCTGTTCTCGGGCGGAAGTTCCGCAGCCCAATTTCAGCACAAACGATACTCGGTAAAAATGTCATAACTTTTGACTCCGATGTCGGAATTGAGTGATCTCGGACTCTATGGAAAGCTTATTCAGAGGGCTACACAACCCACCTATTTGATTGATCTCAAACACATTTGATCAAATCAAAAAGCACAACTCCAAAGAGGCACTATCATGATCTAAGTCCAAATAAATAGCAATAAGCAATCTTAGACCATGCCAAGGGAAAATGCATGAATCCCAACGATTTGCAAAACACATTTGCAAACTTAGATCATGCCACAAGGTGTAGGTACATGGACTTCAACAATTTGCAAAACACATTCGCAAAAGTATAGTCATATGCTACAAGGATTAACTGCATAAGCCTAAACTATTTGCAAAACACATTCGCAAATAATAGCATCATGCCATGTAGAGCTAGAGCAAGCAAAATTGAGCTATTAACACATGATGAGACTCAAGCTACTAGACAAGACCACTCTTAATAGTACGACAACCTATACTAGCAATCCGGTCTTCCAACCAAACACCAAGACCGGTAAAAGACTAGGAGCACATCCTTAGCCCTAGCTAGTCATACCTTTGCCGTGAGCATCTTCTTGAAGCTTGATGACGCACATCTTCACTTCAAGTCCGGGTCATTGTCTTGACATGCATCAACCCATGATGCATCCTTTACTTGACCTCCATCAACACATGATGGATCTTCTCTTGACTTGACGATCAACTCATGATCATCTCCTTCTTTGAGATCTTGTTATGCATCAACACACGATACATCCTCTTCTTGAACCTTGACTTGATGACGATCAACTCATGATGTCATCCAAAGTCTTCGTCACCCTAGAACATAGCCTATTCATCCAACTCATGAAAAATGTTAGTCCCACAATGATTAACAATAATTATCAAGATATACATGCAACAAATACTTCTAAACAAACTATTGTAGAAAGGTGCTTGCCCTTGAGATCAACTCCATCTTCTCAACATACTGAAGTGCTTTTAAAACCAAACCAAAAGACAATGCATGATCCTAAGTTGATCCAAAGGCATAATGAAGTGCTTTCAAGCTACTAGACAAGCTCCCCCTTAATAGTACGATATTTATCCTAAAATCCGGTCTTCCTCCATACTCTAAAGACCGGTAAAATACAAAAGGGGTCCTAGTCTATTTGTACCTTGCCCTTGAGATCAACTCCATCTTCTCAACATACTTTGACATGCAGCTCCTTGGTTTCACTTTGTCATTTGGAACTATGCCTTGTAATCACTTCAACAAACATATTAGTCCCATATTCACATAATGTCATTAATTACCAAAATACATTTTTAGGGGCCTAGATGCTTTCAATCTCCCCCTTTTTGGTAATTGATGACAACACAACAAAGATGTGAGAAATTTGGTTTGAAACAGAAAGCTCCCCCTTAACATGTGCATATTGAGAGAAAGATAATGTAAAGCACATGTTTGGATTTTCAGGAAAAATTTGGCGGAGTTTCTGCAGAAAGTTGTTACTTGGAAAAGAGCAAATGACAATAAATAGAGATAGAGCATTCACACATCATGGTCATTCATCATCAATTAAAGATCCAAGTACAACAAAAATATAAGATAACAAGATTAACAAGATATATCATCATAGGCAAAATATTGTCAAACAAAGTCATTAAAGGCCATGAGCCCAAGCGTATGGAGAATTGTAAGTGAAGGTTTCGTTATGCCACTTGATCCCACACACCCCACGGATCAAGACGAACGAAACTCTCACCTCAATGCTCAAGCAATGAACGCTCTCTTTGGAGCTTTAAACGCGGATGAGTTCAACCGAGTGAGCAACCTTGAAACAGCTCATGCGGTATGGACTACGCTCTCGGAAATTCATGAGGGCACATCCACGGTTAAAGAAGCCAAATTGCATAGGCTTAGGATCAAATATGAGACATTTACAATGTTGCCACAAGAGAGCATCACCGAGATGTATTCTAGACTCAACAACATTGTAAATGAGCTCAAGGGTCTTGGTACTAATTTGCTTGACATTGATGTTGTGCGCAAGATGCTTAGGGCTCTTCCCGACAAGTACGAAATATTGGTGACATTGTTTCTCAACTCTCCCGAGTTGCCAGGAATGACACCAACCGGGCTTTTGGGAAATCTCATCACAAATGAGCTTTACAAGAAAGACAAAGAAGAGCTCATGGAGTCAACGTCTTCAAGAAAGAAAGTTACCGCTTTTAAGGCAAAAACGGATTCAAGTGATGAAGAAGATGAGGATGAAGATTCCGAGGAGGAATTTGCCCTCCTTGTGAGGAGAATGAAGAAGTTCATGAGGAGACGTCCTCATTGTAGCTTCAATTTCGATAAGATTGCAAAAGGGCAATCATATAATGAAAAGAAGCGCTATAGCAATATTCGTTGCTATGAGTGTGATGAGAAGGGCCACATTTGTAGGATCAAGGATAACCGACTAGAGGGGGGGTGAATAGGAGGTTTCTAAATTTTCTTGATCAAATTACCCAAATTAGCAAGATACTCTAATCAAATATATTTATCACAATCTATGAGCTACGAAAATAAGTGCAATAAGTAAAGACAAGAATTAACCGCACAAGGACAAGGGGGTTTTTCCCGTGGTATCGAAGATTTGTCGATCTTCACTAGTCCACGTTGAGGAAGCTTGATTCACTCAAGCCGGCTCCACAAATTAAGACTACCCTCGATCACTTGGTTGTTCTTCCTCCTCTCCGGAGTTGGTGAACACCGGCCAATCACAACCGGGAACAGGTCTCTTCACAAGCTTCTTGAAGAGATCACCGAGCAACCTCCGCCAAGTCGTCTAGGTGCCGACAAGCACCAAGAGAATAGACCTTGACTTTCACTTGACGGCAATCACGAGCCAAAGGATCAACTAATAATGCAATGCTCTTGTTTTTGCTCACTACCTCACAAATGTGTGCAAAAAGAGTAAATGAGGAGTGAGAGGAGTGCTCAAGGCTCAAATGAATTGAATGAATGCTCAACAACACGTCCTTGAGCTGGTGGGGGTGCATTTATACCTCCCACAACCAAATATGACCGTTATGCAGAAAATCAGGCAAAACTCAGGGAAATCGGAACTTCCGCCGTGTAAGGTGCGGAACTTCCGCCCTTCAATCGAGTGCACTGTAACGGTCATTACAGTGAGCATTAAATGCTCTAAACTAGCCGTTGGATTTATGTGCGGAACTTCCGCCAACTAGATTTCGGTTCTTCCGATAATCGGAAGATCCGCTTTATTCCACAGCGGAACTACCGCACTTGCGAAAACAGCTAAGTCCCTAAAAAGGGTACTCTCTGGAAAAAACCGACCGCAAATATTTCAGAGCAACCGATAATCGGAACTTCCGCTCGTATCATTGCGGAACTTCCGCGCTTCGAGAAATCGGCTAAGTCCCAAAACCGAATGCTCTCTGGAAAAATCAAGCCGCGTATTTTTCGGATCATCCGATAATCGGAACTTCCGCACGTATAACGCCGGAACTTCCGATTTTGCACAGAGAGAAAGATTTTGCTTTAAAAACCAAACCAAAAGACAATGCATGATCCTAAGTTGATCCAAAGCCATAATGAGATGCTTTCAAGCTACTAGACAAGCTCCCCCTTAATAGTACGACATTTATCCTAAAATCCGGTCTTCCTCCATACTCCAAAGACCGGTAAAATTAAAAGGGGTCCTAGTCTATTTGTACCTTGTCTTTGAGATCAACTCCATCTTTTCAACATTCTTTGACATGCAGTTCCTTGGTTTCACTTTGTCATTTGGGACTATGCCTTGTAATCACTTCAACAAACATGTTAGTCCCATATTCACATAATGTCATTAATTACCAAAATACAATTTTTAGGGGCCTAGATGCTTTCAATCTCCCCCTTTTTGGTAATTGATGACAACACAATAAAGATGTGAGAGATAGTTGGTTTGAAACAGAAAGCTCCCCCTTAACATGTGCATATTGAGTAGAAGATAATGTAAAGCACATGTTTGGATTTTCAGGAAATTTCGGTGGAGTTTCTGTAGAACGTTGTTACTTGGAAGAGAACAAATGACAAAAAAGATAGAGCATTCACATCACATGGTCATTCATCATTAATCAAAGATCCAAGTACAACAAAAATATAAGATAACAAAATATATCATCATAAGCAACAAATTGTCAAACAAAGTCATTACAAACCATAGTCAAAATGACAAATATATTACAATATTATAATAGATAGGTTTCCCTTTAAAGAACTCAAGCTCTCTCACTAACACACTCCTCTCCCCCTTTGTCATCAAGGGCCAAAAGGTTCACTCCGCAGGAGGATCTTGTGGAGGATCAACCGGAGGAACAACAGGAAGATCAACCGGAGGAGCAACAGGAGGATCAGCAGAAGGACCACCAGGAGGAGAGCGGAGGCGACGCCGACCAAACCGAACAGTGGAGAAGCGCTCTGCGAATCTGGTGCCGAAGCGCATCAAGGCGCGCAGTGGGGCGTCAAGCCTGGAAGTGGTGGCCGCCTCAAACGCATCCAGTCTGGAAGAGGTCGCTGTCTGGAAGGCCTCCTGAGACGCCTTCATCTCTAACAAGGTAGCATAAATTTGTTCCATGGTGGCTTGACCTTGTGGAGGAGCAAGGCGGCCAATGAGTTCGACTTCAGTTCTTCTGGAGGGCGCGAAGATTGGCGAGGTGGAGGACCTTCTCTTGGCTTATAGAATTTATGAGCTGAAGGTGTGGCTCCATTATAGCCAGTCTGTCGAATGATCAAGATCATAATGTATGGTGCAAAGTTTATCCGCTTGACTCAATCATTCTTTGTGCCTGCTATCTCCCTTATGATGACATCTATGACATCGAATTTTCTCCCATGCATGATGCAATCCAAGATGTTCCACACATGTCCCTAATTGCATCATAGTTCCCACTTTTGGTAAAATGGTGTGATTGATGATCCGGTTTACCAAGCTAGGGATAGGAGAAGACACATTATCTTGCCAGAATAAACCTCTGTAGTGTCATAGAATTCATCCAAGGTGAGGGAGAATCGTCTATCATATATTTGCTCAAATTCGCTTGACTGGATATTCAAAGCATTTGCAAAAGCACACTTTGTGCAAGAATATCTCACTGTCCCTGTCATCCAAGTGAGCTGAGAAAAATCAGGGGGAATGCACACTGTGGCATAGAACTGTCGGATGATCTCATCACTGTAGTTGCATCTTAGTGCCACAAAATTATGAATCCACTTTCATTGAAAGAGCCTATAGGTACCCTCATATTTATCAAGCCCGTTGAGGTAGGACCAATTAATGCACTTGTGATCGACAAAGGGTTTGTTTGGTCCATAGAAAAGATCATAGACTTGCCTCTGAAACTTTGTATGAAATCGAGGTCATCACAATTTCGGGAAGAGAATATTGATCTTTAATCCGAAGGAGAGTGTAATCGTCTGTTGTGAGTGACTTAAGATCAATTTCAAGCTCTTCCGCTCTCCTAACTCCTCATCGACTCAGATTGGACCCTTCACCGATGCACTTTCTTACATTTGAATTTTCGATGACTCTCTTTGATCCTCAATTTCTTTCAATTCTTCCTCTCTCCTTAAAGGTGGATTTCTTGAAGAGGATGGGCACCTTCAATAGCTCTTTGGGACGATCCTTTGTCCTAGGCATCTTCAAAAACAATAATGAATGGAGTGTCAAAGGTTGAATCAAAAGGAAATGAGAATTTACATTTTGTCGGGACAATCGGAGCTCAAGCACTTTGAACGCCGAACTACAGCATGCGGAAGTTCCGCGCTTTTCAACGGCGGAAGTTCTGATTATCCTGAGCCGATTCTAGGGCAATAAGAAATTTAGATTTTTTAGTATTTTGATGGATTGAGTCCATGGAATCGATGCATAAACATCATACAATACTGAATAAACCTATTTGCTCAAGAATCAACCACAGATTTCATCCACATTTCATTTTTCCCAAAATCTCAACCTAGGGTTCATGAGAGGCATAAATCCAAAAGGGATTGAAAATACCTTGAGCAAAGGAGTGATTGAACCCTGGGGATGCAAGAGATCGGGCGAGATTGAAGGAATCACCTAAGAACAAGCAAGATTTTTCGGTGGGGTTTTTGGAGAAGAAAAGCTTTCGGGAGGAAAGGGCCGGCGGCTGGAGAGAGAGAAGGAAACGGAGTGACCGCAGGCAATTAAAGCTTCTCAGCTACCGGAAAGCGGAAGTTCCGCACTTCAAAAGCGGAAGTTCCAAAAATCGGAAGTTCCGCGCCTGGGAGACCGGAAACTCCGATTATCCCGCGCTCGGAAGAGAGCGACAAGCGAAGCTCCGCAACTCAACAGCGGAAGTTCCGGAAAACGGAAGTTCCGTGCCTGGAAGGCCGGAAGTTCCGATTATACTGACACTTCAGGAAGATGGAGTTGAATTGAAGATTTTGCAAATAATCCTTAGTTTTTGCACTCAACCAAGTATCATTCAGGATTATTATGCAATGAAAAGACTAATGTCTATATAAGAAAGTAATTTTTACTAATATATCACATTTGGAGCGAAAACTTGAGAAAAAGACATCTTAAAATAGACAAAAATGCAACAAAGACCCAAGGTGCATGTGACAAGAGTTCAAGCGACATTTGAATAGTCAATGACATTTAACTCATTCCTCAATAGGCAAAAACGGCTTTCATCTAAAGGTTTGGTAAAGATATCTGCTAATTGATTTTCAGTGCAAATATGGCTAATTTCAATATCTCCCTTGCACACATGATCTCTAAGGAAATGATGGCGGATATCTATATGCTTGGTTCTTGAATGTTGGACAGGGTTGTTGGCTATTTTCACTGCACTATCATTATCACACAAAAGAGGCATTTTATCAAATGTTATTCCATAGTCCATCAATGTTTGCCTCATCCAAAGCAATTGTGCACAACAACTACCTGCAGAAACATATTCGGCTTCGGCGGTGGAGAGGGCAACAGAGTTCTGTTTCTTAGAAGACCATGACACTAAGGATCTACCTAAGAATTGACAACTCCCTGAGGTGCTCTTTCTATCCACTTTACAACCAGCATAATCCGAATCCGAATATCCAATCAAATCAAATTTAGCACCTTTTGGATACCAAAGGCCTATACTTGAGGAATGCTTTAAATATCTTAATATTCTTTTGACAGCCATTAAATGATATTCTTTTGGAGCCGATTGAAAACGTGCACACATGCAAACGCTAAACATAATATCGGGCCTAGATGCGGTAAGATAAAGCAAACTACCAATCATAGACCTATAAAGCTTTAAATCAATAGATTTACCTCCTTCGTTTAAATCAAGATGTCCATTTGTAGCCATGGGAGTCTTGATGGGCTTTGCGTCATCCATGCCAAATCTTTTGAGTAAATCCTTCACATATTTGGATTGACTTATGAAGATCCCATCATTGAGTTGTTTGATTTGAAGTCCAAGGAAGAAACTGAGTTCTCCTATCATTGACATCTCAAACTCCCTAGACATCATATCACCAAATTCTTTGCAAAAATCTTGATTAGTAGAACCAAAAATTATATCATCAACATAAATTTGACAAACAAAAAAATCATCATCAATAATTTTAGGAAACAAAGTTGTATCAACCTTTCCGATTTTGAATCTCTTAGAGAGTAGAAAATCTCGAAGGCGCTCATACCATGCTCTAGGAGCTTGCTTTAAGCCATATAGCGCCTTTGAGAGTTTATACACATGATTAGGATTTTTGGGATCTTCAAAGCCCGGAGGTTGTTCAACAAAGACAAGTTCAGATATTTTGCCATTTTAGAAAGCACTTTTAACATCCATTTGAAATAATTTGATATCAAAGTATGATGCAAAAGCAAGTAAAATACGAATAGACTCAAGTCTTGCTACGGGTGCAAATGTTTCATCATAATCTAAACCCTCAACTTGAGTATATCCTTGAGCGACTAACCTTGCCTTATTTCTTACCACAACTCCATTTTCATCTTGTTTATTTCGAAAGACCCATTTTGTGCCAATGACATTATGCCCCTTGGGTATTTCCACCATTGTCCAAACATTATTTCGGGCGAAGTTATTTAGCTCCTCATGCATAGCATTCACCCAATCCGGATCTTCTAGTGCTTCATCTATACGCTTTGGTTCCAAAGAGGAAACAAAAGAGTAATGTTCACAAAAGGAAGCAATACGAGAGCGAATTTGGACACCTTTGCTTACCTCACCCAATATTTGGTCTATTGGATGGTCTTTAGCTATTGCGTTGTGGATTCTTTGAGGTAGATTCAATGATTGATCATTTTCCTTGACATCTTCTTGATTTTGATTAATTTCATTTGTCACGGAAGAGGTAGGCGGCTCGACTCTCGTGGACGATGATGGTTCATTTTGATCTTCTTTAGGCTTAATGTCCCCAATTTGTATATTCTTCATTGCTTCCATAAGAGCTCCATTACCTACATCATCAAAATCTTCTTGCTCTTCTTGAGAGCCGTTAGTTTCATCAAATTGTACATCATGTCTTTCTTCAACAATACCACTAGTTTTGTTAAAGACACGATATGCTTTGCTATTTGAAGAATAACCTAGTAGAAAACCAACATCACACCGACTTGCAAATTTAGAGAGTCGAACACCCTTTCTTAAGATATAGCATTTGCAACCAAATACTCTAAAGTAAGAGATGTTCGGTTTTCTTCCAATAAGGAGTTCATAGGAAGTCTTTTTCAAAAGCCTATGCAAATAAAGACGGTTTATGGCATGACAAGCGGTATTAATGGCTTCCACCCAAAAGCGATCTAAGTATTATACTCATCAAGCATTGTCCTAGCCATTTCTATTAATGTACGATTTTCCTCTCTACAACTCCATTTTGCTCGGAGTGTAGGTAGTGGAAAGCTCATGCTTTATTCAAGTTCATCACAATAATCTTCAATATTAGTGTTTTTGAACTCGGAACCATTATCACTCTGGATTTTCTTTATTTTGAAATCAAATTCATTTTGAGCCCTTTTTGCAAAACTTTTAAAATTCTTGGAGGCTTCACCTTTGTCATATAAGAAGAATACCCATGTATATCTAGAGTAATCATCTACAACGACTAAACAATAGCTATTGCCCTCAATGCTCTTATAGGTTGTTGGCTTAACAAATCCATATGTAAGAGCTCTAATGGCCTAGAAGTTGACATGATACTCTTGGAAGGATGAGAGTTAGCCACTTGCTTTCCGGCTTGGCAAGCGCTACATAGTCTATTTTTCTCAAACTTCACATCCTTCAAGCCAACCACTAAGTCATGTTTAAAAAGCTTTTTAAGTTGAATCATTCCCACATGACCTAGTCTTCTATGCCATAACCAACCCATTGAAGTTTTTGCAATCAAACAAGTTTTCAAACAAGATTCATTTGAGGAGAAATCAACCAAATAAAGATTGCCAAATCTAAAACCTTTAAAAATCATTTCATTTTCTTTTTCTTTAAAAATAGTAACTTCCTTTTTAGAGAAAGAGCAAGTTAATACAAGATCACATAATTGAGCAACGGATAGCAAATTGAAGTTTAATGTTTCCACTAAAGATACATTTGAAATGGAAAGGTCATTTGAGATAGCAATTTTACCTAAGCCAATTACCTTTCCTTTGCTATTGTCACCAAATGTGATCTTTTCATTTCCGCTCCCATTCTCAAATGAGGTGAACATTTTCCGGTCTCCGGTCATGTGTTGAGTGCATCCACTATCGAGCACCCAATGCCTTCCACCGGTCTTGTAGTTCACCTACAAAAGAAATCAAGTTCTTTTAGGTACCCATATTTGTTTGGGTCCTTGGAGGTTAGTTATCAAAGATTTGGCACCCAAATAGCATTCTTCTTAACACCTAAAATTGAGGTGCCAACAAACCTAGCAATCACTTTTCCATCTTTGGCCTTTTTGAGCATATAACAAGAATCAAACAAGCCAATTGATGAAACCTTACCAATAGGACACTTTTGTTGTACATGTCCTATTTCCCGGCATTTTTGGCAAAACTTGCCATTTTGATTAACAAACCTCACGGGCTTGTTTCCCGGTTTCTTACCTTTCTTGGGCACATACCCAAGTCCTTCCTTATTGAATGAGCACCTTTGCTCACTCAAAAGCTTGTCAAGAGTAGATTTACCCTTGAAACATCTTTCCAAGCTCTTACTTAGCTTGGTGACTTGCTCCTTAAGCTCACTATTATCTACAAATAGCTTATCACAAGATTTAGCATTTTCAATTTTAGAATCAACACTTGAGCTGCATGGTATAGCAAGCAAATCATCGCAAGAAGTGGATATGCTAGTTCTAGCAACGTTTACACTAGGTATTTTTTTCTTGAATATCGCAAGCAATACCAATGCTAGTGTAAGACTTATCTTGGACAAGCAAATCATGAGCTTCTTTTAATTCATCATAAGAGTTCTTTAAAGATATATGCTCTTTCTTTAAGACTCTAAATTAAGCTTTTTCCTTTCCAAGATATTCATTTATTTCTTCAAGCATATCCATGAGTTCATCATAGGAGGGTTCTTCATTATCAAGAGATTTTACCTTTTCTCCTTTTGCCATGAGGCAAGTGGGAGTTGAAAATAGCGATAGAGCCTCCTTGATGGCAACACCTACAAGTCCTCTCTTCTTGGAGGACCCCTCAATATCGGAGTCGGAGTCGGAATCCGAATACTCCTTGTCGGAGTCCCATTCTCCGATATGGGCTTCATTCTTGCCATCCTTGTGGAGCTTCTTGAAAAGCTTCTTCTTTCCATTGAATTCTTTCTTCTTTGATGACTTACCCTTGTCATCCTTCTTTGTTGGGCAATGAGAGGCAATGTGACCCTTCTCATCACACTCATAGCAACGAATGCTGCTATAGCGCTTCTTTTCATTTGATGATTGCCCTTTTGCAATCTTATCGAAATTGAAGCTTCGATGAGGCCGTCTCCTCATGAACTTCTTCATTCTCCTCACAAGGAGAGCAAATTCCTCCTCGGAGTCTTCATCCTCATCTTCTTCATCACTTGATTCCGCTTTTGCCTTAAAAGTGGTAACTTTCTTCCTTGAAGAAGTTGACTCCATGAGCTCTTCTTTGTCTTTCTTGTAAAGCTCATTTGTGATTAGATTTCCCAAAAGCCCGGTTGGTGTCATCCTTGGCAACTCGGGAGAGTTGAGAAACAATGTCACCAACATTTCGTACTTGTCGGGAAGAGCCCTAAGCATCTTGCGTACAACATCAATGTCAAGCAAATTAGTACCAAGACCCTTGAGCTCATTTACAATGTTGTTGAGTCTAGAGTACATTTCGGTGATACTCTCTTGAGGCAACATTGTAAATGTCTCATATTTGATCCTAAGCCTATGCAATTTAGCTTCTTTAACCGTGGACGTGCCCTCATGAATTTCAGAGAGCGTAGTCCATATCTCGTGAGCAGTTTCAAGGTTTCTCACGCGATTGAACTCATCCGCGTTTAAAGCTCCAAAGAGAGCGTTCATAGCTTGAGCATTGAGGTGAGAATTCCGTTCGTCTTGATCCGTGGGGTGTGTGGGATCAAGTGCCATAACGAAACCTTCACTTACAATTCTCCATACGCTTGGGCTCATGGCCTTTAAATAAATTGACATTCTAATTTTCCAATAAGCATAATTTGATCCATCAAATAGAGGAGTCTTGCCTATAGACATTCCCTCGCTAGCCATCCTTTCTCTCCTAGACGGTTAAGTCTAAAATTAGAGAGACCAAGCTCTGATACCACTTGTAGGATCAAGGATAACCGACTAGAGGGGGGTGAATAGGAGGTTTCTAAATTTTCTTGATCAAATTACCCAAATTAGCAAGATACTCTAATCAAATATATTTATCACAATCTATGAGCTACGAAAATAAGTGCAATAAGTAAAGACAAGAATTAACCGCACAAGGACAAGGGGGTTTTTCCCGTGGTATCGAAGATTTGTCGATCTTCACTAGTCCACGTTGAGGAAGCTTGATTCACTTAAGCCGGCTCCACAAATTAAGCCTACCCTCGATCACTTGGTTGTTCTTTCTCCTCTCCGGAGTTGGTGAACACCGACCAATCACAACCGGCAACGGGTCTCTTCACAAGATTCTTGAAGAGATCACCGAGCAACCTCCGCCAAGTCGTCTAGGTGCCGACAAGCACCAAGAGAATAGACCTTGACTTTCACTTGACGGCAATCACGAGCCAAAGGATCAACTAATAATGCAATGCTCTTGTTTTTGCTCACTACCTCACAAATGTGTGCAAAGAGAGTAAATGAGGAGTGAGAGGAGTGCTCAATGCTCAAATGAATTGAATGAATGCTCAACAACACGTCCTTGAGCTGGTGGGGGTGCATTTATACCCCCCACAACCAAATATGACCGTTATGCAGAAAATCAGGCAAAACTCAAGGAAATCGGAATTTCCGCCGTGTAAGGTGCGGAACTTCCGCCCTTCAATCGAGTGCACTATAACGGTCATTACAGTGAGCATTAAATGCTCTGAACTAGCCGTTGGATTTATGTGCGGAACTTCCGCCAACTAGATTTCGGTTCTTCCGATAATCGGAAGATCCGCTTTATTCCACAGCGGAACTACCGCACTTGCGAAAATGAAGTCCCTAAAAAGGGTACTCTCTGGAAAAAACCGACCGCAAATATTTCGGAGCAACCGATAATCAGAACTTCCGCTCATATCATTGCGGAACTTCCGCGCTTCGAGAAATCGTCTAAGTCCCGAAACCGGATGCTCTCTGGAAAAATCAAGCCGCGTATTTTTCGGATCATCCGATAATCGGAACTTCCGCACGTATAACGCCGGAACTTCCGATTTTGCACAGAGAGAAAGATTTTGCTTTAAAAACCAAACCAAAAGACAATGCATGATCCTAAGTTGATCCAAAGCCATAATGAGATGCTTTCAAGCTACTAGACAAGCTCCCCCTTAATAGTACGACATTTGTACCTTGTCTTTGAGATCAACTCCATCTTTTCAACATTCTTTGACATGCAGCTCCTTGGTTTCACTTTGTCATTTAGGACTATGCCTTGTAATCACTTCAACAAACATGTTAGTCCCATATTCACATAATGTCATTAATTACCAAAATACAATTTTTAGGGGCATAGATGCTTTCAACATTGCCTCTCATTGCCCAACCAAGAAGGATGACAAGGGTAAGTTTAGAGTTTTAAAGAAAGAACATTTATCTTTAAAGAACTCTTATGATGAACTAAAAGAAGCCCATGATTTGATTATCCAAGATAAGTCATACACTAGCATTGGTATAACTTGTGATATTCAAGAAAAAATGCCTAGTGTAAACATTGCTAGAACTAGCATATCCACCTCGTGCGATGATTTGCTTGCTATACCATGTAGCTCAAATGTTGATTCCAAGATTGAAAATGCTAAATCTTGTGATAAGCTATTTGTAGAGAATAGTGAGCTAAAGGAGCAAGTTACCAAGCTAAGTAAGAGCTTGGAAAGATGCTTCAAGGGGAAATCTACCCTTGATAAGCTTTTGAGTGAGCAAAGGTGCTCATTCAACAAGGAAGGACTTGGGTATGTGCCCAAGAAAGGTAAGAAACCGGTAAACAAGCCTGTGAGGTTTGTTAATCAAAATGGTAAGCATTGCCAAAAATACCGGGAAATAGGACATGTACAACAAAATTGTCCTATTGGTAAGGTTTCATCGGTTGGCTTGTTTGACTCTTGCTATATGCTCAAAAAGGCCAAAGATGGAAAAGTGATTGCTAGATTTGTTGGCACCTCAATTCTAGGTATTAAGAAGAGTGCTATTTGGGTGCCCAAATCATTGATTACTAACCTCCAAGGACCCAAACAAATATGGGTACCTAAAAGAACGTGATTCCTTTTGTAGGTGAACTACAAGACCGGTGGAAGGCATTGGGTGCTTGATAGTGGTTGCACTCAACATATGACCGGAGATCGGAAAATGTTCACCTCATTTGAAAATGGGAGCGGTAATGAAAAGATCACTTTTGGTGACAATAGCAAAGGAAAGGTAATTGGCTTAGGTAAAATTGCTATCTCAAATGACCTTTCCATTTCAAATGTATCTTTAGTGGAAACATTAAATTTCAATTTGCTATCTGTTGCTCAATTATGTGATCTTGGATTAACTTGCTCTTTTTCTAAAAAGGAAGTTACCATTTTCAAAGAAAAGGAAAATGAAATGATTTTTTATAGGTTTTAGATTTGGCAATCTTTATTTGGTTGATTTCTCCTCAAATGAATCTTGTTTAAAAACTTGTTTAATTGCAAAAACTTCAATGGGTTGGTTATGGCATGGAAGGTTAGGTCATGTGGGAATGATTCAACTCAAAAAGTTTTTTAAACATGACTTAGTGGTTGGATTGAAGGATGTGAAGTTTGAGAAAAATAGATTGTGTAGTGCTTGCCAAGCCGGAAAGCAAGTTGCTAACTCTCATCCTTCCAAGAGTATCATGTCAACCTCTAGGCCATTGGAGCTCTTACATATGGATTTGTTCGGGCCAACAACCTATAAGAGCATTGGGGGCAATAGCTATTGTTTAGTCGTTGTAGATGATTACTCTAGATATACATGGGTATTCTTCTTATATGACAAATGTGAAGTCTCCAAGATTTTTAAAAGTTTTGCAAAAAGGGCTCAAAATGAATTTGATTTCAAAATAAAGAAAATCCGTAGTGATAATGGTTCCGAGTTCAAAAACACTAATATTGAAGATTATTGTGATGAACTTGGAATAAAGCATGAGCTTTCCACTACCTACACTCCGGAGCAAAATGGAGTTGTAGAGAGGAAAAATCGTACATTAATAGAAATGGCTAGGACAATGCTTGATGAGTATAACACTTCCGATCGTTTTTAGGCGGAAGCCATTAATACCGCTTGTCATGCCATAAACCGTCTTTATTTGCATAGGCTTTTGAAAAAGACTTCCTATGAACTCCTTATTGGAAGAAAACCGAACATCTCTTACTTTAGAGTATTTGGTTGCAAATGCTATATCTTAATAAAGGGTGTTCGACTCTCTAAATTTGCAAGTCGTTGTGATGTTGGCTTTCTACTAGGTTATTCTTCAAATAGCAAAGCATATCGTGTCTTTAACAAAACTAGTGGTATTGTTGAAGAAAGACACGATGTACAATTTGATGAAACTAACGGCTCTCAAGAAGAGCAAGAATATTTTGATGATATAGGTAATGGAGCACTCATGGAAGCAATGAAGAACATGCAAATTGGAGACATTAAGCCCAAAGAAGATCAACATGAATCATCATCTTCCACGAAAGTCGAGCCACCTACCTCTTCCGTGACAAATGAAGTTAATCATAATGAAGAAGATGTCAAAGAAGATGATCAATCATTGAATCTACCTCAAAGAATCCACAATGCTATAGCTAAAGATCATCCAATAGACCAAATATTGGGTGAAGTAAGTAAAGGTGTCCAAACTCGCTCTCGTATTGCTTCTTTTTGTGAACATTACTCTTTTGTTTCCTCTCTTGAACCAAAACGCATAGATGAAGCACTAGAAGATCCGGATTGGGTGAATGCTATGCATGAGGAGCTAAATAACTTCGCCCGGAATGATGTTTGGACAATGGTAGAAAGACCCAAGGAGCATAATGTCATTGGCACAAAATGGGTCTTTCGAAATAAACAAGATGAAAATGGAGTTGTGGTAAGAAACAAGGCAAGGTTAGTTGCTCAAGGATATACTCAATATGAGGGTTTAGATTATGATGAAACATTTACACCCGTAGCAAGACTTGAGTCTATTCGTATTTTGCTTGCTTTTGCATCATGCTTTGATATTAAATTATTTCAAATGGATGTTAAAAGTGCTTTCTTAAATGGCAAAATATCTGAACTTGTTTTTGTTGAGCAACCTCCGGGTTTTGAAGATCTCAAAAATCCTAATAATGTGTATAAGCTCTCAAAGGCGCTATATGGTTTAAAGCAAGCTCCTAGAGCATGGTATGAGCGCCTTCGAGATTTTCTACTCTCTAAGGGATTCAAAATCGGAAAGGTTGATACAACTTTGTTTACTAAAATTATTGATGGTGATTTCTTTGTTTGTCAAATTTATGTTGATGATATAATTTTTGGTTCTACTAATCAAGATTTTTGCAAAGAATTTGGTGATATGATGTCTATGGAGTTTGAGATGTCAATGATAGGAGAACTTAGTTTCTTCCTTGGACTTCAAATCAAACAACTCAATGATGGGATCTTCATAAGTCAATCCAAGTATGTGAAGGATTTACTCAAAAGATTTGGCATGGATGACGCAAAGCCCATCAAGACTCCCATGGCTACAAATGGACATCTTGATCTAAACGAAGGAGGTAAATCTATTGATTTAAAGCTTTATAGGTCTATGATTGGTAGTTTGCTTTATCTTACCGCATCTAGGCCCGATATTATGTTTAGCGTTTGCATGTGTGCACGTTTTCAATCGGCTCCAAAAGAATGTCATTTAATGGCTGTCAAAAGAATATTAAGATATTTAAAGCATTCCTCAAGTATTGGCCTTTGGTATCCAAAAGGTGCTAAATTTGATTTGATTGGATATTCGGATTCGGATTATGCGGGTTGTAAAGTGGATAGAAAGAGCACCTCTGGGAGTTGTCAATTCTTAGGTAGATCCTTAGTGTCATGGTCTTCTAAGAAACAAAATTGCTTGTTCTTTCCACCGCCGGCCGAATATGTTTCGCAGTAGTTGTTGTGCACAATTGCTTTGGATGAGGCAAACATTGATAGACTATGGAATAATGTTTGATAAAATGCCTCTTTTGTGTGATAATGATAGTGCAGTAAAAATAGCCAACAACCCCGTCCAACATTCAAGAACCAAGCATATTGATATCCGTCATCATTTCCTTAGAGATCATGTATGCAAGGGAGATATTGAAATTAGCCACATTTGCACGGAAAAACAATTAGTGGATATCTTTACCAAACCTTTAGATGAAGGCCGGTTTTGTCTATTGAGGAATGAGTTAAATGTCATTGACTATTCAAATGTCGCTTGAACTCTTGTCACATGCACTTTGGGTCTTAGTTGCATTTTTGTCCTTTTTAAGATATCTTTTCTCAAATTTTCACTCCAAATAAGATATATTCGTAAAAATTACTTTCTTATATAGACATTAGTCTTTTCATTGCATAATAATCCTGAATGATACTTAGTTGAGTGCAAAAACTAAGGATTATTTGCAAAATCTTCAAATTCAGCTCTATTCCTGAAAAGTCAGAATAATCGGAACTTCCGGCCTCCCAGGCGCGGAACTTCCGTTTTCCGGAACGTCCGCTGTTGAGTTGCGGAGCTTCCAGTTCTCCTTCAGAAGCATCAGGATAATCGGAGCTTCCGGCCTCCAAGGCGCGGAACTTCCGATGTCCGGAACTTCCGCTGTTGAAAAGCGGAACTTCCGTTTTCCGGTAGTTGAGAGACTTTAATTCCCTGCGGTTCATCTGTTTTCTCTCACTTCCTCCAGCCGCCGCCTCTTCTCTCCCGAAGGCTCCTCTTCTCTCTTCAAAAACTCCACCGAAATCCTTGGCATTTCTTCGGTTTTTCATCAATCTCGTCCAATCAATTGATTCTCCAGGGTTCAATCTCTCCTTTCCTCAAGGTATTTCCAATTCCCTTTTGGATTTAAGCCTCCCATGAACCCTAGGTTTGAGATTTTGGAAAAATGGAAATGTAGATGAAATCTGTGGTAGATTCTTGGATAAATTGATTAATTCAGTATTGTATGATGTATATGCATCTATCTTGTGGATTCAATCCATTCAAATCACTAAAAATCAATAAACCCTAGAATCGGCCAGGAAAATCGGATCTTCCGCTGTTGAAAGCGCGGAACTTCCGCGATGTAGTTCCGGAGTTCAAAGTGCGAGCTTCCGATTGCCCCGATGTAAATGAGATTTTCATTTCTTTTTGGATCAATCCTTGACACTCCATTCTTTCTTGATATTGAAGATGCCTAAGACCAAGGTCACTATCACGAAGAGCTATTCCGAGGCCGGACAATCTTCTTCACAAAATCCTCCATTAAGGCAAGAGGAAGAGTTGAAAGCTATTGAGGATCAGAGGGAGTCCTCTGAAAGTTCGAATCAAGAGAGTGCATCGGAGAAGGCTCGAGTCGAATCCGATGAGGAGTTGGGAGAGCCTCAAGAGCTTGAGATTGATCTTAAGGGACTAACGGCGAAGATTACACCTCCTTAGGACTAAGAATCGATTCTCTCCCAGAAACCGTGATGATCCTCGGTTCCATACAAATTTTCGAGGCAAGTATATGATCTTTTCTATGGACCAAACAAGCCTTTTGCGATCATAAATGCATCAATTGGTCTTATCTCAATGGACTTGACAAATATGAGGGTACGCAGCTCTTTCAATGAAGGGATCCAAAACTTTGTGGCAATGAAATGCAACTACGTTGATGAAATCATTAGACAATTTTATGCCACAAGACATATTCCTCGACTTCTCTCACTTACTTGGATGACAGGGACAAGAAGATACTCTTGCACAAAACGTGCCTTTGAAAATGCTTTGGAGATCCAGTCAAGTGGCTTTGAGCAAATTTACGATAGACCAGCTCTCCCTCTTTCTGCTTGGACTGAGTTTTATGATACTACTCAAAGGTTCATCCCCGGTAAGATAACCGGTCTTCTCCCAATTCCTAGCTTGGTAAACCGGATCATTAATCATACTATTTTACCAAAAAGCGGGAACTATGATGCAATCAGGGGACATGTTTGGAACATTTTGGATTGCATCATGCATGGAAGGAAATTTGATGTCATTGATGTCATCATAAGGGAGATAGCAGGCACAAAGAATGATCGAGTCAAACGGATAAACTTTGCACCATATATTATGATCTTGATCATTCGTCAGACTAGTTACAATGGAGCTACACCTTCAGCCCATAAATTCTATAAGCCAAGAGAAGGTCCTCCAATTCCTGCCAATCTTCAGCGCCCTCCAGCAGAAGAACCTGAAGCTGAACCTGCTGCTGCTGCTGCTCCTCCACAAGGTCAAGCCACTATGGATCAAATTTATGCTACCTTGTTGGAAATGAAGGCGTCTCAGGAGGCTTTCCAGGCAGCGACCTCTTCCAGATTGGATGCTTTTGAGGTGGCCACCACTTCCAGGCTTGACGCCCACACTGCCAGTCTTGATGCGCTATCAGCCAGATTCGCAGAGCAATTTCCTCCTCCTGTGAGGTTTGGACGGCGTCGCCTTCGCTCTCCTCCTGGTGGTTCTCCTGGTGATGCTCCTGTTGCTCCTCCGTTTGACCCTCCACAAGACCCTCCTGCCGCGGCCGAATGAAGTTTTTTTTGGCTCTTGATGACAAAGGGGGAGAGGAGTGAGTGTTAGTGTGAGAGTTTGGGTTCTTATCTATTGTAATATATTAACTTGCTGTCACTTTGGCTATGGTCTGTAATGACTTTGTTTGACAATATTTTGCCTATGATGATATATCTTGTTAATCTTGTTATCTTATATTTTTGTTGTACTTGGATCTTTAATTGATGATGAATGACCATGATGTGTGAATGCTCTATCTCTATTTATTGTCATTTGCTCTTTTCCAAGTAACAACTTTCTGCAGAAACTCCGCCAAATTTTTTCTGAAAATCCAAACATGTGCTTTACATTATCTTTCACTCAATATGCACATGTTAAGGGGGAGCTTTCTGTTTCAAACCAAATTTCTCACATCTTTGTTGTGTTGTCATCAATTACCAAAAAGAGGGAGATTGAAAGCATCTAGGCCCCTAAAAATGTATTTTGGTAATTAATGACATTATGTGAATATGGGACTAATATGTTTGTTGAAGTGATTACAAGGCATAGTTCCAAATGACAAAGTGAAACCAAGGAGCTGCATGTCAAAGTATGTTGAGAAGATGGAGTTGATCTCAAGAGCAAGGTACAAATAGACTAGGACCCCTTTTGTATTTTACCGGTCTTTAGAGTATGGAGGAAGACCGGATTTTAGGATAAATGTCGTACTATTAAGGGGGAGCTTGTCTAGTAGCTTGAAAACACTTCATTATGCCTTTGGATCAACTTAGGATCATGCATTGTCTTTTGGTTTGGTTTTAAAAGCAAAATCTTTCTCTCTGTGCAAAATCGGAAGTTCCGGCGTTATACGTGCGGAAGTTCCGATTATCGGATGATCCGAAAAATACGCGGCTTGATTTTTCCAGAGAGCATCCGGTTTCGGGACTTAGCTGATTTCTCGAGATGCGGAAGTTCCGCAATGATAAGAGCGGAAATTCCGATTATCGGATGATCCGAAAAATGCGCGGCTTGATTTTTCCAGAGAGCATCCGGTTTCGGGACTTAGCCGATTTTCGAGTGCGGAAGTTCCGCAATGATAAGAGCGAAGTTCGATTATCGGATGGTCCAAAATGCGCGGTTTGATTTTTCCGAGAGTACCTGCTTAGGGACTTAGCCATTTTCACAGGTGCGGTAGTTCCGCCATGGAATGAGCGGATCTTCCGATTATCGGAAGAACCGAAATATAGTTGGCGGAAGTTCCGCACATAATTCCAATGGCTAGATCAGAGCATTTAATGCTCACTGTAATGACCGTTACAGTGCACTCGATTGAAGAGCGGAAGTTCCGCCCATTGCACAGCGGAAGTTCCGATTTCCCTGATTCTTGTCTGATTTTTTGTAAAACGGTCATATTTGGTTGTGGGGGTATAAAAGCACCCCCACCAGCTCAAGGACGAAGTGTTGAGCATTCATTCAATTCATTTGAGCCTTGAGCACTCCTCTCACTCCTCATTTACTCTCTTTGCACACATTTGTTAGGTTGTGAGCAAAATCAAGAGCATTGCATTATTAGTTGATCCTTTGGCTCTTGATTGCCGTCAAGTGAAAGTCAAGGTCTATTCTCTTGGTGCTTGTCGGCACCTAGACGACTTGGCGGAGGTTGCGCGGTGATCTCATCAAGAAGCTTGTGAAGAGACCCGTCGCCGGTTGTGATTGGTCGGTGTTCACCAACTCCGGAGAGGAGAAAGAACAACCAAGTGATCGAGGGTAGGCTTAATTTGTGGAGCCGGCTTGAGTGAATCAAGCTTTCTCAACGTGGACTAGTGAAGATCGACAAATCTTCGATACCACGAAAAAAACCCCCTTGTCCTTGTGCGGTTAATTCTTGTCTTTACTTATTGCACTTAATTTTGTAGCTCATAGCTTGTGATAAATATCTTTGCTTAGTGTATCTTGCAAATTTGAGTAATTTGATCTAGAAAATTTAGAAACCTCCTATTCACCCCCCTCTAGTCGGTTATCCTTGATCCTACAGGGGGGGTGTTAAGGGGCAACGCATGGCTCAGCGTCGCCTCGCGTCCTCCGGCCGCAGAGAGAGAGAGAGAAGAGCAGAGGGAGAGCTCGGGGTGGCGCGGGGAGGGAGGGGGGCGAGTGCTCGGGCGACGTCGGGTGGTGGGGAAGCCGGAGGCAGAGCCGGGGCGGCTCGGGAGACGGCTGAATTGGCGGGGCGGCGGCGACCAAGGCGGGTAAGAAGGGAGAGGAGGAGGGAGATGAAGTCTACGGCTCCCGTAGCACCTTGGGACGGGGGCGGCAGTGCCGGAGGTGCCAGAGTGGGCGATTGGTGGGGAGGCGACGCGATCGAGGCAGGAGCGATGACTCGGCGAAGAAGAAAAAGGTTGCGGTGGGGACAGGGAGAAGAAGGGGAGGCGGCGGGCTTTATAGCCGAAGGAGGAGGGGGAGGATCCGTTGGGGCCACGGGCGGCGCATGGTCCAGATGAGCGGCATGGGCGGGTGACGTCTTCCGTCACTACGAGATCCCGGAGGCCCGGGCAGTGAGCGCAGAGGAGAGGGTGGCGGGCGGACGCGGCAGAGGCGCAAGCGTCGCGAGCGCAGCCAGCGGCTTCGCCATGGCGCCACGGTGGATAGGACAAGGCGGGGCATGGCGTCATGGCGGATAGGACAAGGCGGTGTCGGTAGCGGCACGGCGGGAGTGGGAGCGAGAGCCGTTGGCGACAGACGCGCGGGCGTGGCGTGGCGCGCAGCGCCGACGACGGCAGCAGTACGCCGCCAGCGGTGGCGAATACGAAAGGGCGGGAGGAGAGCCGGGCCGAGCGGAGGGAGCCGGGCCGGGAGGAAGATGGGCCGGGAGGGAAGCAGCGACCGAGAGAGTGGATCTGGCCGAATTGGGAAGGGCACAATTGAAGAAAAGATGGGAAATTGCAAAAAGGTTTTAAACACAAACCCGAGTTTTGCTATACTCTAGGAAATTTGTGAAAATATGCTAATTTGAATTAAGGTTTGAAAACCTAAAACCAAATGCAATTACTATTCGTTGACTGAAAAAAAAAGAGAATGTTACAAAGTAATCCAATCGAAAGAAACCCAAGGCAAAAACAAAAACAAAAACCAAAAAAGGAACTTTTGAAGATAGAGAGAGCAAGTCATTCGACAAAGATTCATTCGTACTTAACTCTTAGGAGCCACAATCCTGAATCGCAAGATACAAGTCCATGCAAAGCGAGGTGTCTTTGGTCTTTTGCCTTTGTCGCTTTTGTATGCCTTTCATGACTAACCCGACCTTGGCGCCGCCTCCCGACCTCGGCGCCACTGTCCCGACACAGGTGCCGCCTCCGACTGGCGCCGCCTCCCCCGACCTCGGCGCCACCGTCCCTGACCTCGGCGCCGCCTCCTCCGACCTCGGTGCCGCCCCCGACCTCCAGCGCCTCCCCCGGTACTCCCTCGCGCCTCCCTTCGGGCCAGCACGTTCTGTGTGTAGGAGTAGTTCTATACCCTAATTGTCAATTGGTATCTTGTGTTGTTGATTCAATTGCCTCTTGACATGCTCTGTGATGAACTCTGTCTTATACTGAGATTGAATGTGATAGTTAGTTCATTCTTGAGCTCTATTGTATTACTTGCTACTGTCAATTTGATATACTGTTAATTGGTTACTTTCGGTTGAAAGCTAGTTATTCGATTCTGCTTTTGAATGATTCGAGATCATTTGACAGTTAAGCAAAGTATTATTTAGAGCTCATAGTTTGAATTTATATTATCATATTCATTTCATGAAGAGTATAGACAATAGGATTGAGATGGCAAAGACTTGTTCTTTTGCAACTCTCCTTCTGAGAGCACAAACTATCATCAATCTTTTGCAATTCTGTGCTAATTACAATAGGATTAATGCTTTATTGTTTTCATATTTATGCTGGAATTAATTATGAATATTTGCTAATATTGCACATGTTGAGCGTATGTAACTTATATAGATAGCAAGTAAGCGAGATGGCAGAGGCGCTATCTTTGCTGTCTTCACCGACGCCGCACATGGCAGAGGCGCCGAGGGAGCGGGTGGCGGACGGGACGCGGCAGGGGGCGCAAGCGTGCGCGAGGTGCAACGCGCGGCTCGTCATGGCGTCACGGTGGATAGGACAAGGTGAGGCATGGTGTCACGGTGGATAGGACAAGGTGAGGCATGGTGTCATGGTGGATAGGACAAGGCGGCGTCAAGCAAAGACGGCGGAGCGGAGCGAGAGCCGTTGGCGACGAGATGCGGCAGGGGGCGCGCGCGACGATCGGGCGTGACGTGGGCGCAGCGCCGACGCAGCAGCAGTACGCCTTCGGCCGAGCGAAGACGAAAGGGCGGGAGGAGAGCCGGGCCGAGCGGAGGGAGCCTGGCCGGGAGGAAGATGGGCCGAGAGGGAAGCAGGCCAGCTGAGAGGTGGACTGGGCCGAATTGGGAAGGGCACAATTGAAGAAAAGATGGGAAATTGCAAAAAGATTTTAAACACAAACCCGAGTTTTGCTATACTCTAGGAAATTTGTGAAAATATGCTAATTTGAATTAAGGTTTGAAAACCTAAAACCAAATGCAATAACTATTCGTTGACTGAAAAAAGAGAGAATGTTACAAAGTAATCAAGTCGAAAGAAACCCAAGGCAAAAACAAAAACAAAAACACAAAAAAAGGAACTTTTTGAAGATAGAGAGAGCAAGTCATTCCGACAGTGATTCATTCGTACTTAACTCTCAGGGGCCACAACTGCAACTGCAAGATACAAGTCCATGCAAAGCGAGGTGTGCTGGTCTTTTGCCTTTTGTCAGTTTTGTATGCCTTTCATGACTAACAAATTCAGTTCATGGATGAACAGATGGCAAACAAAAGGTAAGGGGGCACTGCTGTCTTAATCAGGCAATTAATTCAAGTACTACTCCATAATACTGCACAGCACACGCACTACATTCCAGATGATGATAGTTCGTACTTCATACCAACTTATAATTAATAACACTGAGCAAAAGTAGTCTACGTTACAGGAATACCAATTACTAGGACGCTCGTTACATGCAGGAATCCTTTTACTCTGATGTCTTCTCCATTTTGTCACATGACGGAGCAGGCGTTGGGGTTCTCGTCGTTGAACATGTTGGTCAGCCGGTCCTCCGGCCTGCTGACGTGGCTGGACACGTAGGTGGCGGCGGTCTCCATGTTCCTGACGTGGCCAGGAGGAGCCCGCCTGTCATAGGCAGCGGCGACGTAGGGCTGGCTCACGGCGTTGTAGGGCACGTAGGGCCACAGCTCGGACTTGTTGCCGGTGGACTGCGCCCTCTTCAGCACGTTGCTGGCCTCCACGTACCCCGTCACCGTCACCTTCTTCTGCTTCCTGTTTATCTTCACCGACTGAACTCCTGAAAATAAAACATGCAGATGCATTCAGGCCATGTATGCAATAAACAATGTTGAATACACGTGTCGTGTATGCGCAGTTCATGTCCTTCAAAGTTCGAATGTCTGTGCTGATGAAGCATAAACATCTTTTCACGATTCATGCGTGTTTTGTTCTTGATCTGAAGATGCTCTCGGCTGAAACTGAAGGCATTTTGTTTCGATGATTGGAACGAGAGAGAGAGAGAGAGAGGTGGAAGAACCTTTCAAGGAGGAGAGGGCATTCTTGACCTTGAGCTCACACCCTTCACAGTCCATCCTAACCTTCAGCTCCACAGTCTGCAGCTGCCTCCTCTTGTTCTTCTTCTTGCTGTTGTGGCTATGATGATCTGCACCGCCAAACAGTCCAACCAAGTACTCCAAGGTGCCTCTCATTGCAGCTTTGCAACAACAGGAAGTGCTATTAAGTTCTGAAAACTTAAGAGACATTCTTAACTGCAGATATGAAGGGAAGGAAATGTGAGGTATAAGTTGTATATGATGATGTATTTGCTGGTCCTTTGGCAGTCACAGCAAAAGGGCAGAACCCTGAAAAGGGTTATCAGATCAGATGCCGCCTTTTCCTCTTTTTCTTCCTTCAGATAGACATAAAGAAAGCGGTGGATTAAAAGCAAAAGGAAAAAGAGAAGATCAGTGCCTTAATAATGGCTTATGGAAGTGCCATTGGAAGCTTCAGAGACCTACCTTTCACCTGTGTCCTTCACAGATCTCACTCTGTGTCTGGAAAACTATGTGCTTGCTACCTATCTCCTTTTATGGGCAGTTGCAAAAGCAGGAAGCCACAGGGCCACAGCTGTCAAGTGCACAATGCTTCGCACTAGTCATAAGCAAGAGCCTCTCAAGGAAGGCACATCTGTGGCATGCAGGCCAACTGAACGTCTGAACCTGAAAGGTTCCCTCAGGAGAACACAAGAAAGGAACTGAACCAAAAAGAGGAAATGGCACTGTGTTAAGTCTTGAGAAAGATATTTCTTGTGAAGGTCTCTCAACTCTCAAGGCTGTAGCAGTGGATCAATGCTTACTTAAAATGTAAGGAACTGTAGCTAAAGCAGCACCAAGACATGTGTGGCTTCTGATGTTATGAAAACACGATGAATTAATACATTACATAGAAGCTCGTGCATTAAGCACTCGAGGTCACATGCATTAGAGCATCTACAATAGTTTATATCACTTATTACTAAAGGGGTGCTACATCAGCATTTTGATGATGTGGAGGAGAGAAGATGAGCTTGTTTAGCTATTGGAGACTTACTTGTTATTTAAAAATCAGTTTTGTGTATAGCAATTAAAGTAGGAATTCAAGTCTTAGATACAAGTTTAAGAAGCAATCCAGTGAAAGGTTTGTTTCTTTTTGTTAGATTGAGAAAGAGTGGATTGTTTCTTTTTGTTAGATTGAATACTCTTTCTCCTCTCCTCTCCTCTTAGTAACAAGTTAAGAAATAAACTATTGTAAATGCTACCTGTACACAAGGATAATGTTGCACCTTGTGATATTTACAAAAAGTTGGATGCATGTCTCCATTGCATTAGCTTGTAAAATCGTGTCACGGTGGATCAGTGAGACACCCAGGTCTTTGGTCTTCCATGTCCTGACCCATTGATGGATATGATGTCCCTTTTTATTGGAATGGAATCCTGGGCCCAATTTAAACAAAAAATTGTCAGACTTCAATTTTTTATGACTGAAGATTTAATTCAGACAAATGAATAAGGCATATTCAAATTCAGCCAGGAAGCTTTTTTTTAGCAAATGCATGTTATGGAAAGAGGAAAATGCAAATGCCCTTATAATTTGTTCAAAGGTTGAAACCTGTATTAAAAAGGAGTTGACTATTTAAGCCCTTGATGTACAGAAAAGGCTACGGACATTCAAGTTATTCACTCATCTTAAACATATTCTTAAACACACCACACCAACACATAGCTACACCCTCTTATTCGTAGTCTCGCAGTCCCGCTAACAAAACCAAGTGAAAAGTTGATAATAAAGGTTCATCGTTACATCTATCAGCTACTTCTGCAATCAAAATGCAAAAATCAAGCAAATTGCCGGACAGAGTTTTGCCAAGACCCACAAAAGCACAAGCTACACATGCATTTTTCAGTAAACATCATCTCACCCATTAATAGCGTGGAATGATAAACTACAAACTTTTTTTTGTTTAGACACATTGAATCTAGTAAGGTCCTCCCCTCGCAAAAAGCAAAAAAAAAAAGAAAAAGAAAAGAAAAAGAAAATCTAGTGAGGTCCTTGTGTTCAAGAAGATAATTGGGCTTTGAGATGGTGACATAGACGACGATAGTGAATTAACCTTAAACTCTAGATTTGAAAAGGAAAAAAAAATAGGGAAAAGAAGAGTCAAAGTACAGTGATAGTAGTGCTTTTTATTTGATGAACAACTATGGCTATAGTGTTTGGAGTTTTTTTTTTGGTGGTTGAAGCTGAGAAGACGAGTGATAGTAGTGCTTCTATAATCAAATTGTTCTAGATGACTTTGTAATCCTTCAAGTTCAAGGCTTAAAATGTAGGCATAGGGTTCTAGATGGCAGTGGGGAGATGCCCCTAGGATAGGGTTCTAGATGGCAGTGGGGAGATGCCCCTAGGAGATGCCCTTAGGATCTTGATTTGGCTAGGGTATTTGGATCTTTGCTAGCGTGAAGTGTTGAGTTGAGTTTACAATTGCAAAATCCGTACTGTTCTTTTGCGATCAGACGGTCCTACACGCTTTGACACAATACAAACCCTAAAAGAACCTAAGTCGACGGTTGTGTTTTTAGGAATACGTGTCCAAACTATAGACGCGTATTATCCTTTCAGAGCCCGAACAAAGTGGGAAGGCGCATTGTGTTCAATGGGAGACCCACCGTTACAAAAGATCCAAACCCCTTCCCTCGCCTCCGCCTCTCCCGCACACCACACGCGGCCGCACATCCTCCAATCCCCTCTTCGCCCGCTCCGCGCCGCGTCCCAAACCCTAAAACTCGAAGCAGTCGCGGGGGGAGGCGCCACTCCCAATTCCCCAATATTTCCCCCGATTCCCTTGCCAATCTAGCCCCCCGCCCCACTCTTTCTCCTCCTCCCGGCTGTGCCATCCTCTGTTCCTTTTTTTCGAGATTTTTTGTGCTTTTTTTTGTTGTTTCTTTCAGGAGCGCGTGTCCTCGGAGGATTGGCGGCGGCTGGTGGGTGGAATCGACTCTTTTCCCACGCGTGCTTGCGATTTTTGTAGGTTTTCTATGGTTCGTTCTTGATCTGACGGCTGCGTGTTTCCAGGGCTAGGGTTTGGGCGTCTCAGTGAAGGGTGGTGGTCCGCCGTCTGTGCCGTTTGTTCTCTCGGCGCGAGGGTTGTCAGGTGAGCCCTACTCGGATGCCCTTCTATGTTCTTCTTATCGTCTAGCGCGATTTGTCTGATGGTGAGGGATTTAGGGGGTGGTGTAGGGCAAGGTGTTACGGTATGTGCATAGAATGATGTACCGTTGTAGATTTCATCCATGAGTCATTGGATTGCTCGTGATGAATCTATCCATCTTGTTAACTCCATATATTTCAATTGATGAACTAGGCCACTCCGTTTCTTTTGTCACAGAAAAAAAAACAATGTAACAATGATAAAAAATCATTGAGATGTGATGATAGATTCTCTGGTTTTTATTGATTTCTTCTCTTAGCAGTCACCATGTCATCATACCCTGTGCTAAACAACCGGCCTATTGATCAATGGAGAGTTACTGATCTGAAGGATGAACTCCGTAAGAGGAAGCTCATAGTTAAAGGTTTGAAAGATGAACTTGTGAGGCGACTCTTTGACTCTATTCAGAGTGAAAATGCAGTCAATGAAGCTGCTGAAGATATGGGAGTGAATGCATCAGTAAATCAGGCACCTGAAAAACAGAATGTTACTGAGCAAACTACCGTTTCTGTTACTAAAGTTTGTCAGGAAACTGTGGTTCATGTAACTCAGGAAGCTACAGTTCCTCTCACAGAAGTTAATCAGGAATTCATGGTTTCAGCTGTGGAAGAGGTGGCAACCCATGAAGCTTCCTTAAGTGAGGCCCCAACAGCTAAAGGAGAAGAGACAGAAACAGTTGCCGGAGACAATTCCATGGTGCAAGAAGAAAGTAACACTGAGCCCATGGTTGAGAAGACTCCAGAGGTTGACACCAATGAGACAATTGTTGTCAATGATGTGACCAGTGCTGATGTCAAGTCAGACATGACCACTTCTGAAGTCAATTCAGATGCTACTGAAGCCAGCAAAATTCAAAAACAGGACACAGTACCAACACCTGTGGATGCCCTTACATTAGATGCTGATCCTGTGGATACCGATGTGGCAGCTGCACCAATAAACAATGATGGAGAGAGGCTGGTTCCTAAGAGTGATTTGGGTGACAGTACTTCAGTGTATGATGAAGAGTGTAAAGATTCTGAGCTCATGAATGAAGACTGCAAGCCCATCATGTCAAAACCAAATAATCAGGTACCTGAGGTTAGCCCAGATTTAGGGTCTCAAATTAAGTGTGAGTCAATTTCTAGCAATGATATATCAACTAACAAAAAGAATAATATAAAGGATAAAATGAATGCTAATAATTTCGATTTAGAACTAGAGGTTAAGCCGGAGATGGTCAAACCATCATCCGACATTACTTCATTAGGTGGAGATTTGCAGCCATTGGATGATGACAAAGAGCTGGTTAAGAACCAGTCGCCTTTGAAGACGAGATTCCACAGCTAGTGTGGATGAAGGTGGCTCTCAGAGAAATTATGTTTAGACAGGAGTTCAGGTGATGAGTCAATGGAGGAGGATGTCATGGAGATTAAGCAAGTTGAGTCCAATAATAAATCTGATGAGCTTAGAGGAAAGACTGAGCTTAGCTCAGAACATGTGAAAGAGGTGACCCTCCCTGATTCTGTTGTCGAGGTTCCTTTGTTGATACAAAGGAAGTTATAGCTGAAGAAAAGCCAGCAGCTTCAACTGAAAAGAGGAAAATTGAAGGTTTATTTCTCTCCTAACAATCCCTTGGTCTCTTTTATCACAAAAAATCTGCAGTTTTGTATCGTGCCTTCAAGATATGTTTCTGACTTTACTTGTATCTGCATCATAGCTGTGCCCAGAGTAAAGTTCACATGTTGAGTCAGATTATCTTTGCAATTTTGATTGCTTGCAAATGTTGCAGAAAAAATTCTGCTGGGTTTGCTTTGGTCTGTATTGCTTTTGCAGCCACAAGGAAATAAAATGTTTCCTTTGGTTGTTTTATTAATCAATAGTTTGTGTAGGCACATTGCTTTTCTCTAATAGAAATTTAGTGTTACTGTATATTGGATAGGCATTAGTTTTGTTTCTTACAAAGAAATAACACACTTTCTTCAGAAGTTTTTTTGGTGTAAGCACATTCTTTTTATCTAGACTAGAAGTAATGTTGATGTTACTTGAAAGTGGATTTTTTTTTAATTACTTTTAGAACTTCGTGTGCAATTTAATTGAGCTAGGACAGGCACATATGCTATACTGCTATGTAGTATTGCTGCTAGAAGTATGAACTAAAACCCTTCAATATTAAATAATTTGATGTAGTTGTATGGCTCACAACAAGCATGGAGTTTAAGTGTCGCTTTAAGCAAATGAGCCTAAGATCAATTGGTCGTCATGTTTATTAAAATTTGGTTACAGAATCTTTGAAATTGCAAGTGACGTAATGAGCGTAAGATCATTTGGTCATTCCAGTATTAAATTCACTGTCTCTGTGAGTTTTGTTTTAACTCCCTGTTGAACACACAGCTGAAGAAATTGTTGCAAACACTGTGCCAATCAAACGTCAGCGTCGATGGACTGCAGGCAGTGCCCAAGTTCCAGAGAGACAACCATTAAGTCAAAGTGGTTCTGGTGCTCCTAAGGATGTTTTTCAGCCTGCTTTAAAATGCTCTTTTGGCAGGTCTGATTCAACAGCTAGTGCAGATTCTCCGAAGGAGCGGATTGGTGTGTACTTCGCTATTTTTGCTGATCCTTTTGTTCCCAAGTCTATATACTTCATCAGTATCTTATAACCTAATCATATTTCTTTGTTTTGGTGTTGCAGTATCACCGCCTCAGAAACCCGCTACAACTTCCTTGAGAATTGATCGATTTGTGCGCCCATTTACCCTGAAAGCTGTGCAAGAGCTTCTTGGTAAAACTGGATCTGTTTGTAGCTTCTGGATGGATCATATCAAGACCCACTGCTATCTTACAGTATGTTTTCTTTGCTATTCAAGACATCAGACTGTTCTTATCTTTACTTCCTTTGTTGCTTAGGGTGCGTTTGGTTGGTGGGATGAGGTTGAATGAGATAAGATGGTACAGGTAGGATGTGATCGTCCTGGATGAGATGATACAAGTATGGTGTTTGGTTGGTAGGATATGATGATACATGATTTTGTTTGGTTGGTGGAATAGGATGGTTCTGAATGGTTCAAGATGTTTGGTTGGTGGGATAGGATGATCCGTATGATATTTTTTGCACTAAAATATGCCAAGAGTGGTCTTGTTTTGTTGATTAAATGACAAGGAACACAACGGTTCAATCGGATCGCAAATCGGATACTCGGTTTAGGAAATATGATCATTTGAAGCTCGTAAATCAAGCCGCCACGTTACCAAACACTTTGGAATTCGAGTGAACGCTGTGGTTCGGGATTTTTTCCCGAACGGGATAATACAACATAAACATGGAATATTCTTTTTTCTTGAATCATCTCATCCTGAATGGTTTGGTTCTATTCAACCAATCAAACACCTGAACGAGCTCATTTCCCGTACCGGATGGTTCAAGATCACTCCATTCAACGAACCAAACACACCCTTAGTGTACCATATTGAATTGCAAAAGCATACACTATTATTCTGACTTGATGGTTTTTTGATAAGGATTATTTTTTGTAAATGTATGTATTTCAGCACAACCTGTAGGAATGTTGCCAAAATGTATTCAACATGCATATATTGTATCATTTTGACATACCATGCTGAGAATAGTGACCAAAGCATTTTAACTGTTGCTATAAATGAATTTTGTGGACTAACTGCGTTCTAGTCTGGCCTTATAAAATTAGCAAGTATAAGAGTGGTTATGGTTTTGAAAAAAGTATACACAAGTACAACAATGGATGTGAGCTTGAGATTGCAGTAATTCTTGTAGGTGATTCTTAGTTGAAAGCATTTCTTATGATGATGCTTGTTTTACTATTTGTCTATCATCTGGTGGTATTGTTGTTACATTGACTTTGCCTCCATGTACCACCTTAATTGCAGTACTCTTCGGTGGAGGAAGCTGTGGCTACTCGGAATGCTATCTACAACCTGCAGTGGCCCCCAAACAATGGCAATCATTTGGTTGCTGAATTTGTTGATCCTCAGGAAGTGAAGCTCAAGCTCGAATCCCCTCCCCAAGCGGCAGCTCCTATTAGCCCGGCTACTACATCAAGGCAGCCTCCCCTTCAGCAACCTCAGGCTAATAAAAATGTGACTCGCCAAGCTGCCACCCCAAGGGAGCAATTGCCACCTCCACCACCCCTCACTAAGCCCCCTACATCTGTCCCGGTATCAGCAAGGGACAGGCTTCCACCCACCCCAATGAAGCTAGAACCATCTGTTGTGACACTTGATGATCTCTTCAGTAAGACACAATCCTCTCCAAGGATTTACTATCTGCCTTTATCAGAAGAGGAGGTGGCAGCCAAGTTTGCTGCGCAGGGCAAAGGAAAGACGGAATAAGGGGCTCTTGGCCTCATTTTTTTGTCGCCAGTGTGGGTGGTGTGTTGCGGTATGTACCTGTTTCTGGGGTCTTTTGTTCACTTCAGGTTATAATGCTGAGATCTTATTCCTTTTCCCTTTTCCAGGAATATGATGTACTGTGCTCGGCAGCTGGCAGGTGCTACTGCTGCAGTTCATTTGAAATAACAGGCGGTGATGACTGCTGTTAGGTACTGTGCTGCAAAAGAGAGTAGTTGTAGAGCTGATATGTGAAAAGGCTAGTGTAGAAGCAGCAACATGTATTTTCCGCAAAGAACATCTTTATTTTAACTCAAGTTACTTAGTGACCGAGACACTGGTTTTAGTTTCAACAATCGGGAACACTTGACATACTGTTTTTAATTTGATTATTCGGGAGAACGCTTATTTGTGTTACATTTGCCATTCTGCTCAGGGCCTCAGGAGATCCTCACACCTCCTGACGTGTGCTTTATGTACCTGTTGTAACAGTCTGGATGTGCTTCGTTGCACCTGTTCTGTGGGTTGTAATGATAGATTTTTTTGCTCAGTTGATACTAACTAGATGGTGCGGCGCGTTTCGCAGCGCTCATCTGTTGAAGAATTTATGTGAAGTTGGTGAACATCCAGAGCTGGCTCACTGCCATTGAGTTAACAGCCCTTTTCACAAGAAATGGATTAATGTGATGGGCTGGTAAGTCCTAGAAATGTGTATTATTTTCACACATCTTTTTGTGGTGTGGTTTCACTAACTACGTATAGGTATCGAACATAAACATTTTGTATGAGAAACAAAAAGCTAGGCTGGTAGATTTACAACTGAGTGAAATCTCTAACTGAAGTTATCATCATGCATGTTTTTTTGGGAACAAATGGGAAATATTGTACTATGTTGGCCAATATAAATTGAAAAAGAAGTAATGGGATAGAATACTTTAAAACTGGAGATAATATGCACCGTGCAGTAAACTAAAACGCAAATAATATGGATCTGACTTCAATGAATAATAAATCATTGGTAAGAAAATGTTTAGCCTTCACAAAATTATGCAAGTAGCAGGGTATATCTATGTAAGAGTCACTATGCTAGAATACTGCAGCGCAGAAGTATCATACTATTTATATATTCAAACCGTATGTTCTATCCAGACTGCAATATAATATATCTATATGAAACCAGCAGTGACATTGCTTTATCTAAATATTCATATATGTGTAAGCATAGTGAGTAGTAGGTGTGGCTATATTACAAGATTTTTCTTGCAAACTAAATCTACTATGTATAGAGCTTCATTGTGAGTCGGACTATGTAAGGTATTTCCAGGAAAAAAAAACAGAAACAAGTTGTTATGCCAATACGTTGTGCATTCTGATCTCTGGAAATTTATCTTGCTATGGTCTACGTAAACGTGATCTGCTGTTCGCGAAATGCGATTAAATGGTAAGGAAATAATGTACAGTGAGCAAGAGCAAGGGTGTGAAGGACAGTAGATGATTGACAGTGATGACTGACAAATAGAAACTATGACATACAAATAGAGTTTAGGTAAACATCGCTGTATAGCATAACATATACACAATGTAATATGCAAATCAAAATATGGAAGATCAAACAGCAGAATATTTTGTCGGTAAAGAGCATTTCATTGTAAAGCATAACACAAATGTACACACTAACATGCAAATCTAAGCTAAGCTATTAACCACACATCGTTGCAGACGACAGGACAAATATTCTGACGCTGTATACCAGCACACTGCTACATGCAAAGGGGAATCTGAAACAAGCAACAACAGCTCCTAAAATCTGTAAAGTACATAGTTTTGCATACGGTACAAACTGAATTTGGAAAAAAAAAAGAGAAGACCGCTCAAGGTTGGTTTAAGCTTCATGGTAGTTTCGTGATGACCGACGGCCTAGATTGTCCTTCACTCCTATCGTGATGGCGAATGCACAAGAAATAAATATTTGCGCATAGAAATCACCTGAGCAAGATGTAGAAAGTTGTGGTTGTATAGATTATAGCCAAAGGTTTATCCGTGCCAAATTCTACCTATTGACCACAAATAATAGCACAATAGTAAGAAACCCCAACAAACTTTACTGCAAGAAGTTCAATTCTTTAGCATGAAAACAGTACACAAAACCTGAACAGAAGGCCCAACAAGCTCAATTATACCAGTAGTATGGTGTGCATAAGCACCCAGAGGGCCCAACGCATAATTTGCCGCAACCCATTAATACATCCCTTCCTCAGCTCCCACACAACATTTCGAAGTAATTGTGTGATCACCTCATTATCAACATCCAAAGGAGTCATTTCAGTATCTTTGCTTTTGAATTCAAAAGGGTGAGTAATGAAAGAGTTAACCGAGCTAATCATCAGGTTTTGCACCATAACAATCCAAAGAAATCACATCAGCAATACCTATCTCAATTAAAGCTTTATCTGGCAATACTAACCGGTGCTCTTTTCTTCTTCACGAGCCATAAAATCTCTCCATTGATGTAGAGCCTAATATGAGCAAAAAAAATTATGTTAAATACTTATTACATACACATGCAAATCAAATAACTCTGGCTCAGTAGAACAAGTGAAAGTTGTAAGCAGTAGTGGCTGTCGAGGGAAACCCAGCATACGGCGGGAGAGGAAGAGGGAGGAGCCAGGAGTCGGAGGGGGAAAAGCGAGGCACGGCGGCCGGAGCAAGAAGAAGAGGGAGGCACCGGGAGGGGAAAGGAGCGAGGAGAGGAGCACGACGGAAGGAGGCCGAGGGAGCGACGGGGAAGGGGAAGAATAGCTGGCAATCTGCTGGGCCGGCCAGAAACTCCAGGCCACCGCCCGGTCTGGCTCACCTTCAGTGCCCCACCACCTCCGCCGAGGCCCGTCAAGCGAGGAGGACGGAGAACGATGCGGCGGGGGAGGGGGAGGCAGGGGTGGTGAGGGAGAGGGATGGAGGCGGAGAGGAGAGAGGGAGGGGAACGGGAGTCAGAGAGGAAGAGGGCCGCGGCCGCGGCCGTGGGGCGACGTAGGAGGGAGAGGGGGAGGACCGGAGGGGCCGCGGGCCGATGCAGGAGGGAGAGGGGTAGGACCGGAGGCAGAAGGGAAGCAGTGAGGGGGAAGATGCGACGCGGGATGCATCGAGAGGAGCCGAGGCCGCGGGGCGACGCAGGAGGGAGAGTGGGAGGACCGGAGGGGGCGCGGGCCGACGCAGGAGGGAGAGGGGGAGGACCGGAGGCAGGAGGGAAGAGATGCGGCGCGGGATGAATCGAGAGGAGCGGGAGGAGAGAGATTAGGTTTCGAACGGTGCGGAGGAATCCGGACCTGTGCGCAATTTCGCAAAAATGCAGGATCTTTTTCACAAAGAAAGCGACGTGGGAGGCTCTGGGCGCATGCATTCTCTCCGGTATAAGAATAAGAAAGATCAGCAATCGGTCCAAGGCCCTTTCGCATGTCATGCCTTAACCAAAGCAAATTATTGAAGCTTGTCAGATGTGTTCAATGGATTTTAATCATAAGTAACATAGTAATAAACTTCCGCTGTTTTCACTTATTCGAGCACCTTGAAAGGATATATTTGAAAAGAGGGGTAAAATTGATTACATGACAACAAACTTTTATGCCATTTGTTTCGGGATATTGTTTTTTTTTTGTATTTGCTAAAACAAACTAAACTTTTATGACTCTTTGATAATGGATATTATACCTATTAAAATATAATGTTTGGTGGGTGAAAGTCTATTGCTCTTGTCCGTTGGTGGAGCCAACCAGTCAGAATGTTTAATCTTTTATTCATTATTTTTGTTAAGGTTGGTTGGTCCTAGGGAAAAAAAACTCACTCGGTTACTGTCGGTAACTGGTATTACCAGTGCCAGTGGGGATTAGGAGAACTAATCCCAGACGGTTTCTTTCCGGTTTACAAATTTAAAATTAAAATTTTGAATTTTGGTTGATTTTGAAGTAAATTCATGCGAATTTCATCTGGAATTTTTCTAGGAAAGGTAACTGGCCCGGTTATCGTTACCACCGACCGGTCGATATTCCTCCGAAAACGGTTTTTTGATCCTGGTTGGTCCTACATGTCTTACTACTTGTCCTCCATTGTTCTTTCCTCTCGTGCTATCCGCGGTGAGCGGTGTGGCGCTGAGGTAGATGATGGTGGGGATGAGAGCAGGTCGAAGTACTAGTTCTCTCTATCGACCGCAGTGGACGCATAATAGTGTGCCAAGAGGAGGAGCTCTTGCGTGAAGGCTGCGGCGAGGAGGAGGTCGAGCAACAGGAGTAGGAGCGAGGCGCCGAGCGAAGCAAAGAGTGAGAGGGAGAAGAGGAGGAAGAGCGCGGGGCAGGGATTTTTATTTCGGCTGATAACCAGTCGATAATTGGCCATACCGGTTCTGCCGGCCAGCCCCGGTAGAACCACAAACCGGCCCCGAAATTTTCGGTTTGGATGAATTTTGTCAAAAAAACCGAATTTGTTCAATTTGATTTTTTAAATTTAAAATTTTAAAATAAAATTTCAGTCGAAATTTTCTGTTTTTTGACCTTACCGGCCACCCCCGGTGAAAAAAAATTCCGGTAAAAGAATCCCTGGCGCGGAGGCTTCAAGCCTTAGGAGGGAGTGGTGGTGGTGCGCGGAGAGCAGCACCAAGAAGAGGCAAGCCAGATGGTGCTTCGATGCCGTTGGAATGCAATCATCGTCTTCAAAACCAGTTGCTGCTCCGCCGCTCCATTCTGTCATGTCCGGTGAATTTCGGATGAAACCAACTGCGTCATTATGCGTTCCACCTCGCGAATTACTTTTCCCCTCAATAAATTTCATGGTTTCTGTAGCTATTCTCAAGAATCGAGCTTCTTGCCTATCTTCGGTCGTCGTCGTTGTCAATTTCGTCACCTCAGTGAGCCTCTCGTTCCTCCCTTGGTAACCCTAGCACTGCATGCACCTCCTCTAGCTTTTTCCCATCTCAATTCGGTTATCTCGCCACCGCTACACCCTGGTCATCGTTATGTTCTTCAGTTCTGGCCAATGTCGCACCGTCGCAATCGACTACCTCCGGCCGCACCATCTGCACCGGTGAGCACCCAATGTTGTTGCGTTGCTCGTGTGTTCATCATTTTCCAAGGAATGTCGACCCCCTCCCTCTCTCTTGCATCACCGCCTGGCCCGGATTTACGGCATCGCGATCTGGACAGGGGCAATGGTGACGCCGACGCGTAGAGCTGGGGCCACGTCGGAGGGTGGATGCGAGTGATGGTGGTGGCGATTGCCGGTGAGCTCGCTGGGGGTAGAGGTGGCGAGGTCCCGGAGCGCATGAATCTAACGAGAAATACTTTAATTTTTTATGTGGAAATCTAGAAAAATTAACGCATTCCAAACAGATCGTGTGTGTGACCGGCCTAAGTCTTCCATGGGGCCAATCTACCTCATGTTTTGTGGGTTGGCCGGTCCGAATTTATGTACGGCCGGGCGAACTGCAGTCCCACAACAATTTGCCTGCTGGGAGACTCGGGAGTCACGAGTCCTGCATGGATTCGCAGGCACATGCAATGCAGGCCAAGTAATCATCTGCTACAAAACTCATAAACAAACTCCATGTTCATCTCTCCCGGAAAAAAACTCTATCTGCGATTCAAATACGTTCACCATATCGGCTCTACCTCTGCTTGATTCCTTTGTATACACATACATCCCTTCTCACGATTTACCCAACGTGCAGGTTAATTCAATTCAGGCATGGAAGACTACAAGTTCTACCCTTCTCCTCCTTCGCCGCCGACACGTGCTGCTCCAGTTCCTCCGACCGCTGTTGCTCCTACGGTTTCGTCCACAGGCAGCAGGCCGCTGCCTCCTCCGCGCCGGCGCCTGCCGTCCTGGCCGGCGCGACTGCAACGTCGCCGGCCTTTTCTTCTGCACCGCCGGGGGCTGGAGTTGGAAGGAGGCCGCTGTCGACGACGCTGGCGAGCTCTGAACCGTGGCCGCTGACGCCGGAGCAGTTGCTCGTGGCGGACATGGTGCTCTATCGCCAGAAGAGTAGGCCCAGGCTGCCCGTCTTCGAGGCCATCTGCCCTAGTGATGAGTAGACATATATATGTCTTACATACGACATACGTACGGCCCATGCATGCATGCTTTATTTTTTCTTCTTCTTCTGTTTCTTGAATAGAATTTACCCGATTTTTTTTTGCAAACAAGAAAGAATTTATGCTAGCTATTGTTTGTTTATAGCACTAGATTAATTGGTGATGTAAAAGATTTAGCTGGTTTACAATGGCATAATGGGGGGAGTCTCTGATCCTTTTAAGAGACGCCACCGCAATACCGCATATCCCTTCCTCCGGTTACATGACCGTGAAGAAAAACGAATCTCCAACGCTTACCCCAAAGACAGAGGCTGCCTCATGAATCTCCGAGCACATTGCATAGTTAGAAATTCAACTAAAAATCTTCGAAATTTGCTATCTTTCTGTTGAAAGATACATTATTTTTTTTTAAAAAAAATGCAAACAGAGCGTGGCGCACCTATATATTTGTTTTAGAACTGTAACGAATTACGTGAACGCCTTTAACGACGCAAACCCAAACCAATCCGACTCCTAAATGCTACTCACAAGCATGGGCCTGGACCGGATGGCAATGGAGCTAGTCCTCAAGGGGATGCCCTTCCATAATCTCATCCCATCCCCACTCAATAATTAGATGTCAGCTGTATCTTTTCCTCCCGTCCCAATTACCCTGAAGGATCTAGTCCCTTTCATTATGTGTTCATGGTGCGTTTTGGTGACTAATATTTTTCATGAGTTGATCAAATATGTTAAGTCCTATGATGATGATAACTTTGGATGACATCATGTGTTGATGGTCATCAAGTCAAGGTTCGGGATGAAAGATATCATCATGTATTGATAAGCACCAAGTCAAGATCCCGATAAGAAGAGAGTTCATCGTGTGTTGATGAACAAGACATGGATCTGGACTTGGAGAGAACACGATCATCATCAAGTGAAAGTTCTACGTGGATGCGCAGACAAATGTACAACTAGCGTAGGCTAAGGATGTATTCCTAGTCTTTTATCGGTCTCGGTGTTTGGTTGAAAAACCGGATTGCTAGTATATGTTGTTGTACTATTAAGAGGGGTCTTGTCTAGTAACTTGAGTCGTATCATGTGTTGATAGTTCAATCCCGCTCGCTCTAGCTCTCCGTGGCATAATGCTATTGTTTGCGAATGTGTTTTACAAATAGTTGATGCTCATGTCTCTAATTCTTATAGCATGTAACTATAGTTTGCGAATACATTTTGCAAATGGTTAAAGTCTATGCAACTACTCCTTGTGACATGATATTAATTTTTCAATTGTGTTTTGCAAATAGTTGAAGTTCATGAATCCTGACATGGTCTAAGATTTGTTGTTGCTCTTACCCTTGGACTTAGACCATGGTGTTGACTCTTTAGAATTATTGTGTTTTATTCATTGATATATTATGTTTGAGATCATGAAAACATGTGAATTGTGTATCCCTCTGAATAAGCTTTCTATATAGTCAAAGATCACCTAATTTCGACATCGGAGTAAAAAGTTATGACCGTTTTTTTCAAGTGTTGGCTGTGCTAAAAAGCAGGACTGGTCTGACTGCCCTGGTCGGTTTGACAAGAAATTAGTTGGTGGTCTGATCGGTAATGTGTCTAACAACAAGTTTTATAGAATATGAGGCCGGTCTGACCGACCATTAGTTGGTGGTCAGACTACTCCTTTGCTGAAATTTGCCATTTTTAGACCCAACGACTAGTTTTTTGTGTGTGGGCTATACAATACACACAATGGCTGATTAGGAGGCAACTTTTCGCACCATATTTCAATATCTTAAGTTAGTGTGAGCCTCTCTACTCCATTTGTATATATGTTGCACTTTGTGAGCTTGGAGGGAGAGCTCTAGTTGTAATTTTTTTAAATAATATTAATTTAAAAGATAATTACAAAAAATAGTCATTTTTTAATACAAAAACAGGTCATTGTCGTTATTTCACATAGCGACAGGCTCCTGACGCTATTTGAAATGGCGACAGGATGCCATTTACTGCCAGTCGCCTTTCCAACCCCCTGTCGCCAGTTGAACTGATGACAGAGGCTGGCTATATAAACCCTAAAAATCGGATGAAAAGTCATTTTAATTCCCCAAAAAATAGAATTGAGAGAGAAGAGAACGGATGAGAGGGGAGAAGTGACGTAGCGAAGTCCTGCCGATTCGTAGTGGAGGGGAGAGAGGGAGAGGGAGAAGCAGATATGAACGCCCATTTTGCAGGAAAATGTTCTTGCAACTTTGTATATAAATTCAAAACCTGGTAGGTCGGCAAATAAAAATAGCGACATAAAAATAGCGACATAAAATTCGAAACCTGGCCTGTCGAGCCTTTGCACGTGAGACCACGCGTACAGGTACACGCGGGGGAGCTTGGTGTACGATGTCTTCGTGGAGGAGTATCACTTGCACCAGGTGATGCACCAGTTCGGTCACCGACTTCTTCTTCGACATCACCACATTCTTCTTGTTCAGCCGCGGATGAAGAATGGGTTTGGCATATGCTTGGGCCAGAAGGACCAAATCCCACCCTCCCTCCCTCGCCACGCGTAGATATGACTGCCATTACTTTGTTCCCTTCAGCTGCACTAACTCCAAATATGTGTGTTGTGTTGCTCGATGGACAAGACAACTCAATCTCAGATCATACAAATCACGGTCCACTTGGAATGTGTGAAACAAACACCACATCACAGTGCCCCATATACGCCCCTCTACTCTTGGTAGGTGCACGGTCGCCGATTGAAAATAGCGTAGGACAATCCCCTCGGGACCCTCTAGAATAGTCCCCAGACCGTAGTAAATTTTGAAATTGGTAATGTCCGACATAATTGACGCACTGCACCATAAAGAATATTTTCACAATTAACCATATATCTAAAACAAGACTACCCACCGAAAAAATTATGTACAACATACTGTACTACGCAACTGTACATCCAAAACTATGTAATCCATTCGGTTTAAAAAATTACCTCACAGGTAGGCAGTCGGACGGGCAGCGCTTCGCTAGCTTCTCTCCTCCCCTCTACTCCTCTCCCTTCCCTCCTCCTATTTTTTTTTCTGAACACAAATGAATACTGTGCCGAATTTTAGGGTTTCATTTAGCTTTCATAGGGAAAGAGTTCCTGTCGCCAGTTGAACTGGCGACAGGAAGTCGAACTGGCGACAGAAGGGGGGCAGGGTACCTGTCGCTAGTTGAACTGGCGATAGGAGCCTGTCGCCAGTTCAACCGGCGACATGAATCTATTTTTGTTATTTTTTAGACTGACTATTTATTTTTGTAATTTCCTTTTAAACATATTATTTTTTTGAAAAAATTCACTAAACGAGTACGCTCCATGCACTAGCGAGTGTGTACATAGTACTATTGAATGTTGAATATATAGACCTGGATGTCAAGCTGGCTACTCTGATTCCATATATATGTCGGTTTAGAGTTGAGCATAAGAATTAAGAAAGTGCATAATCATTCCCACATTATCTTACTTTTGTTCTCTTAAATGCATTCATTACTCATTCATGAAATACCCTCAGCCATCTATCCTACAGTACTACCTAGGGGTGGAGCTGGTAATGGGCCAGGGCTCGGGCTGACTCGGTTACTTTTGGTCTAAATTTTTTGTTTTTGTTTTTTCAAATAATTTCACATGACATCTTGACATTGGCCCTTGGGCTACTACCATGGAGACCCGAAGCCCAGCTCTGCCCTAGTACTACCTCCATATTACCTTCGTATAAAAGTTTTCAAAAATTTCCAAAAACAATCGAGATGTAGAAGAGAACATATTTTACAACCATGTAAAATTTTAAGATCAAATTCGATTGCATTTGGGAGATACGAAAAGGCAAACTATGCATGAATAGTGTTTTTAAATATTCATTACCATTCATTTTCACTGATTGTCAATTTCATATCTCCCAAATATGATTGATTTTGATCTTAAAATTTTACATGCCTGTAGAATATGCATTTGTAGTTTTTTTTAGGATTTTTGAAAAAGTTTATACATAGGTAACACGGAGGTAGCACCGCAAGACAGGGTAACACAAGATATTTCCTCCACTATGACATCAGTGCACAAGGGAAATGGAGACATGGAAAAGAGTTCATTTACTGATGAAATTAAAGAAAGGCATAACATGAAAAAAAGCAGAAGTACCTACAAACCGTAAGATGATTACATTTAGAGAGAAGTTGGTAATGCTAAACTACCCTATATATATATATATATATATATATATATATATATATATATATATATATATATATATATATATATATATATATCGGAACAACATGGTACCGTTCAGCAGCTTACAGTTGCAATATGTTTTATATAATATGTATTTCCCCGTCACAAAAGTTGATGTTTTTTTACTTTTCGAAGTCAATAAGATATCACTTTGACTAATCTAATACTTATCACACATATTAAAAAAAGTTTTAAAACTATAATATTACGGAACTCATTTTTCTTTCCATTTCGTCTTTTTGCAGTTCGCATCGAAGTAGGAAGAAGAACCTAACAACAACTCAAATACCTGCTTCCAACCAATCACAACTAGATTCTTCTTCCCGATCGAGTTTGTCGACTAGTCATTAAGAAACCCATGAAATAAAAGTCTATATTTTTACCATTCATACAGGAAGTTTTGCCTGCGTGCAAACAACGTAGCCTTTTTCAAAAGAATGTGGATTTATAACAAATCTACTCATATCATTTTCAAATATCTAAACTACATATATCTGAACGATATTCTTGATCAAAATTTTACAGCATTCACTCGGGCGTGTGTACACGTACTGCATTCACTTGCGACCGAAAACGGAAACAACACTAGGCGCACATGGAGCCCCAAGCTAGTAGGAATTGAAGGCTCGCGCGGCGCGCGTGGTTACCGAATTTTTGTCAATTTTGGATGAATTTTGGTCAAACGGTTTGATCAAATTTGAATTTTAAAATTTAAATATTTCAAAAAAATTAAAAAGACTGGAAGCTGAGAGCGTAGGATTTGAACCCAGGTCATCAAGACCATGCGGATAGGGCATACGGGCTATCTTCATTTTTGTGGGTAATCACTGCTTTTACTTTCTTTAACTCTTAAAATTCAAAGAAAACAAAAAAAATTGAACGAAATCTGATGCGACAATGAGTTTTCTGATCTTTCGGTAAGGAGGATAACTCGATTTGGTGGAGACGACTCTCATGATTCTGCTACCAATCGTACGCGACCAATATGCTTAGCAATCGCTGAACCAACTCTAAGATCGTTATCGACTTTGCTAGAAGCACGATCGACCTGACCACGAAAGTCTGTTCTTACTTGCAATCGAAGAACACATAAGAACAAGATAATAGCAATCTGAAATTGCAAATAGGATTGAAATATTTGATAAAGTTGAGATTACGAAGAGCTATTATGGTTGATCTAATCGACACAAGCCAATACATAAAGTTACAACGAAGCTAACTTTTAACTAAACAAAATCCAAGAAAACTAGAAGAGTACGACCATCTTAAATAGGGAAGGGAAAGCCACACATAGTTTAAAAAAATACGGGGTGATACTATTTATAGTACTGTTCACACATGAACAATACCGTGTGAACAGTATAGGCCGCCTAGGGTGGCACCTTCTCTGCTCAAGCATTACAAGGCCTAATTTGGCTCAAACAGGTGATGCAACACGTTTTTTTTGTTATTCCGGTGCACACAGAAGGAATTTGGAGGTGATGCCAGATCCGTTGGAAAGAGGACGAGATAAGCTTTTCATCAAATACTCATGAAGCTCCAACGGACTCTGTATGTGAAAGTTATGCACGTTTGAAGTCAGTGTTGTCTCCGAAGACCGAATTGGATTCCAAAACGTGTCCAGTTCGAACTCTTTTCTTGGCTTGGACAAAAAGTAATGCGGTGCTGCACAAATATATATTTTCTTCATTAGGTAGCAGCATATAGTTCATATAATATAAAGACGCTCCTAAAAACGTGCCTACCTAATAATTTAAGTGAAGTGTACAAGCTCTTGTAATTGGAACAACAAACATAGCAAATATAGTTGTATCTGTACGAGTCATGTCCTCATCAAAACCATTTTCTTTCGGAGGGTAACGAAATGTCCAAAATTTCCAAAATTTTGGCGAAATTTGACTGAAATTGTTGCAGCTGCATGCAAATGCGGGGGAAAGAGATAAGCAAAAGCAGCGCGAGTCCTAGCAAGAGCGACAAAGAAAATTGAGAAAGCAACAGAGATAGAGCACTTGGGATTTGCAAAAAATGTAGCAAGGGTGGGGGTTTTCCGCAAGAAATCAAGTCAAGAAATCAACCATGTGGCGAAATCGCGCCAGCTCAACCGCCCATGTGGCGAAACCACTGTCACATAAACAAAACCATCGAGAAAAATAGCTATAAAGGTTAAGTGTACTAGTTTTGCAAGTTTAAAAATCCGTTTTTTAGTAGATGGTTAAGTGGCCACGCAGCTTCAGGGGTTCATGTAGACTTTTTTTTCCTGCAAAGATTGCAAAGATTTAGGACTTGTTGCTTCCTGAGTGTAGTACAATTGTAGTAAGCTTTATATGGTCAATAGAAGTTCCAATTAAGAAAAAAGATAAATATTTCGCATCATTGGTGATTTAGTAGCCGTGCATTCAATGATTCAATGCCTGTATATAAGGCAGTTGTCAATAGCTTCAATGATATACGCACGAAGGGCTCCATGCTGTTTGTCGTTAATTAATTAATAAGTAGCCAGCTTGAAATCAAGCATGCAGTACTGTATATATTATATCAACAAATAAATGTAGTAGTACTTTGTATTGTTGGTAGTTTATGCGGGCGAACTCGTTTATTAACAAAGAGAACTGACGTCGAGTGAGGTTTCAGTCAAAGTAAGCACGATCTGTAACAGTTGGGTGCAGTGCAGTGCTTCAACAAATATAATGACCATGAGAGAGTCTCAACTGAACCGGATCCGTGGCGCAATGGTAGCGCGTCTGACTCCAGATCAGAAGGTTGCGTGTTCGATTCACGTCGGGTTCAAGACCCCGATCCATATCCGGATGCTTTTTTTTTTGGTGCCCTTTTCAAGATTCGGTCTGGTCTTCGAGCCTGATCTGTGCAGTCATCGTACGGCATATACATGTTGCAGATAGGTGAGGCTGCTGAGCCGACACATGGAAAGTCAACCTCGCCAAATATTTCTCTCAAAATTACGGACGTACGATAGGAGGACTGTACACAACTTAATTTTTTTTCCACCATGTGTAATATTTTTTTTTAAATATTTATAAAAAAAAGACTTGTTCGTCAAAAAGAGGTGATAGGAAAGGTACAATATTTCAAAGAAACCCGATGCAATATTTCAAAGAAACATCTAAAAAAACTCAGATGCAAAAGAACAAGAGTTGGTTTTGCAATATTTGTTTTCAACGATTGCGATATTTTTTTTCAATAGTTGCAACATATTAAAGAAGTTCGAAGAAGCAACAATCGGACATTGCAACAAAAAAAACTTACACAACAAATTCATCTCCACGATTTGCACACAAACACAACACAAATCTTGTTGCAACAAATTTGTAACTTAATTGCAACATGCTACAACATCACATTGCAACAAATAAAAACACTTAGTGCAACAATTTGAAACTTACTGCAATAAAACAAGAAAATGATACCGATGGAGGATGTCTCTCGCACCAGCGCTTCCTCAACCCATCTCCCTGGTCGTCCGCCGCACCCCGCCTCCTACGACCTCGGCAGATCTGGCGTCGCGGCGAGGGCCGGAGGGTGGCGAATGGAGAGCATCTCCCATACCTCCTGAGCAGCTTGAACGAGGCAGAGCCGCTAGTACCCCTGCTTGATGGCATCGTGTGTGACGCTGCTGCTCGTCAACGATCGATCACCTACGCCGAGGACGACGCACCAATTCCTGTCGCTGGAGCAGGAAGTGGCCACAACGGCGTGGACCTCGTAGGCGGTAGTAGCGTTGGCGAGGTCAGGGAACGAGTAGAAGAGCCCTTGGGCCTTTCTGGCCGACCGGAGCGCTCCGACGTTGTCATTGACGAGGAAGCGCTTCTCCGTGAGCGCTTCTCCGCGAGCTTGTAAGTCTTCTCTACCTCCTCCAAAGTGCAACCAACAGGGGCGGACCCACAGGGTATGCCGGGTGGGCCACGGCATACCCTGTGGGTCTGCACTTCGCTCGCTTTTCTTGATTCTCATCATCACGCCTCCTCCATCCTCCTATTAACTCTTCTTCTTCTTCCCATTTGGCCCATCGGCAAGCGAAGCGCTTGCTTCCCCAATGTGCCCTAGAGGCTAGAGCGACGACCCAAAGACGCGGCGCCGCAATGGCGAGAGCAAGCATTTATTCTTCTTTGGTGCGCGTTCGCTTGGGGAGGAGGAGTACATCGACTGGATCTCGCCTTGGGGAGTTCGAGTTCGGTGTGCCGGAGCAATGTGGCTGCTCCTGCATGGACGAGGTGCTCTGGGCAGGGCGTACAAGGTCGCGCCGAGGTCGGGGCCAAGCAATGGAAGTCGACGCCACTTGGCCGGCGGCGGGAGGAGCTTCGCCCACGGTTGCTGCCACAATGCAGCAGCCTCATGTCGCCGGCTCTGCAATGCGCAGCAGAGCGAGGTCGCATGCGGAGGGCTCCGGCAAGCAGAAGGTGGCGAAGACCGCACGCTTGGTCAGCAGCGTCGCGGCCTTCTTCCGGCCCTCGCTCACAGACCTCGTGCTCGACGAAGCGATACCACTACCGTAGTAATGTTTTGGAAGAAAGTGTATGTGAACAACCTCCTCAACGATGGGTAAAGAGTCGTAATTCTTCCGATATAGCGTAAAAGAGAAATAAGAAAAGAGTGGTAATGGAAAGCGAGAGGTCGAAGTACCCCAGAACAAAATGAAACCTAGTATCGATCACTCCAATGGCGAAGTAGGAAATCACCTTCACCGGTGCTTTGTGGGATATTTTTCGCAGGAAGATGCCGAAATTGCGAGATTATCCAAATAAGCACTCGAGAATTCAAGCATAACAAATGCAGCCGCTTGAACAGTTACTAATCCTATTCCTAGGTCTATACTTGGTGTGTGAGAAATGTTTCTTATTCAATTCTCACCTATGTTAATGTGTCAGGTCGGGCAGCAGTTATTCATCCTATACATGACCAAAGTGCTTTTACGACAACAGAGCACAAAAGACATTTTAACGAGGAATATGGTCGATTAAAACACTTCCATTGACATCTTTCTTTCACCGCCTTGTCGAATTAATACAGAGCTCATTATTCCTCCAGGATTGAGCCTTGGGCGCTTGTGCAAAAGCTTGGCGAGGCGGTCTTCATACCGCAGGATGCCCCACCAGTCGAAATTTGAAGGTATGGCAGATGCATGTCTAGTGTTGTTTCTGCATCCATTAATCTTTAGTGGCTTAAATACGAATAAGAAGGCAATCATTTTTGTCTTGACTCTTGAAGTGTTTTAACATTTTTTTTTTCTTCACCTCATTTGTAATCTTGCAGTCGTGCTCATTTGAAATTTTTTTTGGCATACCCTGTGGTAAAATCCTAGATCCGCCACTGGCAACCAATCGCCATGAGAAAGCTGCTTTACCGCCGGTCAGAAGACTGCATGCTGAACAGCATGCAGTCTATCTACCACTAAGAGAGCTAGAGGAACACACATGATTGATTAGCTAAAACTTGCTTATGCATTACTGAAACACTAAGTTAACATATACATGCACGCACGCTTGCACGGTACACAGAGAAGTATAGTACGTACGTGCTAAATGGTTGGTCCCCACCAATCTGCACGTACCTCGATCATAACATACTTAATACTACTACCGAAATTTATGCCGTTTCCATCTCGGCGTAGCGTGCACAGAGACCGTACCATATATTTCCCCCTCCCAAATCTCAACATGTTACTCTGGGAGTTAAATCACCAGCGTGTCGCCTTCGACGTCGTTGAGCCAGCCGTACTTGTCGAGGTAGGGGTTGGCCACGCTCTCCGGCGGGTACTCGTCGATGCACTCTGCCCACGCGCCCTTGTCGGCCATGTCGCCCTTCACCTCCCACATGCAGCTGTTGCACTTGAACCCCGACCCGAAGGTCACCATGAGCACCCTGTCCCCTCTCGTCAGCCGCCCCTTCGCCTCCATGTACGACAGCACGTACCACAGGCTGCTCGCCGACGTGTTGCCCCACCGGTGCAGCGTCATCCGCGCCGGCTCCACGTCGTCGTCGTCGAGGCCCAGGCTCCGCTTCACCGCCTCGATCACGGCCGTGCCGCCGGGGTGGAGGCAGAAGTGGTCCACGCCGGTCTTGAAGTTGATCTTGGGGCCGTCGGACTTGGAGCTCTTTTGCAGGAGGATCTTCTTGGAGATGAGATTGGCGGCGAACCGCGCGAGCTCGGACACGGGGAGGATGCGCGGCGCGAGGCGGCGCAGGTTCGCGGCGAAGGCGCGCACGGCGGCCTTGGGGAGCGCCTTGCTGAGCCTGATCCCCACGCGGCCGTCCGCGTCCTCGCGCTGCCACGCGCACGCGTGCGCGTCATCCTTGGCGGCGATGTTGGCGCGCACGAGGCAGCGGAGCTCCATCTTGGCGCGCCCACTGAGCGCCGGGTCGTTGGTGAGCAGCACGGCGGAGCCGCCACAGCGGAACAGGCAGTTGGCCAGCATCATGGACTTGTCGGTGCCGGAGTACCAGTTGGGCGCGATGGCCTCCGTCGAGACCACGAGGGCCAGCGACTTTGGCCTCGTCCGCAGCGCGTTGCGCGCGAGGTCCAGCGAGACCAAGCCGGCGCTGCAGCCCATCCCGGAAAGGTTATACGCGGCGACGTCCTCGCGCATGCCGTAGCAGTGCACGATCCTGGACGTGAGCGAGGGCGCAGAGCAGAACATGGAGACGTTGACGACGAGCACGTCGACGTCGCGGGGGCTGAACCCGCTCTTGGCGAAGAGCTCGGCGATGGTGCTGTGTAAGAAGGCGTCCATCTCGTCGAGCGTGTCCTGGTGGGTGGGCGAGTCCTCGCGGCAGGCGAGGACGTTGCGCGGGCAGTAGGTCTCCTCGCCGATGCCTGAGCGGACGATGACGCGGAGGAGGAAGCGGTACTCGGGCAGGCCGAGGCGCTTGTTGCGCTCGATCACCGCGCCGGCCGTCTCCGTGGTCACCTTGCGGTCGTCGTCCGGCTTGTGGCAAACGTAGTCCAGGAGGTAGCACCGCGCCTGCCGGCGCCGCGCGGCCGCCGTCCACGCCAGGTAGGCCACGGCGTGCGCCAGGAGGAGCACCGTGAGCAAGGCAAGCAGCTCCATTGATCGATCTTGATGATCTCCTAGCAACCACAGCGTGCGTGTGTGAATATAGGCGGTGCAGTGGTGGTGCGTATATATAGGCGGCCGTTGTGAGCCACACGGGTGTGGACTTAGGTGAAAAGGAAAGGTGCATGGCGCGCGCTGCGCAAACAATTTTTTTGTGGCTCATGAATCCGCCCGATGGGCTCTTCCAGATGAAATGGTGTATACGGGAAGAGAGTCCCACGAGTTCCGAAAACGATATATCACCGGCAACCTGCTGTAATTTTGGTTTATTTTATCGGATTTGCTAATTTTTAATTATCTGAATTTTTTTTATCCATCAGTCACCTACAGTTATATAGTACTAATTCTAAAATTACGATGTGTAATTTTAGCATAACTCTACTGTAACTTTTAGTTCTATTTGTTTTGTATTTGTAAGGTTCGTCTAGATTTACTTTTGTTAAGTTTAGTTTTTTTTGTAACGTTTTTTTTCATGCCATTAGATAAATATCTAAAGATGGGAACAAGTGACTGAAAAATAATAAATTTTCAGGCAACTTACACATAGAGAATCCCTTATTTTATTACATCCATTACACGCACGTATCTGATCTACCGCTTGCTGTTTACATAATATCCCTTTTGTTTTTCACTAATTAATAATATGGTCATGGAACCCTCATGGATCTTGGTTTGCTAGCTAGTTTGGTTCTTAATTAAAACATGTTATAAAAAGTGGGTATCGGTGTAGGGGTGCAATTAGAGCGGATACGGAAGTGTATCATATCCTATTATGTTTTTTTTTCTTAGAGTTGGAGTCGAACACAGATAGTGTCGGATACCCATTTCTCCATCCCGTATTTGCTCTGCGAGTAACGGTGAAAACGGGACAGATATTTCCCGCCCGATCTGGAGCCGGATCTAGGAGGGACCGGATTCGGGAAGACATTTCACTATTTGTCCGGATCTGGGACGAGATCCAGATAATTGAATCCGGATTCGGGATAGGATACGGAGCATGCAACATCCAACAAATTCGGGATGGGAACGGGATATCTGGATGATTTCTTAACCGGTATCCGACAACACTCAGTGCCCACTCGCTACCAGCCTATCCGCTGGAGATGCTACCCTCATTCGCCGCTCGGATGCCACCCTTGCTGCTGCGGTGGTGGTTGCCTTTGCCTACCATTCATCCACGGCAGTCCACGCCCACAAAGGAGGCGCCTCCTCCTCCGTCCTCCCCGACGCCCTCGATTGCAACACCCCTGCTGCGGCGGTGGCCGCCGCTGCCTACCAGCAGTCCACGCCCACAGAGGAGGCGCCTCCTCCTACATCCACCCCCACGTCCTCGACCAGGGTCTGACCAGATCCAGATGCGGGTGGGCCAGATATGGCCGAGGTCATCGTCGGCGGTGAGCTTGAAGAAGGTCGCAATTGTAGGCGAGTGTCGGACCTGGATTTCCTTAATCCATAATCCTTTTTGATAAACCTACGCTACTCCCTGGATTAGTATACTACTACAGAAAAGCTCATCACAGACGGTTTTTGAACCGTCTAAATTTTTGTGTCTGTGATGACACGAGGTCATCACAGACGGTTTTTAACCGTCATGAAAATGCTATCACGCATTTCTATTCACAAACCGTCTGTGATAGCGAGTATCACAGACGGTTCGTGAATAGAACCGTCTGTGATAGTCTGTTTTCATAGACGGTTCTATTCACGAACCGTCTGTGAAAACAGATTATCACATACGGTTCTATTATCGAACCGTCTGTGATAGTCTATTTTCACAGACGGTTCGTGAATAGAACCGTCTATGATATTCTATTTTCACAAATGGTTCTAAAAAAGAACCGTCTGTGATAGTAACTATCACAGACAGAGAACCGTCTATGATAGTTTTTTCTATGGCAAAAAAAATGAAAACGAATGAATCTGATATTGATTTTCGAATTTCGCTAGCTTTCCCACAATAGCTAGAGCATCACAGTAGCATCAACTCAATCCATTCATAGAGCACTAAAAACAACACGACATGCATCACCCACATCAGAGTAGCATCAACTCAAACAATTCACAGATCACTAACACATCACAGTAGTAATCTACATCACAGAGCAAAAGGGGGGAGTAGAGAGAGTGAGGTCGTGGGAGGCTGGGGTGACGAGGTCATGGGAGGCCGACGACGATGAGGCCGGGGCAAGGTGGAGGAGGCCGCAGGCGACGAACTCAGGGGAGGACGGGGCGACGAAGTAGAGGAGGCCGAGGGTGACGAAGTAGAGGAGGCCGGGGGCGACGAGGTCGTGGGAGGCCGGCGGCGACGAGGTCATGGGAGGCCGGCAGCGACGAGGCTGGGGCGAGGTAGAGGAGGTGGAGGAGGCCGCGGGAGGGGAGGCCAGAGGAGAAATGACAGAGGAGGAGATGGAGATGGTAAAGGAGGAGATGGAGATGGCAAAGGGGGAGATGAATGACTCTGTTAATATAGAGAGATTTTCGGGAGCCCGCCATTATGTGCAAATTTTTGTTTTCCCGCCTAACGAAACCAAAGTATCATGACGGTTTTATACAAAAAAATGCTCAGGATGACATATCACGAGCGGTTCAGATCACGAACCGCTCAGTGATAAGTGTTCATCACGCACGGTTCTAACCACGAACCGCTTGTGATGAGATACTCATCACAGACGGTTCGTGGTTAGAACCGTCTGTGATTTTAGGGTTTTACCATGGGCTTGGATTTTTCCCTACTCTTCGAATTTACCATAGCAACCAATACTCTGCCGTGGTAGGATTTGGCAGCCAATACTCTGCCGTGGTAGGGTTTGGCAGCCAATCCACTGCTGCGGTAGGGTTTGGGCAGCCAAGCTACTGCCGTGGCACACAATCCTCTGCCGCGGTAGGGTTTGGGTAGCCAATCCACTGCCGCGAGAGGGTTTGGGCAGCCAATCCACTGCCTGGTAGGGTTTGGGCAGCCAATCCACTGCCGCGGTAGGGTTTGGGCAGCCAATCCTCTGCCGCGGTAGGGTTTGGGCAGCCAATCCAAACCCTACCGCGGCAGAGGATTGGCTACCCAAACCCTACCGCGGTAGAGGATTGTGTGCCACGACAGTAGCTTGGTCGCCCAAACCCTATCACAGTAAAGGATTGGTCGCCAAACCCTACCACTGCAGTATTGGTCGCCAAACGCTACCATGGCGCAGTATTGGTTGCCATGGTAAATTGAAGCTCATCACGCACGGTTCGTGGTTAGAACCGTCGTGATATTCTCGATATCATAGAGCGGTTCGTGGTTAGAACCGTCGCGATGCTTCACGCACGTTCTAACCACGAACCATCTATGATATTTTGGTATCACGCACGGTTCGTGGTTAGAACCGTCGTGATAATTCCTGCATCGTTCTAACTACGAACCGTCTGTGATAGTGACATACCACGCACGGTTCGCCTTGGAACCGCTCAGGATTATTTATCACGCACGGTTTTCAAGAACCGCCCGTGATGAGGCGCTTCTATGGCCTGTTTTGTAGTAGTGGTAGATAGCGCTCACAGTATACATTGCTGAATCATTTCATACACAACGTAGACTGAACCAAATGTAATATTACAACCACTAGAGTTATATAGACCGCGTCGGGTCGAGTTTACAAAAGAGGGCCGAACAGGCCAAATAAGTTCATTACTTAAAATACAGATATAGGCGCGAAAGCAAAAGGGACAACACGACTCTCCACGTGCAAGCGATCGCGTGTTTTGTGTACAACCAATATTAACCAAGGACTTGGAGAATATTGGTTGTGCGCAAGTACCAGCGGAGCCAGCTAGACTGTGGCGTGCCCTAACCTAATGAACAGAACTACTCATCGTCTTGGTCTTGCCCGTCGAATCCTTGATCCTCGTAGTAGACGTAGTCGTCCTGATCAGCGGATTCTGAGGGTTTGAATAAAAGAGCGAGGATAAGCACAACTACCGTGCTCACGAGCCAACACAACAGATGCAATAATAAATATGCAAGGCTAAATAAAGATGACCCGTGTTCTTTTATTTACGTAAAACAACATTTATAAATATCTTAATTATAAATTCTTATGACTTAGCATTTTAAACAAATTGCATTTTATTAAGGAAGGTAATTACAATATTAAATAACAGTAGAGATTCACTCCATCGGAGACTCTACAAATGCTTAATTGATTGGAGCTACCTCCATTCATTAACCACACTGGATACGACGATCCAGGGAAACACCAAACCTCAGGCTAGATGAGCCGACCTGGTTTTGTGCCACCCACAAAGGTTTTTGAAAATAGAACTAACTCAAGTTAAGTTCTCATGTCCGCCTATGACCGTAGGCGCGGTTGTTTAAACAGTTTTGACTCTACAGAGTTTGTGTACTGTACCCATAAGAGACAATCATACTCGTTACTGCACATGATTCTGTAGTTATGTAGTTGAGCGATCGTCACAGTAGCCTTTCAAACTACCTTGCCCCTTCTGTCATCTCACCCATATGGGTTTACGCCCATAAGTTGTGCAGGGTGTTCACCACAATGACTAGCGCAACTGACCTTGGTTACAACGACTAGCGCAGCTGGCAATTTCACCTTACATCAGTGCCCCTTTCAAGCCGGAACACATCCTGCCACTTGCACATTCCCTCTCTCCCACCATGCGAGATGACATTCAGAGTTTGATAATTTTACTAAGCCAAGTTGCACTTTGCAGACTTATGGTTGTACTTGTTTTACACGGGAGGTCATGACAAGATTAAATCCTTTATCCATCTAGGCGGTTCACACATCATACCAACCACTCTCGTGCACAACGGCACCCACCACTCTCTCCATCCGCTCAGATGTGGCATTAGCAAGTTTTAGGGTTTTGGAGAAGTGTAAAATAAACTAGCTCAACCATTTCAGTCATTTACCCCAATAACTACCCAAAATAATCTTTATGCTTAACGGATGATGATTGGGATGGTTAATACCCCGGTACTCAAGTGAGGTTAGCATGACACTTGAGTACAGACTATAACTAATAGGTTACCATTTAATTACTAGGGTGACAAGGATCATGGAATTCAACTATCAAGGACAAGGTATAATATTTACTTAATAATCAAGTTGGCATTTAGCTACCTTAGAATGGATTTGCACCGTAGAAAACTAATCTAGAAATCCAAATTTGCAGAATTGAAAGCAATCTAGAAAAAAATGATTCAATCTACGAGTGTCGTTCATCGACGTTTACCTTTTGATGCAGGATAGTCGATCGTGCTTATAACGTGTTGAGGAACCGTCACTGGTGAGTCCATTCCGATCGATATCCTTGTAGACAAACATAGAATCACATCAAACAATGTAAGAACATAAGGACATAATAATAGATTGAACACAGAGATGTAGGTTGCTTCTTGCTTCTCTTTATTGCTATTCATACGATCAATCCTGTACAATGACTAGCACCCTCTATTTATAGTCTACAGACCCTGTTAGGGTTTGGAATGGGGTGCCCATACATGGACCGACTGCTGGACCGAGCCCATAGTTTCCCAACAGTATCCCCCCACACACAACAAGAGTGGAGTAGGATGCTTCAACTGTAATGTTCCTACGTTGGGATTTAGTCTTAGCCCATAAATGGGTGTTCTACCATTAATTGGGGCTACATGTAGCTAGAGTAACACGTAAAAGTTCAAAAGACTTTTTTTTACATATGCGGCCTTAGAGAGGTGTGAATGTAAGTGGCAATGGTAGATATATCCCCCAAACATACGCCACTTGTTTTCTCCTTAGTGTCAGTGTGCACCACCTTCTAGCAAAATGGGTTGAGCAGTTAGCACCACGAGATTTGCACCGTTTGTTTACTTTGAAGCAAGTTTAATAGCATTTTGATGACGTGTCAAACAGAGATGTCCAGGTGGCATTCGATTACTTGTGGCATGGAGTATTCACAGGATGGTTGCATTAAACAATATAATTCGTTGGTTGCTAGGATATGCCAATTCAATCACACAATCATGGACGAAGGAATCCAATATCTTTATTGGTATATGTATCTGTTATACGGAGGATCATCGTATTTATAACTAAAAGGATTGACCATTTAAAGAACTAGTTCTGTCTTTTGCCTACTAAGGGCATCTCTAATAGTATCGTCTCTAATTTTATTATATCAACTACACGTCACCGAAAGACAGATTTAGAGATAACACATCCAGTAAGTTGTCTCTAACATTCATGTCAAACTTATAATATTTCCACTCCTTCACCTATCTCTCACATTCACTGGTTGCTTTGTCTTGGTTCTTGTGTAGAGATGGTTGTTTGAGTAAGAGACGACTTCTCTTCTCTCTCTTCCACCTAGGATTTTACTCATATGGGCAAAGTGGTCAGAGTCGAGATCCCGAGTTGGATCGATTTGCCTCTGGTAGGATCGAATCGTAGTATCGAATCGTAGAATCGGCGATTCTACGGATTTGTAGAAATAGACATATTTAACATATATATTATAAGTTTGCATGATTCTTATAAGGTTTACCACTTACTTATTACCAAAAAAGGGTATAACACTTCTTATCACACAACAGAAAATCATAATGGTCTGACATGATGGATGATATAGTTCTGAACGACATGAGAACAACATTACCACACTGATATAATATTTTGCATGCTCCTTATTTATTAATAGTTTCATTCTCAAAAATTAATATCAACAAATTTTGCTCTAAAACAAAATATCAGCAAAGCCTAGCCTCTAAAAAAATTGCAATTTTTTTTGCCCTAAGTCTCTACGATTATGATCGACAGTGCGATTTGGATCGACAGGCTGTCGTGGATTCGTAGAATTGTAAGACTCTAAGAGTAGGATTACGATTCTAACTACCTTGGATATGGAAGGACTAACTGACAGCTGACATGACACTATTGGAGATGCCCTAATTAGGTTGCTCAACACTCCCTCTTGGGCAATAGATAACATTATACAAATGTCTAATCAAAAACTCCTTCCAAAAATCCATTGAAAAAATAGAGAAAAGATTACATTATATTCGTAAGTTGTATTATACTTGCTGCCTCACTAATAACATTTATGTGAGAAAACTTCAAGAAAACTCACCAAGAAAAAGAGTACAACATTTAATCTTCGAGATCCAATCTTCAATATTTTGGATAAATCTTCATGATTTGATAATGGTTATGATCTAGAGATTTAACACCACCCTAAACCATGCAACTCTCTAAATTGTCCCATTCCAATGCTACGAATACATATTTGGAAACTAGATGCACCTTGAGACTTAGTGAATAAATTAGCTAGATTTTCACAAGATTTTGTTTGTAGGATCTTTACCTCACCATTCCTTTGGAGTTCATGATGATAGATAAAATTTAGGACCAGTGTGTTTTGTGATGTTGCTTTTCACATAACCCGTTTGCATTTGTGTAATACAAACAACATTATCTTTATAGATAATTGAGGGGTATTGACGGATTAATGCCACAAGACTTCTAGACGTGGTTAATCACACGCCCGAGCCAAACACATTCACGTGAGACTTCATATAGTGCTATAATACCAGAATGGTTAGTAGAAGCAGCGACCAAGGTCTACTTAGATGACCACCAAGAGATGTGTCGAGACCCGAAATTGTAATTCGGAATCCTCTGTGTAAACAATAGTATTCGCTAAATCAGTAGATAGTGCGCATAGGTGTATTGTTAGATCATACACAAACATTGCACATAACCATACCACATTTTATATTACATCACATAAATAGATTGTACAGTCGTCTGTTTTACAATACGGGCCGAACATGCCAAATATTACACATAGAGTTCAATACAAAAGGCATAGGCGTAAGTGGAAGCAGAGAACAAAAGGTTGATTCATCCACTCTGCCCACAGGCAAGCGACTGATGGTCCTGACCTACATCTCTCCATCATCTTCACCATATGGTCCAGACGTAGCAAAGTAGGCATATGGGTCTTGGTCAAATGGCTCTAAGTTTTATTATGGTAAGCGAGCGTGAGTACACAGTCGTACCCCGTGAGCCAACCCATAGAATGAAATTATAATAGATGCAAGGTTGTTCAAATGGAGGCATGTGGTTCTTTTATTTACACAAGGCTACATTTGAATTAGATTGAGTAGTGTGCATGCCCTGAGACCTAGCATTTTAACTAACATGGGTTTTAATGAAATTGAGTATTGTTTAAAATATTAGTGGAGGCTCCAATCTCCATGTATCACTGAGTAGCTTCATTCGCCCAATGCTATGTTTTCCTCGGGCTAAAACCCACACTTTTCACTGGCTACAACCAGGACAAATTAAGTCCTTGGGCTTCAATCCGACATTTCATCCCACCCACAAATTATTATTTTTAAGTTAAGACTAATCAAGCAAGTTCTCGGCATCACCCATGACCATGGCACGGCTATCCGGACAGTTTTCACTTTGCAGAGGTCGCATAACTTTACCCACAAGATATGATCATCTTATAGTGTCAAAACGCTACCGTAGGAGTGAGACAAAGAAAATCATCACAAGGTCTTTACAATGCTCCTCCTCAACACAACTCCATCTGCTAAGGTTTCATCTGCTGAGGGCCACTATAGCCGAGCCGGAGGCCCCCTCCTACGTCGTGTGGTTTACTTGTGCCTTATAGCCACGCCACCCTCTAGGTGGTTTACCTATGACTATAATCACGCCACATTCCACCGGATGGTGAGGGTAACACTGAGATGAAGTAAATTAATTAGCCAGGTTGTACCCATTATAGACTTGTGGTTGCACTATTAGTGCACGAGAAGTCATCACAGGAACTGGTCCTTAATTGACTTGGGCGACACTTTCACATTACCCATTCTTGCGCTCTTATCTGCACCGCCCGATTTACCATCCACTCAATTCTAAAATAGTTTTGAGTTTTGTTTTGAAAACATTTCTAGGTTCAACATACCAGCTAGGCTACAACCTCGGCTACCCAAATCCAATTTTGAAGTTTGAATATGTCGACAAATTAATGCCCACATATCAATATATCTAACCAAGGCCAAACATGACACTTAGATATAGAGTTAGTAACTAATTAAGTACACCATTATTCCTAAGGTCACAAAAGGTGGTGTCCAAGTTCAAGGAATGAAATTTAATAGATCACTTAACATTAAGGTATTATATACGAGCTAAGACAATATAATTGTATTAAAGCATAGCAATGCAATTTCATAATTTAACACAATATAATTTGCATTAAAAATGTATATGAAAAATGATCAAAATGTTGACTCGCCTTTCTCGATGTCTTACTGGTCTTGTTCGTGTTCGATCTGCTTCTCTCCCGGAGCTTCGAAATCTGTGTACGTGAAAAATGGCCAAACTTGAATAAATTCAATTGAATTAAAATTGCATTCAAAATTCCAAATGAACTGTAAAATTCATGTTTTTGTTTTGTTTTGTTAGGTAGGTTTTGAATTTAGATAAATTTAGAAACAATAATCGTTGACTGTGGATTGAAAATGAGAGAAAAGGAGCTCTTTGAAGTTTTAAATCAAGAAAAACTCTAAAAATAAAAGAAGAGAGAGGGTGCATCTCACTCAAAGGTGGGGCCACCAGATTTTACTTTTCTCTTTGATTTATTTTCCAATTATAAAAATTACTGTGACTGACAGGTGGGGCTCATGGTTATTTAATTTCTTTTTCAATTTATTTTTTTAATTATAAATGGCTACAATAATTGACAAGTGGGCCACTGTCCGTATGGACTCGATCATAGGAACAGTGCATGGACCGAGGGCCACATGTCATAGACTCAGGACTTAATTTAGGTTCTAATTATATTACGCTAATTGACTCAGGCCCACATGTCATACTAACCTTAACCCGTAATTGAACCCTTACCTGATGAAGTCATTAGGCACTATTGATGCGGCTACAATGCGCTATAGGGCTCCTCCCCCAATCGCACCGGAGCAGAGGACGGTGAGGGTGCCCAAAGCACGCTCGGGTGTAAGATCGAGGAGGCCGACTAGAGGGGGGAGGGTGAATAGGAGGTTTTAAAAATATCTTTGGCTAAAGCCAATTTATAATATGGAAGCTAATAACAATTTTGTTTTGCATAATTAAAACATAAATCAACTAGGCTCTACTAAGTACACCAACAATATGAATACAATTCAATGAGAGCAATCATACAAAGATATATAAACAATTAAAGCAATTAATGTAAATTGCTCAAAGTAAAGTACAAGAACAAACCAAGATGACACAATTATGTTTTATCAGGTGTTCGGAGACCGCCATCTCCCTAGTCCACATTGAGGTAAGCCTAAATAAATTGGTCCGGCTCCACAAATTAAGCCAACACCTCCGAGGTAAGTCCAACCACTTGGACCGGTTCCAACACAAACCAACACCTCGCTCCACTCGGGTTGCTCTTCCTCCACTCCGGAGATGGTGAGCACCAAACCACTCACAACCACGCCGGGCCTTCTCACAAGCTTCTTGAGAAGATCACCGGTCACGACGCCTCCACGCCGTCTAGGTGTCGGCAAACACCAGGAGTAATAAGTCTCAACTCTCACTTGAACTAATCAAGTGTCTAAGCTCAAGTGGATACACAATCCACTATATAAGGCAACACATACACTTAGGGTTTGCTCTCCAAGCTCACTAAGTGCAACACATGCACATAAGAGATGAGAGGCTTGCTCTTTGCTCAAGGGACTCCAAAGATTACCAACAACAGTTCCCCGACCGGCCAAGGTGGGTATATATAGGCCACACAAAAAAACTAGCCGTTGGAAGAGAATATGCTAAAAAATCAGCACATGCGGAACTACCGCCGTTCTATGGCCGGTACTACCGCACCTAAACGAAAAGCACAGTAACGGCTATATCAGACGAGAAACTAGCAGTTGAAAAGTGAAACCCGGTACTACCGCCGTTCAACTCGCGGTCGTTCCGCACTCCGGTAGTTCCGTTTCTGATGGGCGGTACTACCGCTTCCACTCAGGTCCAACACATGGCACCATCTGAAAAAATGCACCGCGCTCATTTCCGAAAATACCGAGCTATGGTAGTTCCGCGCCCAACACGCCGGTACTACCGCACTTCCAAGAGAGCAAACAAAACTCGAAAAAGCGTCTCTCTAGAAAAAACGTACAGCCAAATTTTTGGACCAACCGGCTTGCGGTAGTTCTGCTCTCAACATGCTGGTACTACCACACAGCGGTAGTTCCGCAGTTATAACGCCGGAACTACCGATCTTCCTAACTGAAACAGCAATGGCTTTCACAACAATTCCAATTGCAAAGCACATTTGCCAATTGATAAGCCATGCTAACAAGGATCACATGCAAGATTCCTAACAAGTTGTAAAATACATTTGCCAACTTTTAGAATCATACCAAAAGGAATAAGGTACATGGAGTTAAATCATTTGCAAACTTAAGTCACATGCTACAAGAAATCAAGCATGAGCATCAATTATTTACAAAACACATTCGCAAATAATAGCATCATGCCACAAAGCTAAGGTGCATGGACTTCAACCATTTGCAAAACACATTTGTAAATTATAGTCCCATGCTACAAAGATTAAATGCACGAGTCTCGGCTATTTGCAAAATACATTCGTAAATAATAGCTCCATGCATAGATGGCTAGAGCAAGCATAATGAGCTATCAACACATGACTAACTCATGCTACTAGTCAAGACCCCTCTTAATAGTACAGCAACCTATAATAGCAATCCGGTCTTCCAACCAAACACCAAGACCGGTAAAAGAATAGGAACACATTCTTAGCACTAGCTAGTCATACCTTTGCCTTGCATCTTCTTGAAGCTTGATGACGCACATCATCGCATCAAGTTCGTGTCCTTAACATGATGATCATCAACACATGATGATCTTCTTCACTTCGGGATCTTGTCTTGAACATCATCAACACATGATGATTTCTTCATCCCGAGTCTTGACATGCATCAACACATGATGCATTTTTTCACTTGACCTCAATCAACGCGTGATGGGTCTTCTCTTGACTTGATATGCATCAACACATGATCATCTCCTCTTCTTGAACATCATTGACACACGATGATTTCCTTTTCTTCAAGCTCTTCATACGCATCAACACATGATGCATTCTTTTCTTCTTCAACCTTGACTTGATGATAATCAACACATGATGTCATCCCAAGTCTTCATTACCCTGGAACATAACCTATTCATCTAATTCATGGAAAATGTTAGTTCCATAATATTATTATCATTAATTACCACATCATACCATTAACTCACAATGGTGGGACAAGATACTTCAATCTTTCCCTCTTTGGTAATTGATGATAACCACTTCAATTGCGCATAAATTGAATGTAGATAATTGAAAGTAGCACAACATGAGTATATATGAACTACATAAGTTATATATACTCCAACATTAGTATACAAGAACTACACAAGTTCTATATACTCAAAACATGAGTATACAAGAGCTACACAAGTTTTGTATACTCAAAAGGATATGTTTCAAAGTAAAGATCCCAAATATATGTGAAAAACAGAATGTGGATGAATACTAATGAAACCACAAAATATAGAGTGAACTCCCCTAAATGTGTGCATACACAAATGTGTAAAAGAAACATATGCACATATTCAAGTTAAAATTATGGTGGATTTCAACCTATGTTTTGGATCCGAGGAATGCAACAATATATAAGAGTATAGAGTCGAATGCACACCTCGTTGAATTTCACCTTTATATCCAAATGAGACTACACACTAGATATAATAATAAAATATTAGTCTCACAAATAGATTTATTATTAATCACTAAAATACTCCATTAACTCATAATGGCGGGTTTAGATCCTTCAATCTCCCCCTTTTTGGTGATTGATGACAAATCCTTTATCAATAATAACATTTGGATATAAATTAACATAACATACATAACATAAGAATTTAAGCTATTGAACTATGTGTATGCATGTCTTAAGGTAAAATTTAAAGCTTCAAACAATATGCATATAAGAATGATATGCTTATATAATCAATGCATTCTCCCCCTTTTGGTATAATACAAATTAACCAAATCAAACATCCAAATGGAGGAATATGGATATAAAAACATTCTCCCCTTTTTGGCTAAATCAAATAACGGAGGAGAATATATTAATCATCCAAATGTGGGGATATTGATAACATAAATACTTTTGGCATTAAACACCAAAAAAGTCCAAAACAAATCTAAAGCCAAGAAAGAGGATTTTGCAAAGCAATGAACTTGGCAATCAAAATCATTTTATTGATCATTGAAATATGCTGTCCTTTTGACATAAATCATCCAAAAATAAGGTAAGGTCAAAAAGAGGATTTTGCAAATTCAGGAGCTTTGTCACAAAGAATATGAAATAGACATATATGACCAAAGGATATATTGTTCTCAAAATATGTGAGGAGAAACAAAATAGGTCACAAACCTATTGATCATATCACATTCTCCCCTTTTTAAAACAATAGATTGAGAACCACTTGAAACGATATTTGAAACAAATTCAAATAATCTCCATTTTGAAATATCTCCAATAAACATTTGCATAGAGATATCATGCTCATTTTCTAAAAATCCAAAGAGGTATATGCAATTGAAATCATTTGAAATACATTTTAAATAAGATACCACTTGTAAAATTTTAATTTTTCACAAAAAATTTAGCCTTTAAAACAAGATACCACTTGTAAAATCCTTTTGTCTTTTGAATAAAAGGCTTGTTTAAAAGAATACCACTTGTAAAATTTTATTTTTTTTCATAAAGAAAACTTGTTTAAACAGATAATCTTGAATATGATTTAAAATGTCATTCCAAGAATACCAAATGAAGCAAATAAGAGTGAAAAACATTTATTCACAAGATCCTAAATCATTTTGGGCAAATAGGTAAAATAGTTTTCCCAATATTAATACTTTACCCAAATTTTTAATTAAGCCCAAAAATATTAATTGGTTTTTCACACAGAAAAACTCTCCCTTACACTAAGATTCCTATTGAATAATCTTTTTTTCTCCTTTGACACACGAAGGATTATCTTCCATCTTGTCATCTCCTTGTGATATATCCATCTAAGAACTCATGATGACATTTGATACACCTTGCAAAAGTAAATGATATCAAGGATAATTGATTCCATTTGTAGAAACTTGATACCACTTTGTGAAAAGCACTTGATACCAAGAGTAGTTGATTCCATTAGTAAATACTTGGTACCACTTGTAAGCATAACTAAAGTTTGCATGGTGCTTGAACTTCTCTCGCAAAAGTCTTCAAAGAAAGCTTCCAAAGAGGAGAGGAAGAGAGCTTTAGATAAGAGAAGATATTGATAGGCAAGGAAGAATAGTGGATACCACTTTAAAAGAATAAAATGATATCACTTGTAAAGATAAATCTCATGCCGAGATCAAGATGATCAAGAGAAGCTACCATTTTTGGAAAGAATACCACTTGAATGATGCAATTGCATTTGTAATCAAGGAAAAGTAGTAGTGGGTAGCTAGCAAAGATAGCAAGGATCAACTTGACCATACGAAGAAACCACAAAAAGATTTTAGAATTGAATGGAATGAAATGAATGTTTTGACAGAAAAATCGGTAGTACCGGCGTGTAACTAGCGGTCATACCGGGATCTGGAAGTACCGCCTTACAAATGCCAGTAGTACTGCAACGCGGTCGTACCGTTGTAACACCCCGGTAGTTCCGATTTTTCTGGAGCTTCAAGGATTGATCTTGGAATAAGAAGAAAAGAGGGAGTTGTTGTATTTTACTCCAAACTTTTACACAATCAACCAAATAAACACATTAGGAGTATTTCCAACTTATATAGCCCTTGAAAAATCAAATCTTAAATAGTTTTTATAAATTAAGCTTTTGGTTTTCGCAAATGAAACATATTTTCATGAAATTTTTCAAAACAAACCAATAATGAGCAAATGAAGAATTTCAAAGCATCCAATTGCATGTATGAGTCATAAATACCATTATAGACCTATTCATGTGAATAATTTTGGCTCATATGGCAAAACACACTTAAGTGCTAGAAAGTGACCACTTAGGTTAAAATAGTATTTTGGATGAGTTTCAAAATCAAATAACTTTTGCTAGGTTGGTATTTTAGAAATCTTTTGCATACCAAAAATGTTTAGAATAGCCAACTCTAGGATTTTTATTTTGGCAAGATTTTCAAATTCCTTTTATAATAGATTTTGCACAAAAATCTAGTTTATGTAAAAAATAAGATACTATGATTTAGAATTTTGGCTAGAAACTCATTTTCAGTTGAAATAGTTTTTTCTTGAACCAAAACCTTTGAAAAGTATTTATCTACATTTTGCAATTGGTTTTTTTTTAAAAAATAATTACTAATAGTTATGAAATTTTTGATTTTTAGGGTAAAAGACTCATTTTTGAAAAATATTACTAGCACTTAATTTATTTGGGCACTCTTAGGGATGTGATATATATGATTTTGATTTAGCACCCCCCTTAATGTGCCATAACCATCTTGCTCAAGATTTTAATAATAGACATTATGAACAAGAGGAAGAACATCCTTTATATAAGATTTTAATAATAGACATGCTTTAGACTGTGCGTTTGGATAATTGTTTATTCCTATTGTTAGCTGTGCAAACCCCTGGTATGGTTAGTTATTCAAAGGTGAATCCGCCGAAAGTTAGCAAAATGTCTTAGCTTAATTTATATTTATGTTAGTGTGGTAGCATTCCAGGGCTCAGTGTTGGTGGGTGTTACAGTTGGTATCAGAGCAGTCTTTAGGTCCGTGGTGAATAGGTTACTAACTTAAATAACTTGATTTGCTAAAATCTGTAAATGGTAAACTAACTTAAAACTTTACACACTGTGCACAGTAGGTGGGAATGGGAAAAATCATTGCATCTGCGATTCTGATAGAATTGTTTCATTGTGATGGTTGTACTGATTTGTTATGATATTGTGTTTGTTTGCTCTAATGTTAAGTGGATAGCTTTTTATCTTTGAAATTTAGAATGGCGAGAGGTAGAGGGCGTGGACGTGGTGCGGGCCGTGGTCGTGGTCGTGGACGTGGTTCGGTTGCATCCTCATCCCTACCAAGAGGCCGCTTGCGGGGGTGGTGAGGAGGTTGCATCCGCCGTTCGTCGATTCTTGTCGATGCCTGTGCCGCGTCAGCCGCCTTACTTTAGGAACTTCAGAGAGAGGTTCAGTAGCTTCGTCAACAGGTGCAGGCAGCTCCTCCTGCCATGGGTGCACCTGTTGCTGCTCCGATGGCTGCACCAGCTCCTCCGGAGGCTAGAATGAGCCTCCGGGAGTGGATGTCCCTTCGTCTCGACACCTTTGACGGAGCGGGTACTCCGGTACAAGCAGTTGACTAGCTTCGGTACATGGAGAGACAGTTTGGTGCATTGGAGATGACTTTAGCACAGAAGGCGCGCTTCGTGGCTTTTCAACTGAAGGGCGAAGCGGATATCTGGTGGGAGGGAGTCCTATCAGCCAGTACTCCACTGCAGGGACCGGTTACTTGGGAGGATTTCTTGGAGCAGTTCAAGGCTAAGTTTTATCCTGATTCTTTCCTTGAGAGGATGAAACATTCCCTGACGACCTTCGTTCAGGGGAAGCTGTCCGTAGCGGACTATGAGGCGGGATTCAACAACTTAGTCCACTTTGTGCTAGCTGTGGCTAGCAATGACCTAGAAAAGGCAAAGTGGTTCCGTAGGGGACTGAACCCTGAGTATCGCCACGTCCTGGGAGCGACCAACTTGCTTGACTTCAACGGTGTGGTCGATCAGGCCAAGGGTATGGAGTTGGAGCGGGAACTTACTAGGGAGAGACAGACTCCTAGCAGCTTTACCTCTACTGGAGGATCAATTAGTGGGCACAAGAGGGGCTTCGGTGCTGGAGGTGGGTCTTCTCAGCGGCCCGCTTCCAAGAGATTTCAGGAAGGTCCGCGCTCTCAGCCGCCTGCACGTTCTGGCCAGCAGAGGCATGTCGCTTCTCCTGCCTAGCATACTACTTCGCCAGCTTTGCGCCCAGTTCCAGGCAAGGGAATGATATGCTTCAAGTGTGGTGACAATCACCGTGCCTCTGAGTGTTCCTTCACGGGGGATTGTCACCATTGTGGCCAGTCAGGCCACAAGATGATAGTGTGCAGGGAGAACCTAGCGTGCATCATCAAATGGGAGTCTGCTCCTGCAGCATCTTCAGCCGTTACTCATCGGGGTTTAGTACAGACACTGATGGCAGCTCCCACATCCCAGCATCTTACGGTTGGGTTTCTCTGCGGCGTTCACGCCGATTACCACCACCCGGTTCTCACGAACCCCGCACCGTCTGCGACACCGTCATTTGCTCCACCAGCGGCAGTTCCTGCTCATCCTTCGTCGAGTGTTGGGGTATCTTCTGCACCGGTGCCACAGGGAGTTTACGCCATGCCCACCCATGCTACTGCAGGCCGTCCTGACGTGGTGACAAGTTCCCTACTAGTCGATTCCCTTGAGGCTTTTATCCTTTTTGATTCCGGGGCTACCTACTCGTTTGTCTCTACGGCGTTTGCTAGAAGGGCGAATTTGAGTATGCAGTGTATTTCTTAGTCAGTGTTGGTTAGTTCTCCTGGGGGTATGATTGCGAGTTCAACTGTTTTTCCTGGGTGTTCTATTGTTATTGATGGGGAGAAGTTCACGGCAAACTTGATAGTAATTCAGATGGAGCCGTTCGATGTCATATTGGGTATGGATTGATTGCATGCTTATCGAGCGGTGATATCTTGTTTCAGTGGGATAGTCTCTGTGCAGACCCCGTCTGGGGAGACTTTGACCTTTCAGGGGAGCGCGCCTTGGTGCTCTCTTTCGATGTTGGCCGGATTGTTCCCGGGTCAGCGTGCAGTGAAGACTGGACTTCTTTTATCTCTTGCTGAGAAATCGAGTATGGCTTCGTGGATTGTGGAGATTCCAGTGGTGAGGGATTACCCGGATGTGTTCCCAGATGAGCTTCTGGGCTTGCCACAAGCGTGAGACGTGCAGTTTCGCATCGACCTTGTTCCGGGTACTCGGCCCATCTCGATGTCTCCTTATCGTCTCGCACGTCCATTCCAGGAAGAGATGAAGAAGCAGTTGGATGAATTGCTGGCTAAGGGTTTGATCAGGCGTAGTGTATCGCCATGGGGAGCACCTGTTCTATTCACAGAAAAGAAGGATGGGAGTTGGCGTATGTGTATTGATTACCATGCGCTCAATGCTGTTACGATCAAGAATAAATACCCTTTACCCCGTATTGAGGTCCTGTCTGATCGGTTGAAGGGGGCCCAGGTGTTCTCCAAGATCGATCTCGATGCGAGTATAATCGATTCAAAGCGTGAGCGAGGATATAGAAGACTACATTCTCCACTAGATATGGGCATTATGAGTATACAGTCATGTCGTTTGGATTGACTAATGCACCAGCCGTCTTTATGGAGACCATGAACAGCATGTTACACGAGTACCTGGATAATTTCGTAGTGGTGTTCATCGACGATATCCTTATCTATTCCAAGACTCATGAGGATTATGACCGTCAGTTGAGGTTGGTCCTAGGGACCTTGAGAGAACACAAGTTCTACGCCAAACTGAAGAAATGTGAATTTTGGATTTCAGAAGTAAGCTTTCTGGGTCACATAATTAATCCTCAGGGAGGTGCTGTTGATCCTAGCAAGGTCTCGACAGTGGTGGACTGGAAGAGGCCGACCAATGTGAAGGAGGTGAGGAGTTTTCTAGGCTTGGCGGGGTATTACCGGCGTTTTGTGCAGGATTTCTCTATTATTGCCAAGCTGATGTCCCAGCTTACGCAGAAAGGGGTAAAGTTTCAGTGGACTGATGACTGTGAGCGCAGTTTTGCACATTAAAAGAGAAACTGGTGACCTCTCCTATTCTCACTCTTCCCGAGCCGGGGAAGCGATTCATCGTCTATTCTGATGCGTCTCTAGTGGGTCTGGTCTGTGTGCTTATGCAAGATGGTAAAGTGATTGCCTATGCATCGAGACGGTTGAAGAAGCATGAACATAATTATCCCACTCATGACTTGGAGTTGGCTGCGGTTGTCTTCACTCTCAAGATTTGGAGGCATTATATGTATGGGGAGTCGTGACATCTTCATAGATCACAAGAGTCTCAAGTACATCTTCACCCAGAAGTATCTGAATTTGAGGCAGAGAAGGTGGTTGGAGTTGATAAAGTACTATGATCTGACAATTCAGTATCATACATGCAGGGCTAATGTGGTCGCAGATGCTCTCAGTAGTAAGGTGACTCCCGCTACATTGGATTGCCTCATTGTTGATTTCGATCGCATGGGGATATCTTATTGTTATGTGGGCGCAGCGCAAGTTGAGACTCAGTTGATCCTTCAGTCAGCTATCCCAGACCGTGTGCGTGAAGCACATCGAGAAGACCGGTTACTACAGAAGGTTAGACAGCGATTGGATGAGGGCAAAGATGGGGATTTCAGTGTAGATACTTTGGGTGCCTTGTTGTTTAAAGGCCGTCTATGTGTGCCACAAAAGGCGGAGGTCAAGGATGATATCTTGAGGGAGGCACATCGCACTCCATACACCGTTAATCCTGGTGAGACTAAGATGTACCGAGATCTGAAACAACACTTCTGGTGGAAGAGGATGAAGGTGGACATTGCTAATTATGTAGCTTCTTGCGGTGTTTGCCAACAAGTGAAAGCTGAGCACAAATGACCCGCGGGGTTGTTGCAGCCGTTGGAAGTCCCCCTGTGGCCATGGGATGATATCTCAATGGATTTTGTAGTGGTATTACCTCGCTCGCCACGAGGAAAGGATGCCATTTGGGTAGTAGTGGATTGTTTCAGCAAGTCTGCGCACTTCATTCCTCTTCGCACAACCAGTTCAGCGTGTGATCTAGCTCCTATCTATGTGCGAGAAATAGTTAGATTGCATGGGGTGCCTAAAACTATTATTTCGGACAGGGATGCGAAGTTTTTGTCCAAATTCTAGGAGAGTCTGCAGAGTGCCTTGGGCACACAGCTTCGACTTAGCACATCATTCCATCCTCAGACAGATGGACAGTCAGAGCGCATTATTCAGACCTTAGAGGATATGTTGCGGACCTGCGTATTGTCATGGAAGGGCAGTTGAGAGGACCAGTTGCCACTTGCAGAGTTTGTCTACAATAACAGTTATCACTCTAGCATTAGAGCCGCACCATTTGAGGTTTTGTATGGGCGGAAATGCAGATCGCCACTCTGTTGGGATGCAGTGGGTGAGAAAGCAGTTTTGGGTCCGAACTGGATTCAGAAGACAGTTGAGCGTGTAGCAATGGTGAGACAGAATCTTCTAGCAGCGTAGAGCAGGTAGAAAAGTTATGCAGATGTGAGGAGACGTGACTTAGAGTTTGCGGTGGGAGACCAGGTGCTTTTGAGAGTGTCCCCCACCAAAGGCATTGTCCGATTCGGTACTAAAGGGAAGCTTAGCCCAAGGTACGTCGGACCGTTCCTGATTATTGCAAGGATTGGGAAGCTAGTCTACCGCCTGGACCTTCCAGACTCTACGCGGGGAGTCCACAATGTGTTTCACGTTTCAATGTTGAGAAAGTTTTTGAAGGACCTAGCGCATAAGATTTCCTTGGAGCCGCTGACGATTGAGCAAGATATCACAGTGGAGTCACGTCCAGTGCGCATCCTGGAAAGATCAGAGCGAGTAATGAGACACAGGATGTTGGTATATGTCAAAGTGTTGTGGGCACATCAGTCCGAGAGGGAGGCGACTTGGGAATTGGAGTCCCGCATGCGCCACTTTATCGAGCTATTCACTCACTTTGATACGTGTTATTCTGGTAAATTATTAGTAGATTTTGGTCCGGTGCGTTAACCTTGGTTAAAATTCAGGGTCGAATTCTGTTTAAGGGGCTGGAATGTAATACCCTGGAAACGAATAAGGTAATTAGAAAATCAGCTGGAAGAAGAGAGGGCAAAGAAAGGAGTAAAAAATTCTAAAATTGTAAGGGGGTTTTCCGTATTATTTAGACAACCTGGGCCGTGGGCCGCGACCCAGAGGTAGCCCACCAAGTGGCCGGCCAGGGGGGTCCTACCCCCAAAACCCAAATTTCCCTCCCCCTCTCCCCCTCCCCTCATTGAGCCGCCGCCCCTCCCCCTGCCCTTGTGTGCCTCCACCTCCTCTCCATTGCGCCTCCCCTGCACCATCAGCTCCCCAACAGCACCACCTCTCTCCCAGCAAAGCTCCTTGCTGCAGTCCATTGGAAGGAAGGTGAGGAGACGACAATTGGAGGGCCGGCCAAGTGGAGGTAGCAGATCGATTTTGTTTAGCACTGTTGCTCATCAGTTTAGGATACCATATGTATGTTTTCTGATCTGACCACCTCTTAGAAAGTTGTATCCCTCGATTTTATCTTTCTTTAGGCACCATAATCATCTGATTTGGACTTACGGTTTAAGAGTTATGGTAGTTTTACTGCGACTGTCTAGGAGAGCTGACGAGAATTAGCAGATTGTCTTGTCTGGCCATTATGAATTATTTAGAGGCCGAATCAGAAAAGTCACCCAAAATGAATATTGTAGATAATTCAGTAATATTTCCAAGTTGATAAAGAACACAATTTGTAGAGTTGGAAATCAAAAGTTATGGAATTTTTACCGCCGCTGTTTCGCTGACTGTCAGATTGCAGAGACAGAAACTTTACATGAATATAAGAATTAGTAGGTAGCCAAATCAGGGGACTTGCCCAACTAGATTATTGCAGCTGGTTTCGTATTGATTCCACAGAGTTCAAGATCACCCTATTCCGAGTTGCGTAGTAAAAGTTATGTTATTGTTAGCGCTGCTGTCCCGTAGTCCTTTCTGCTAGACTGTCGGGAAGGTGGAGCAAAACATGTATTCGAACCCTAGGTCTTGAGGAGTTGGGTTAAGGGGCGTAAACGGAGTCCACTTTTCAGCGTATTTACTGTTAGCGCTATTCTCGTGTAGGAGGCGGAGTCCCGGAGTAGAGGCACCATCTTTGCTTCTTCGTGCGCCGTAGTGGAAAAAGGCAAGTACAATTTTAGTATGATATTGTGTGTTGGGAAATATGATTGATTTGATACGTGCTTAATATGATTATGCATGATGAAAGTGTTTATTTCACATTGTTTATATGATGATCGATAATTGATAATTCTTATGAGCACATATTGTGGATTGTCCATGTCATTTCATATCAATCATGCATTTTGGAATGAGATACCCACGGGAGTGGGCATTGAAATCCCCATATTTAAGATATGGGCAATGGGTCCCCGCATTTGATAATACGGGCATGAGTGAACACCGACGGGTGTAACACTCCACAATACCGGTATATACAAAAGAGAAAAGAAAAGTGCATTTGAGCAATTTGCATAGCATGAGCATATGAAATATTTATTATTGAGAATTGTGGATGGATGATGATGGTTACAGTTGTTTATGTTATTGTCTTGCTAAATGTACTTTGCTGAGTCTTGGACTCACTCTTGCTGTTACTGTGTTTTTAGGTACCCCGTTTGTGGACGGCATGCATGGGAGGGGGTAGATTTATGCTTGGATGCACATTGGCACACAAATTGAATGATAGTTTAGAATTTGAGTAAACCGCTTAAGGTTTCTTATATTTATACTTTATGCCTTGGATAATTTTTATGGACATGCTTTAGATTGTGCGTTTGGATAATTATTTATTCCTATTGTTAGCTGTGCAAACCCCCGGTATGGTTAGTTATTCAAAAGAGAATCTGTCGAAAGTCAGCAAAATGTCTTAGCTTAATTTATTTTTATGTTAGTGTGGTAGCATTCCAGGCTCAGGTTGGGCTGCGGTGTTACAAAGTACTTGTTACCGAAATGACATTGTCTTATGATATGACATGATCATCCTTAGGCTTGGCTCCAATTTTGCACATGGTGGAATCCACCTCTTCATGTGAGCTAAACCTCCAATGCATCTGCAAGTACATGTTAAGCATTAAAGTGCATTTTGGTACTCAATACTTGGTTGGGTCCACGAATGTTAGTCACATTAGATTTGGGCACCCAAATGGCCCTTGTAATAATCTTTCGTGAACTAGCAATCCTAGAAGACACATTGCCATTAATATCATTCCTAAGCAAATAATCATTATTATAAATAATAGGCTTAGGAGTGATACTTTTGGGATATTGTTTACCAATATGTCCCTTTTCCCGGCAATTGTAGAAAGTTGGGCATTTGCTTCCCCTACTTGTCTTCATTTCTTGCTTATTGCCGGCTTGCCTCATCTCTGATGATATTTGCTTGTCATTCCTCTTATTTGGGCACACCGGGCAAAGTGACCATTCTTGTTGCAACCAAGGCACTTGACATTCTTCGTGTATCTTGCGTTGTGCCTTGTCTTGCTATTCTCCCTTTTCTTGAGAGTGTAGCCAATTCCACTCTTATCTTGCAAGTGTCTTTGCTTGCTCAATATATCGTCGAGAGTGGCCTTTCCCTTTAAGCTTCTTTCCAAGTCAACCTTTAATTTTGTGACTTGGGCCTTGAGCTCATTATTTTCCTCTACAAGGTTAGTATTGACATGCATAGAGGAAGTAGAAGCATTTTCACTAGAGCTACAAGACATATCTAGCAAGTCATCGCAAGATATGCTATCCTTAGATGAAATGCAAGAGCTAGGAGCTATACAAGGCATATCATCTAATAAATTACATGCAATGCCTATATCCACATTGGAGCTAGTGACTTTCTTGAGAAGGAGAGATTCATGTTCTTATTTTAGCATATCGAAATTATTTTGAAGTGAGATATGCTTTTTCTTTAAAGCTTTGAATCTCATCTTCTCTTTTCCAAGATATTCATTAAGATCTTCCAACATATCGATCAACTAATCATATGTTGGCTCATTATCATTATTTACCTCGTTGTTACCTTGAGCCATGAAGCAGTGAGGTGATTTAGATGGAGTTGAGGACTCATCATCCTTGGAGTAGGAGATTGAGCATTCTTCTCATGACGTTCATTCTTCTATGCAATCATCACTAGTAGAAGTGGACATCTCATAATGATCTTGAATATATGTCCACATTTCATGAGCGCTCTTGAGATTGCATATGGTATCAAATATTTCTATACTCAAAGCACTAAATAAAGCGTTAGTAGCTTGAGCATCGAGATGCGAGCATTTCTCTTCCTCAATGGTTAGAGCAAGAGGATCCTTTGGAGGAGAAAAGCCCGCATCTACAATCCGCCAAATTTTAGGGCTCATGGCCTTAAAATAGAAAATCATGCGGATTTTTCAAATAACATAATTTATGCCATTAAATAAAGGCGCTTCACCTAGGTGCACTATTCTCTAGTCGCCATCCTTTACTCTCTAGACGGTTAAGTCTAATAAATGAGAGACCAAGCTCTGATACCACTTGTAAGATCGAGGAGGCCGACTAGAGGGGGGGGGGGTGAATAGGAGGTTTAAAAAATCTCTTTGGCTAAAACCAATTTATAATGCAGAAGCTAATAACAATTTGGTTTTGCATAAATAAAACCTAAATCAACTAGGCTCCACTAAGTGCACCAACAATATGAAAACAATTCAATGAGAGCAATCATACAAAGATATATAAATAATTAAAGCAAGTAATGTAAATTGCTCGAAGTAAAGCACAAGAACAAACCAAGATGACACAATTATGTTTTACCGTGGTGTTCGGAGACTTGCTGGTCTACCCTAGTCCACGTTGAGGTAAGGTCAAACAAATTGGACCAGCTCCACAAATTAAGACAACACCTCCGAGGTAAGTCCAACCACTTGGACCGGTTCCAACACGGACCAACACATCGCTCCACTCGGGTTGCTCTTCCTCCACTCAGAAGATGGTGAGCACCATACCACTCACAACCACACCGGGCCTTCTCACAAGCTTCTTTAGAAGATCACCGGTCACGACGCCTCCACGCCGTCTAGGTGTCGGCAAACACCAAGAGTAATAATTCTCAATTCTCACTTGAATTAATCAAGTGTCTAAGCTCAAGTGGATACGCAATCCACTACCTAAGGCAACACATGCACTTAGGGTTTGCTCTCCAAGCTCACTAAGTGCAACACATGCACATAAGAGATGAGAGGCTTGCTCTTTGCTCAAGGGACTCCAAAGATTACCAACAATAGTTCCCCAACTGGCCAAGGTGGGTATATATAGCCCACACACAAAAACTAGCCATTGGAAGAGAATCTGCTGAAAAATCAGCACATGCGGAACTACCGCCGCTTCTCTACCGCTACTAGCACACCTAAACGAAAAGCACGATGCGGCTATATCGGGACGAGAAACTAGCTATTGAAGCGTGAAATCCGGTACTACCGCCGTTCAACTCGAGGTCGCCCGCACTCGTAGTTCCGCTTCGATGGGCGAGTATCGCTTCCACTCAGTCCAACACATGGCACCTTCGAAAAACGTACCATGCTCATTTTCAGAAATACCGAGCTACGGTCGTTCTGCGCCCAACACGTCGGTACTACCGCACTTCCAAGAGAGCAAAGAAAACTCAAAAAAGCGTCTTTCTACAAAGAACGTACCGCCGGATTTTCATACTTAAGTCACATGCTATAAGAAATCAAGCATGAGCAAATAATAGCACCATACCACAAAGCTAAGGTGCATGGACTTCAACCATTTGCAAAATATATTTGTAAATTATAGTCCCATGCTACAAAGATTAAATGTACGAGTCTTGGCTATTTTGCAAAATACATTCGCAAATAATAACTCCATGCATAGATGAGCTAGAGCAAGCATAATGAGCTATTAACACAAGACTAACTCATGCTACCAGTCAAGACCCCTCTTAATAGTACGGTAACCTATAATAGCAATCCGGTCTTCCAACCAAACACCAAGACCGGTAAAAGACTAGGAACACATCCTTAGCACTAGCTAGTGATGAGGACATCCCTCCTTCGGATACACGCACGACACAAGACCCTCCAGATCTGGGTGCTGAACTACACGGTCCTATGACAAGAGCTAGAGCACGTCACTTAATCGATCAGGTAAAGTCGTTTCTAGGGCTGAGTGTATTATTTGAGAACTCTATGATGCTGCCTAATGGAGATGATTTACTTGTACTCAGGAATCTAGGACTACGGCCAGTTCAAGAAGGTCTCGACCATCGCAAGAAGATCTCGACCACTACAAGAAGACCTACGACTAGTTGATTCGATGGGAGCAATCTACGACCAGAAAAGCGAGCACAGTACTCGTTGGACACAATCTACGACCAAAGATAACATGGACTCCTCAAGACCACCCTAGGACCAGTCCTACGACCAGATCTTCGACCAGAAATACACAACACAAGGTGCTGCGTCACCGTTTTGGAAACTAATAAGACTTTGTAAATGTAACGAGGTCGGAGTCCAGGTTGTCTACGTTTCATCCCACGGCCGCACAACCCTAGGTCGACCTCCTCACGTTCCCCTATATATATCTGATGGCGCCATAGTTTAGGCGGGTTTTCTTAGATTATTCTGCCAATTGCAGTTTCGCCGATTATCGGTTTGAGGAACCCCACTTGTAAACTTTATCCATATCCGTTATACAATTCAGATTGCATCTACCTTGTTCTTGTTTGTTGCTTCGATTGCTTGCAGGAACAATAACCTTCGTGGTAAGGTCGACGCGTGCAAGCGTGGTCGATAACAACAGGCGTGCGGGTGTAGCGAATTGCGAGGTGACGATCTGTTGGTCGAAAGCCTCAAAGCGTCAACGTCCTCACGACGAACCAAATCGAACCTATCGGAAGATCGGGCCACCGTGACTCATCAAGTGGTATCAGGGCAAAGGTTGCCCGTTAGGTAATTTCGTTTATCCCCTTTTGTTAGTTGTGTTTCCTCACCTAGAGTCCAGAAAAACTGCCCTACAAAAAGTTTTAGATCGTAACTATTCCGCTGTCCAAACCACTTTGTGCCTTTCGCAATTTCATTGTTGAGTTCGAGTCCATCATCGGTGTCTTTGTTGCTAGTTTAGAGTAGCATTCTTGGTCTCTAGTCAGTACCGTCGCCCGCCGTGCCACCATCCATCCTGGACGCACGACCTCCTTTTTCGAGCGACACCCATTCGACCACCCGCTCGGGAATTACCATCTGGTCGGAATCAAACATCTACTCGGATCCGACCACCTCTTCGAGCAACATCCATTCTACCATCCACTCAAGAATTACCACCTGGTCGGATTCGATCCCCTGGTCGGATTCCGTAGCCGCAACAGAACTAGCCCAAGTTCAGAGAGAGAGAGAGAGAGAGAGTATCTTTTAATTACCTATTTACCCCTGCTCTCCGGAAAAAGTTTGTGACCCAATCACCTCATCGGATCCAGAAAAGGTAACAGAAGAATTTTGAACTTGGGTCACGTTTGCAAAAAAAAGAGGAAGCAAAAAGTGCAAAAGAAAAGAAAAGAAGCAAAAAAAAGTGCAAAAGAAAAGAAAAGAAGCAAAAAAGTGCAAAAGAAAAGAAGAAGAAGCAATTTGACCACCCCTAGTTGGTCTACGACCGATTCGACTTTGCATCCTTTGGATTCCTTTGTATCGAGTCCTTGTTTGATCGAGATTGTGCTAGGGCTAGGGCACTTTTAGACCAAAGAATCGTGATTTAGCATCTTGGGCTTTGGTTCGACTTTGCTAATCTGATTTTATTATTGCTATTCCTTGCTACTAAACATTGCCTGTCCGAGCTCCATATACTTTCGACCCTCAGATTGGATCCTCGCATTCGCCTCCGCCGTGATCGTACATCCCACCTTCGCCGATTAGACCACCTGCTGCAATTTGGTAAGAAACTCATAAGAGCTTGGTAAGACGCTTGAGAGTGTGTGATTCCACCCTCCGACCACCTAATAGTGATAGGGATAATACCTTTGTGTTGTCTTTTGTCTCCTACTAACCATGTCAGGTGAAGGATTGGATGCGCAAGAGTGTGTTTTGAGGGAAGAGCTCATAACACTATTGGATGAACAACGCACTACCGTTAATGAGGACATCGACAGGAAGCTTCAAGCTACCACGATCACATTACAACGCTCAATCAAAGATAGTATTGCGGCGCTCACTATACGCCTCGAAAGAATGGTGAACCGACCACCAAACGTTGGTCGTGTGGAACCTCATGGTGCATCCCATGACCATGAGTTTGATGATGATAATGAGATGCACGACCACGACGCCGTTGATGCACGACAACTGAACCGACCAAACTTCAACCGTCAAGGTATGAGAGGTAATAATGTTCAGCAACATCATGCACGTGTTAATGATGTCCATATGCTAAAGTTAAGTTCTCTATACCATCTTTTACGGGTGCTTATGGTGCTGAATTATATCTAGATTGGGAGATGACGGTAGAACAGAAATTGAATGCTCACTTAGTTCCCGAAGTGCATAGAGTTAGGCAAGCCACAAGTGAATTTAAAAACTTTGCCATCATTTGGTGGAATAGGGTATGCACCGAAAGATTAGCGCCTACTACGTGGGATGGTTTAAAGGTTGCTATGCGTAACAGATTTATCTCACCTTCTTTTAAACGTGATTTGCGTAATAAATTGCAGCGCTTAAAAAAAGGTAATAGATCCGTAGAAGAATATTATCAGGAGCTACAAATTAGCATGTTGCGTTGTGATATTATTGAGGATGAAGAAGAAGTTTGCAATGGCACGTTTTATGGAGGATTAAGGCGTGAAATTCGTGACATAGTGGATTACAAAGAATACGATAGCGTCCCTAGATTGTTCCAACTTGCATGTTTGGCGTAAAGGAATTGCGTGGGCGACAACAGAGGCCAAGGAACAACTTTGGGAGCATGTCTACACCACGACCGGTCTTGGGGGCAAGCCAAAACAGCCCCACCTTCACTACACGATCCGCTGCCCCTCCACGAGTAGGGCACGTTCAAAGAAGACCTTCGACCACATCACATGCACCCGAGGTAAGTAAAGTTACTAGTGTGCAGGCACCAGCCAAGAGTTCTTCGTCGGTTGCCTCCACTGGTCGTACCACTGGGATTGTGTGCCACCGTTGTAAGGGAATGGGGCACGTCATGAGGGACTGCCCCAGTCAGCGAGCATACCTTGCCACCAAAGACGGTGGTTATGTAAGTACTAGTGATATTGAGGACGAATATGTACTTGCAACTAACATTGCAGGTGGAGGAGATGAGATAGATAGTGATGCTGATGATGTAGAGGAACAAGTAGCTGTTGTTGACACCGAGTATCATGTGAGTCTTGTTGCGCAACGAGTGCTGAGCGCACAAGTGGAGAGAGCGAAGCAAAATCAACGGCACAACTTGTTTCAAACCAGATTTCTCGTGAAGAACAGAGCCTGCAGAGTTATCATTGATGGAGGGAGCTGCAACAACCTTGCAAGCTCCGAGATGGTCGAGAAGCTTGGCTTGACCACACAACCACACCCACGTCCCTACTACATCCAATGGTTCAATTCGTGTGGTAAATTAAAGGTACACAAAGTTGTGAAAGTGCAACTTTTAGCAGGTAAATACAAAGATAGTTCTGACTTTGATATCGTGCCTATGCAAGCATGCTCTTTGTTGCTCGGTAGACCTTGGATATATGACAATGATGTTTTGCACCATGGTAGAGCTAATACCTACTCATTTTCACATAAGGGTAAGAAGATTAAGTTGTTGCCTTTGACACCAGCTGAGATTCTAAAAGATGAAGATGAGCGCGCTAAAAATGAAAGAAACACCGATAAGCATGATTCTGAAAATCAACACGTAGCAAAACGTGTTTTCCCACCCAAAAGGGAGAAAGTGGCGTCTAGTCCTAAGTCTGAGGGAATTAAATTGAGGGGATGTGTTATGATTGCCACTAAATCTGAACTTGCTGAAATCTGTAATAATGAGCTGCTATGCTATGCTTTGATATGCAAAAATACCTTATATTCGCTTGAGGACATAGCTAGCTCTTTGCCTCCTGCTGTTGCTAACCTTTTGCAGGAGTATGTGGATGTATTTCCAACTGAGGTACCCCTGGATTACCACCTATTCGAGGAATTGAGCATCAAATTGATTTGATCCCAGGAGCGACTTTGCCAAACCGTGCTGCGTATAGGACCAATCCAGAGGAGACTAAGGAAATTCAGCGACAAGTCCAAGATCTCTTGGACCGTGGGTACGTAAGAGAAAGCCTTAGCCCTTATGCTGTTCCAGTTCTTTTGGTTCCTAAGAAAGACGGTAGTTGGCGTATGTATGTTGATTGCAGAGCCATTAATAACATTACTATAAGGTATCGTCATCCTATCCCAAGGCTAGACGACATGCTAGATGAATTGAGTGGTTCTATTATTTTCACAAAGATTAACTTGCGGAGTGGTTACCACCAGATTAGAATGAAATTAGGAGATGAATGGAAAACTACTTTTAAAACTAAGTTCGGATTATATGAGTGGTTAGTGATGCCTTTCGGTCTAACTAATGCACCTAGTACTTTTATGCGTTTGATGAACGAGGTTTTACGTCCTTTCATTGAAAAATTTGTGGTGGTTTACTTTGATGATATCTTGATTTATAGCAAGTCACATGAGCAACACTTAAACCATATACGTGCTGTTTTTAATGCTTTGAGAGACGCACGTTTGTTTGGTAACCTCGAGAAGTGCACCTTTTGCACCGATCGAGTTGCATTTCTTGGCTATGTTGTGACACCACAGGGCATTGAGGTGGATGAGACAAAGATTGTAGCTATCCAAAGCTGGCCGACGCCTACTACTGTGTCGCAAGTGCGGAGCTTCCATGGCCTTGCTGGATTCTATCGGCGCTTTGTGCGGGATTTCAGCACCATTGCCGCATCATTTAATGAATTGACAAAGAAAGGAGTGTCTTTCCAATGGGGACCTGTACAAGAGAAGGTATTCAACTTGTTGAAAGAGAAGCTCACCCAAGCACCCCTACTCCAACTCCCTGATTTTGGTAAGACTTTTGAAATTGAATGTGATGCCAGTGGAATTGGGATAGGTGGTGTATTGATTCAAGAAGGTAAACCAGTTGCATATTTCAGCGAAAAACTAAATGGGCCTAGTTTGAATTATTCCACCTATGATAAGGAATTGTATGCTTTAGTTCGAGTGCTTCAAACTTGGCAGCATTATCTATGGCCCAAAGAATTTGTTATACATTAGGATCATGAATCGCTAAAACATATTAGAAGTCAAGCTAAACTGAATAAACGACGTGCTAACTGGGTAGAATTTATTGAGTCATTCCCATATGTTATAAAGCATAAGAAAGGTAAGGATAATGTGATTGCTGATGCGCTCTCTAGACGTTATACCATGTTATCTCAACTTGACCACAAGATTTTTAGTTTGGAGGCCATCAAGAGTTTATATGTCACTGATTTGGACTTTAAGGAAGTGCTTGAACATTGTAAAGGAGGGAAGACATGGAATAACTATGTGCTGAATGATGGTTTGGTCTATCGTGCTAACAAGCTATGCGTTCCAGCTAGCTCTGTTCGTCTTTTGTTGTTACAGGAGGCACATGGAGGAGGTTTAATGGCGCATTTTGGAGCAAAGAAGACAGAAGATGTGTTGGCCACCCACTTCTTTTGGCCAAAGATGAGGCGTGATGTCGGCGCTTCGTGGCTCATTGCACTACATGCAACAAAGCTAAGTCCCGTCTCCTTCCACATGGACTTTATATGCCTCTTCCTATTCCTAGCGTCCCTTGGGAGGATATTTCTATGGATTTTGTTTTAGGATTGCCTAGGACAAAGAGGGGGAGAGACAGTATATTTGTAGTAGTGGATCGATTTTCTAAAATGGCACATTTTATATCTCGTCACAAAAGCGATGATGCTACAAACATAGCTGATTTGTTTTTTAGGGAAATCATTCGCTTACATGGAGTGCCCAATACTATTGTCTCGGATCGTGATGCGAAGTTTTTGAGCCACTTTTGGAGATCACTTTGGAATAAATTGGGGACAAAGTGCTGTTCTCTACTACATGCCATCCCCAAACCGATGGACAAGCGGAGGTTGTCAACCGCACGTTATCCACCATGTTGCGGGCTGTTTTAAAGAAAAACTTGAAGATGTGGGAAGAGTGTTTACCGCATGTTGAGTTTGCTTACAATAGGTCAGTACACTCTACCACCAACGTAAGTCCATTTCAGGTAGTGTATAGTTTTAACCCCCGTGCTCCTATTGATTTACTACCTTTACCGACCTCTGAAAAAAAATAATCTAGATGCTAAGAAGCGTGTTGCATTTATTCTCAAGTTGCATGAAACCAGTAAAGAGAATATAGAGCATATGGCTGAAAGGTATAAGGTTCTTTGGAAGTAAAGGTAGGAAAGTTGTAAAATTTGAACCAGGTGATTTAGTTTGGGTTCATTTGAGAAAGGATAGGTTTCCGGAATTAAGAAAATCAAAGTTGATGCCTAGAGCTGAAGGACCGTTTAAGATAATTAAGAAGATAAATGATAATGCATATCAATTAGAATTACCTGCAGATTTTGGGGTTAGCCCCACATTTAACATTTCAGATTTGAAACCATACGTGGGAGAAGAAGATGAGCTTGAGTCGAGGACGACTCCAATTCAAGAGGGGGAGTATGATGAGGACATCCCTCCTTCGGATACACGCACGACACAAGACCCTCCAGATCTGGGTGCTTTGAACTACGGTCCTATGATAAGAGCTAGAGCACGTCACTTAATCGATCGAGTAAAGTCGTTTCTAGGGTTTGAGTGTATTATTTGAGAACTCTATGATCTTGCCTAATGGAGATGATTTACTTGTACTCGGGAATCTAGGACTACGACTAGCTTCAAGAAGGTCTCGACCACCGCAAGAAGATCTCGACCACTACAAGAAGACCTCGACTAGTTGATTCGATTGGAGCAATCTCACGACCGAAAAGCGAGCACAAGACTCGTTGGACACAATCTACGACCAAAGATAGCATGGACTCCTCAAGACCACCCTAGGACCATCCCACGACCGGATCTTCGACCAAATCGCAACACAAGGTCTTTGCGTCACCGTTTGAAACTAATAAGACTTTGTAACAAATAACGAGGTGGAGTCCGGTTGTGTACGCTTCATCCCACGGCCGCACAACCTAGGTCGACCTCCTCACGTTCCCTATATATATCTGATGAGCCGCCATAGTTTAGAGGCGGGTTTTCTTAAATTATTCGCCAATTACGGTTTCACGATTATCGGTTTGAGGAACCCCACTTGTAAACTTCATCCATATCCATAATACAATTCAGATTGCATCTACCTTGTTCTTGTGAGTTGCTTCGATTGCTTGCAAGAACAATAACCTTCGTGGTAAGGTCGATCGCGTGCAAGCGTGGTCGATAACGACAGGCATGCGGGTGTAGCGAATTGCGAGGTGACGATCTGTTGGTCGGAAGCCTCAAAGCGTCAACATCCTCACGACGAACCAAATCGAACCTATCGAAGATCGGGCCGCCGTGACTCATCATCTACTTTGAAACATATCCTTTGAGTATATAAAACTTGTGTAGTTCATATATATTCATATCACTTTATATTCAATCATATGCAATTGTGTTTATGGGACTAATGTGTGTGCCAAGTTGTTTTAAAGGCTTAGTCCCGGATTATGGAAGACAACATGGAAATGGCAACGCAAAGACAATTGAGGGATCATGGCTAGTGTCTTGAAGTTTATTTTGTGTCATTTCTGTTATGCATTGCATTTGTTTTGCTTCTTGAAAAGTCTTCAGTGAAAGTCGGTAGTATCGACGTTGTCTTGGTGGTATTACCGCATGCGTATGGTAGGAAAAGTAGTGCGGTACTACCGCAACCCTACGAGCGAAGATTAGTTGGTGGTGCGTGTTTTTAGAGTGACACCTTTTTTGGAGCTTGAGTGTTCCCATGGAAAGCGGAGTACCAAAGTTCATTTGGCGAAACTACCGCATCACGGTATGACCGCATCTTGAGCGGAACTACCGTAGCCCGGATATTTTGAAATATAGACAGTGGTACGATATTTCTAGTAAGGACCAGTTTTGGACCTCGAAGGTAAGCGGTCATACCGCCCTATGTGATCGGAATGCGGAGGCGGAACTACCGTATGATTAACGGCGTAGTCTTGCACTTGTAAGTAGCGTTTGTTAAGAAGCATTTATTGCAGAGATATCTTGGTAATTAATGTTTATCATTGTGGGACTAATATTTTTCATGAGTTGGATGAATAGGTTATGTTCCAGGGTGATGAAGACTTTGGATTACATCATAAGTTGATCGTCATCAAGTCAAGGTTCAAGAAGAGGATGCATCATGTGTTGATGCATATCAAGATCTCGAAGAGAAGATGGTCATGAGTTGATCATCAAGTTAAGAGAAGACCCATCATATGTTGATGGAGATCAAGTAAAGGATGCATCATGGGTTGATGCATATCAAGACGATGACCCAAACTTGAACTGAAGATGTGTCATCAAGCTTCAAGAAAATGCTCAAGGCAAAGGTATGACTAGCTAGGGTTAAAAATGTGTTCCTAGTCTTTTACCGGTCTTGGTGTTTGATTGGAAGACTAGATTGCTAGTATAGGATTGTCGTACTATTAAGAGGGGTCTGGTCTAGTAGCTTGAGTCTCATTATGCGATGATAGCTCAATCTTGTTGCTCTAGCTCTCCGTAGCATGATGCTATTATTTGCGAATGTGTTTTGCAAATAGCCGAATCTCATGCATCTAATCCTTGTAGCATGTGACTGTACTTTGCAAATGGTTGAAATCCATGTACCTACTCCTTGTGACATGATCTAAGTTTGTAAATATATTTTGCAAATTATTGGGATTCATGCATTTTCCCTTGGCATGGTCTAAAGTTGTTTGTTGCTATTTCTTTGGACTTAGACCATGATAGTGGCTCCTTGGAGTTGTGCTTTTTTCTTTTGATCAAATGTGTTTGAGATCAATCAAATAAGTGGGTTGTGTATCCCTCTGAATAATATTTTTATGGAGTCCAAGATCACTCAATTCCGACATCAGAGTCAAAAGTTATGACCTTTTTACCGAGTGTCATCTGTGCTGAAATTGGACTGCGGTAGTACTGCATGAGAAGAGAGGTACTACCGCAGAATGGCAGTACCGCCCTTTGTACTACTGTACTATCGCACCAAAACTTTAACAGCTAGTTTTTGAGCTATTAATACACCCGTGCGATCGATAAATAGTAGAAAACAGTAGTACCGGAGTTTGTACGGCGGTACTACTGCAAATCCATACATTTAGGGGTTTCTGCTCCCATCGACTAGTTTTTGTGTGTGGACTATAAATACCCACCTTGGCCGGTTTAGAGACAATCTTTGGCATCCCATTTCACTTATTTGAGCTAGTGTGAGCTTCTCCTCTCAATTGTGCATGTGTTGCACCTTGTGAGCAAGGAGAGAGGTCTCTAGTTGCATGTGTTGCATCTAGAGGTGGATTTTGTATCCACTTGGGCTTGTGCATTCATTGCACGTGGTGAGAATAAAGAAAGTGGCTTGGCTTATTACTCTTGTTGTTTGCTGACACCTAGAAGGCGTGGAGACATCATGGATCGGTGATCTTCTAAAGAAGTTTGTGAGAAGGCCCGGCGTGTTGTGAAGGTTGGAGCTCACCTACCCAGAGCGGAAAAGAGCTACCAGTAGTGGAATTGAGGTGTTTGGCTTAATTCGTGGAGCTGGTCCAATTAGTTTGGGCTTACCTCAATGTGGATTAGGAGAGACCGGCAAGTCTCCGAACACCACGGTAAAACTTCATTGTGTCATTGTGGTTTGTTCTATTGTGTCGTACTAACGTATAATCTAGACTTGCATTACTAAGCACTCAGTACACAAACTAATATCATCACATCCATCTATTCCTAAGCATATATGTGTACTAGAATTTAACAAGGATTAGATCAAGTTTTGGATATAACTATCTACACATCACAAAAAATTTGATATACCGAAATAGCAGACAAGCAATTAACATTGCATTTCAAAACACTACTTATCAAAACTAGGATCAATATGATACAAAAGAAAATTCAAATGATACTTGCCTTGCTAGAAGTATAATTTCTCGCTCTCGGTGGCGTACGAGTCTATATCAATAGCTTTGGGATCCATATAAATACAACACCGAATAAACATCCAGAAAATGTGAAAAACACAAATTGCTCAAAAATACATGAAATTTTTACAGTAGCTAGATGGTTATTTTATATGAATTTAGGTGAAAAATTATTCAATTTGGATTTTATATGAGAGAGTTATAGTAGTTTGAAAATCAGTTTTCTGGAAATTCCACAAAAATCACATTCGGTATTGTTCATCCGAAAATTGATTTTTCACAAAAATTTCTAGAGTGGTGGTGGAAATAAGGATTATATGAATGAATATAGAATATTATTATAAAACCAAAATAACTTGGTTCACCTCATTTGGAGTTTTTAAGAAATAGTTATGAATTTTCAAAGTTATCAACTTTTTCTATTATAAAACTAATTGCGTTAAGGATCATTTTCCAAAAATATATTATATGATATAGAGACATATTTTAAACCTATTTTAAAATAAATTTAATTTAAATTAAAATTATCAAAATTGGTTTCACTGTAATTGGAGTTAAAAAGAATTAGTTATGCATTTTTTAAGTTAGTAGAATTTTCAGTGTACAAATAATTAATTTCCATATTTATAAATGTATTTTAAACTTTTCTTACCAGAGATTACCTAGCCACTACCGCTGACTAGTGGGGCCTAAAGAACAGTACATTTTTTATTTTAATTTCAGATTTAATCTGCGCTGACGGGTGGGACCCGCATATCATATACACGGTCCATAGCACAGTGCATGGACCACGAGTCTACGGCCGGTTCACAGGGTCCACGACTGTGCACTTAACCCTCAGGCCCACATGTCAATCTCTCATGTAAACCGTTATTTGGACCTTGTTTTCTGTTCATGGTCCCACATGTCATTGACTCATCAGTTACTTAAGACAACCATTAATTACTTAAGCGATGATTAGCCATTAATGAACTGGATTTGCACCCTAATAACGATGCTACAGTGTTGGTCTGCATAAAACGACGGGGACCTCCCCGTCTGCGCTACGCACCACAGCGGCGCCGACCAAGGGCTGGGATAGCTACACAATAGTGTTGCGCACATTTTGGTGGTGGTGGCAACAGCTAAGATGGCCCGTACGAGTGACTAGCCAGAGTTGAGCGGTGCTAATGTTACGGCCAAAAATGCAAGCTGCGATAGAGCTCTGCAGTGTCCATTCAAGCAGCTGCCCGAGCTATCTAGTGACTAGGTGAGGCTACTGAGTGTTGTACAGAGTCGAAGATGGACAGGTGTGCTTGGAGCTGGGCCGGTGACGAAGAATACAATGGCGGCGGCTCGGTTTCATGGGGAGAGATTTTTTTTAGCAACAAAAAAGAGAATGAAGCTTCGGGATAGCTTAAGAATGCTAGTAGTAAGGTGTAGACGAAAGGAATTTGACAATGCCTTACCAAACCGAAGTGGGAGATGAAGAGTTGTTCTTCAGCCAAAAATGGACAAATCTCCAAATTCACGAGTTCCTGTCGGGCAAAGCCCAAATAAGATTAGGGGTTTTCAATGTAAAGCTAAATGACACGATATGATGCGCACAAGTTAGCAGGGATCTCACCGGAATGCACAAAGGCTCGATGAGGTGGTCGCGGGAGCGCTCTGGAACCGTGAAATGGCACGAATATGGATTGAGAGCTTTAAGTAGCGACAAGGACTAAGATTAGCTAAAATAGAAACAACATCAAATGTAGAACAGATGGTGTGCACTGGATTGAAGCTTACTTGAGAATGGCGCACGAGAGAGCTCCTCCTTCCCCAGCCACCGAGAAGAAGAATGAAGAAATGAGAGGGGTCCGAGCGGGTATTTTCCTGGGATGAAGACGGAGATGGCAACGACATCAAACGGAGGAGCTCAGGGGTTATTTGCATGGGGCGGCAACTCACGGCGTTGACGGGGTGACTCAGGAGCTCTCGACCGCGTGGAGCTCAACCTCGCAGCGCATGCCGCCCGGAGGAAGGCGAAGTTGACAAGCGGGCCTGACGCGTTAGTGGGACAAAGCGGGTGAGCCCGGCTCGGGTGCGGGTCAGTTTCAAGTAGGGTTCCATCGAGTCAGTTCGCACGGGTCAGACTCGAGTCCAGTTCAAACCCGAGGAACGATCTGAGTTGTGATTTAGATTTCTAGTTATTCTACATTGACCTGGCTCCATAAAATAGCAAATAAAATTATAAAAATCTAAAATTAATCAGAGGGGTTCCTAGGATGATGTAGTAGCCAAATAAAATTTTCAATCCCACTGTTCATGATTTATTTGCTTAAATTAAATTCAAAACCGTAGGGCTATTTAGGAAGGGATTTGGACTTTTACAAGAGTGAAATAAGTTCTATAAATTTGGTAAATATTATATTTATTCAAGATAAATATTATAGTATTTAAATAAATTATTTCCAAAATAACTTTATAAGAATTTATCTCATTTTGTTTTGGGGCTTCATATTTGATCTATGGGTTGAACTTTGATTTGAAGTTTTTCAAATGCATTATTTTGTGCAAATATTTCAAAAATGACATGCATGCTCATGAGATGCATAGAAATTCCATTTATTAAATATGGGGATGTGACAAACCCGGAGGAGACTAAGGAGATTGAACGTCAAGTGCAAGACTTGCTTGACAAAGGGTGCGTCTGCGAGCCTTAGTCCATGTGTTGTTCTGTGCACTTTTAGTTTCAAAGAGTTTCAAAGAAATATGGGTCATGGCATATGTGTGTTGAATGTAAAGCTATCAATAATATTACCATTAGATATCGTCATTCTGTTCCTACGTTAGACGACATGCTTAATGAATTAAGTGGCTCTACTTTGTTTTCTAAAGTTAATTTGCGTAGTGGATATCACTAAATTCACATAAAATTAGGATCTGAATGGAAAACAGCGTTCAAAACTAAGTTCGGTTTATATGAGTGGTTAGTGATGCCATTCAATTTAACTAATGCACCTAGTACTTTCATGAGATTGATGAACGAAGTTTTGCGTACTTATATTGGTCAATTTGTGGTCGTATATTTTGATGAAATATTGATATCTAGCAAGTCACTTGAGAAACATCTTGATCATTTACGTGTTGTTTTTCAGCTCTATGCGATGCACATTTATTTGGAAATCTTGAGAAGTGCATGTTTTGCACCGATAGAGTATCGTTTCTTGGCTATGTTTTTACTCCACAGGGCATTGAAGTTTATCAACCCAAGATCGAGGCTATACAAAATTGGCCGACTCCTAACTAAGTCACACAAGTGTGAAGTTTTCATGGACTTGCTAGATTTTATCGAAGTTTTGTAAATGATTTCAACACCATTGACGCACCATTGAATGAGCTCACCAAGAAAAGCGCTTCTTTCCATGGGGCCCTGCTCAAGAACAATCATTGAACCTTCTGAAAGAGAAGCTCACAAATGCGGCACTACTCCAACTTCCTGATTTTGATAAGACTTTTGTGCTTGAATGTGATGCTAGTGTAATTAGACTTGGAGGTGTGTTACTACAAGAAGGTAAACCTGTTGCTTATTTTAATGAAAAATTGAGTGGTCCTAGTTTGAACTATCCTACTTAAGATAAGGAATTATTTGCTCTCGTTCGAACTTTAGAAACATGGCAGCATTATTTATGGCCTAAAGAGTTTGTTATACATTCAGATCATGAATCTTTAAAGCACGTTCGTAGTCAAAGTAAACTGAACCGTAGGCTTGCCAAATGGGTCGAGTTTATTGAATTGTTTCCATACGTTATCAAACACTCGAAAGGGAAGGAGAATGTTATTGTTGATACTTTGTCTAGGTGTTACACCATGTTGTCTCAACTTGATTGTAGACTTTTTGATTTCGAAACAATTAAATAACTTTATGCTCAAGATGATACTTTTACATATGCTATGTTAAATTGTCAAGAGGAAAAGAGCTTGAATAAATTTATGTTAAGCAATGGATTCTTGTTTAGAGCTAACAAGTTATACGTTCCAGCTAGCTCCATTCGTCTTTTATTGCTACAGGAGGTGCATGGCGGAGGATTGATAAGACACTTTGGTGTCAAGAAGACAAAGTACATTCTGGCCGAGCACTTCTATTGGACCCGAATGAGGAGAGACGTTGAGTGCTACGTGTCTCGCTGCACTACATGCAATAAAGCTAAGTTCCAACTTAATCCACATGGTTTATATATGCCTCTTCCTCTTCCTAGTGTTCCTTGGAAGGATATTTTAATGGACTTTATTTTAGGACTACCTAGAACAAAGAAGGAGAAAGATAATGTTTTTGTTGTTATGGATAGATTTTCTAAAATGGAACATTTTATACCTTGTCATAAAAGCGATGATGCTATAAATATTACTTATTTGTTTTTCAGAGAGATCGTTCGACTATATGGAGTGCCCAATACCATTGTTTCAGATCGGGATGCGAAGTTTTTGAGTCACTTTTGGCACACCCTTTGGGCGAAATTGGGGACCAAACTGCTATTTTGAACTACTTGTCCCCCCAAATGGATGGACAAACTGAAGTTGTCAACCGCACGTTATCAACTATGTTGAGGGCTATTTTCAAGAAGAATTTAAAGATGTAGTCTACCTCATGTAGAATTTTCTTACAACAGATTGCTGCATTCTACCAGAAAGATGAGCCCTTTTCAGGTAGCATATGGCTTTAATCCTCATGCTCCTATTGATTTGTTGTCTATTCCTACTTCTGAAAAGGTAAATTTATATGTTAAGAAGCATGCTGAATTTTTCCTTGATCTGCATGAAACTACTAAAGAAAACATAGAGCGCATGAATGCTAAGTATAAGGTTGCTGTTAGTCAAGGTAGAAAGAGTTTAACTTCTGAACATGGTGATCTCGTATGGTTACATTTGCGCAAAGATAGATTTTCCAAATTGAGAAAGTCTAAGTTGATGCCTAGAGCTGATGATGAGTCACGGTGGCCCGATCTTCCGATAGGTTCGATTTGGTTCGTCGTGAGGACGTTGACGCTTTGAGGCTTCCGACCAACAGATCGTCACCTCGCAATTCGCTACACCCGCACGCCTGTCGTTATCGACCACGCTTGCACGCGATCGACCTTACCACGAAGGTTATTGTTCTTGCAAGCAATCGAAGCAACTCACAAGAACAAGGTAGATGCAATCTGAATTGTATTGCGGATATGGATGAAGTTTACAAGTGGGGTTCCTCAAACGGATAATCGGCGAAACTGCAATTGGCAGAATAATCTAAGAAAAACCCGCCTCTAAACTACGGCGGCTACTGTATATATATAGGGGGGACGTGAGGAGGTCGACCTAGGGTTGTGCGGTAGTGGGATGAGGCGTACACAACCCGACTCGATCTCGTCACGTTTACAAAGTCTTATTAGTTTCCAAAACGGTGACGCAGCACCTTGTGTCGCGTATTTCTGGTCGAAGATCTAGTCGTAGGACTGGTCCTAGGGTGGTCTTGAGGAGTCCATGCTATCTTTGGTCATAGATTGTGTCCAACGAGTACTGTGCTCGCCTCTCTGGTCGTAGAGTGCTCCCAGCGAGTCATCCGGTCGTAGGCCTTCTTGAAGTGGTCGAGGCCTTGCGAATCTGATCGTGGACCTTCTTGAACTGGTCGTAGGCCTTCTTGAAGTGGTCGTAGACCTTCTTGAACTGGTCGTAGGCCTTCTTGAAGTGGTCGTAATCCTAGATTTCTGAGTACAAGTAAATCATCTCCATTAGGCAGCATCATAGAGTTCTCAAATAATACACTCAGCCCTAGAAACGATTTTACCTGATAGATTAAGTCACGTGCTCTAGCTCTTGTCATAGGACCTTGTTGTCCAACACCCAAATCTGGAAGGTCTTGTGTAGTACGTGTATCCGAAGGAGGGATGTCCTCATCAGCTGATGGTCCATTCAAGGTGTTAGCTAAGATTAATGATAGTGCAGATAAGCTTGATCTGCCTACAGAGTTCGTGGTTAGTCTCATATTTAACATTACAGATTTGAAGTCATATTTGGGTGAAGCAGATATGCTTGAGTCGAGGATGACACAAATGCAAGAAGGGGATGATGATGAGGATATCACTTCCATACATACACCCAACACTTCTCATAATAGAGCTGAACCTATGCACTTGCAAGGTCCAATCACCAGACCTCGTACATATCAATTGAACTATCAGGTAACTTCGTTTCTAGGAGTACCTTTTGTTTCTTATAAGAATATGCTGCTACCTAATGCATGTAATGTTCTTTTAATCGGGAACTTAGGAGCTGATCATGAAAGGAAGCATGTGCAATCCAATTCGGCCTCCAGAGACAACACTGACTCCAAACGTGCATAACTTTCGTATACTGAGTCCGTTGGAGGTCCATGAGTACTTGATGGAAAGCTTATCTCGCCCTCTTTCCAACGGATCTGGCCTCACCTTCAAATTCCTTCTAAGTGCACCACAATCACCAAACACAAACTGATGCTATTTCTAAGCCTGAGTCAAAAGGGTTCTCCGCCACCTCAACTTGGGCCCATGGGCGTTGTAAACCTAGGGACGTGCGTCCACTTCCCTAGCTACCACCCCTAGTTGTCTCCCTATATAGGAGCCGCCGCCTCCCTTTGCTAGAACTTGAATTTTGTTTATGTTTAGTTCGCCTTCGTTGCAACTTGTATCTTATGTGTGTGTCGACTAGACCACCCGATCAAGATCTGTGGATATCGTGAGGATATGTGCACGATCTCAGGATGATGAGTCAATTGGCAATGGCGTTGTTGGTTTGCAAAATCTCGCGTTTTTGGGTTTGCTCCAAAATTTGTCGCTGGACCACAGGCGGTCTCCATCAGTGTTGCTTGGCGGTCGATCGCCTTGTGGAGCGATTCAACCGCCATGGTGGCTGGTCCGACCGCTAAAACAAAAAGTGGGTTTTTGGAGCTGAGCCAAAAATAGGTTGTGTAGGCAAGTGAGGGGAGTCTCCTAGATGTGGTCCCATAATTTTTGGAGCTCCCAGTCAAAAGTTCTATTCGTTTGAAAATTCCAGAAGGTTTCGGAATTTTGAGTTGAAATTTTGGCTAAGTCTTTTGGACCGGTCCGACCGCCGTTGTGGGAGCGGTCCGACCGCATGAATCGGTCGGACCGCCCCGAGGGATCGGGCCGACGCATTGGCTTGAAGGTTAGCCAAGTGTTGCATTGAGTTGGTTTTGATTGTGTTATCATATGAACTTGATTGCTTTATTGTTGTATATTGCATTGCGGGCGGCGTGGGTCAAGTTGTGAAGAACTTGTTCCGGAAGCGATTTGTTTGTCTATTCTTTGTGCGGTGGCTTGCGAGTCAACGGCGTCAGCGGTGAGTGGATCGGGACTACGCTTGGAGAGCCGAGGTCGAACGATCGGGGACACGGGTGGTCGTGTGACACAAGCATGGTGCGAGATGGACAAGATGGATCGAGCGGGTGGTTCGTCTGTACCGTTGGATCGGCGGTGCGGATATCGATGCGAGTCTCGGGAGGTTCCGATGGGATTCGGACAAGAGAGGCTTGGCGACGCGATGAGAACCGCTGATCAACCTACACGTGGTGAAGCAGGCGATTGCTTCAAGAGTTATTTGTGTGTGGGTCCCATGTGTAAGTGACCCCAAAAAGGAAACCCTAGCTCTCTAGTATAAATAGGAAGGGGGAGATGGAAAACCAAGCCAAGCATTCATTTAGCCCCCTTCTTCCTTTTCTAGGGTTTGGAAGAGAGGAGAGAGAACTAGGGTTTGGAGTGTGCTCCTTGTTGAGCTCTTGCCCTCCTTGGTGGAGAGGCTTTGTAAGCATCTATTGTGAGTGAACAATCTTGTGATGCTTAATTGAAAGATCAATTGCTCCTTTGGGCTCTTCTCTCTTTTGGATGTTTTTGGTGCTTCCTTGATTCAAAGGTTCATGCTTGGTCTCTTGGCCTACTTTATCTTGCTTTGATGTGTGGGATTACTCCTAGAGTCATCTAGTTCATCAAACCTCCACAAGCAAGTCTTGAATCAAGATTTTCTCATTTCTAGGGTTTGTGCACTTCTTTGGTAAAATCTCGGAGATCGATTCTCGAAGTGGATCGACGGATCGTCGCTAGAAATAGGTCTCCAATATCATTAGGGAGGTGTGCTAGAAATTTGGTCAAGTTTTATTGGTTGAATCAAAAGTTGGATCAAATTTCGTTTTGGATTTGGGTGGAGTTTTTCATCTTGGACTCTCTGGTCGGCCAAACCTTTCAACGGCGGTTCGACCGCCTGTATTCGAGCCATTGGTTTGCCGGTCGAATCGCTGGCCCACCGGTCCGACCGCTAGTTAGTTGCCGGTCAGACCGCTGGTTGACCGTCGGTCCGACCGCCCGTGATAGCTGGTCAGACCGCCAGTACCCAGTGAAGAACAGTGAGTTTTTTTCTCCTTTTGTGTCGTGTGGTTGAGGGGTTTATCAAATCCAACACAAGGCTTCCGTTGTGTGCTTACTGATCTTCTTAGCTTTCATAGCTAAAGGAGTAAAGTTCGTGTTGGTTTTTGATTTAGGCGAAAAAGTTTTGAAAGCGCCTATTCACCCCCCCCTAGTCGCCTTTCCGGTCCTACAAGATCCTTAATCGGAATCCCACTTTATCAGTACTTTCATCAATATTAGCAATACATCAAATTGTGTTTCACCTTGTTCTTTCATGTTTCTGCATTGTATGCAGGGATTGATCTTCGTGATCAGGTCATCCGTGTATTAATGCACGATTGATAATGAACTGTCGAGCAGTTCAGCGATTGCATGGTTTCAGACCTTGCGATTTCATAGCCAGGATCGTGAGAGTTGAGCGACTTATACCGAATTTACCTTCTCATCGAAAGATCGGGCCAGATTAGGACCTCTGTGGTTCATCACCAGGACCTTATCACTTATTACCATCTCGTATCTCTATACGACTAATTCATATTTAGTTCGTAACTCCTTACGACCAGTTTATAACCACTTAGTGATTATGTTCGACCAGTCTACTACCAGCTCGTATCTCTATATGACTAGTACGTATCTGTTCAAACTAAATAACCTGCTCGTGTATTCTCCCCTTGCCACACAATATCTGGTTGAACTCCATGTGAGATAATTTATTATCCATGGACTATTCAATACTTTCTCGATCAAGTGACAGATAACTTCATGTGGTCGACTTTTGGACCACCAGTGGCATGGTCATGCACTTTCTTTATCCAACCACATCGAGGGGCCAGAGATATCTCTCCTATTATGTTAGGAGGAGCAAATCCCATATCCGACCAGTGACATCCATCCGCATGTTTTATAGCATACCCAAAAGCTACTTTTATAACAACCCAGTTACGGAGTAGCGTTTGGCAACCCCTAAGTGTAGTATTACACATGTAGGAAACAATATTGATCTCAGGTCTAAGGATTATACATCATCATTGTTTGAGACCAACTCATGACACATAAAATCATAATAATCTCAATAGTGTCTCAAGGTGGATCAATCCAACACCATTTTCTCTAACATGTGTTCACATTATGGATTCAATATCCCTATATCCATGACCGGTGAAATATGGTCATCAATCAATACATGTGCTAGTCAATAAGATCACTACTGTTCTGACCAGTGACATCCGACCAGCTTTACCAAGAAGTCACATACTTGTTAATCTTTATAACTAATGATTCATTCAAGGAATATAATAATATTTATTCTATAACGCATAAATATAGGCATGATACAATCATCTCTATGATTGCCTCTAGGGCATATCACCAACAGGGAGGTATTTGTGACCATCGACGGTCCCAACTGCAGTCCTGGTCGACGTACTCTCAGAACCCCCTGTAATTTATCACCTACAAAGGATGATCAAAATGGCACAATATACCCCTAGGTGACAGAGGTCTCAATTCTAATGAGCATCATGGGCGTTCTAGAGATGATCGTACTCCACCGCTGTTGTGCACACCGCCTCCAGAGGTGGATGACCTGGAAATTGCCCAAAGGAGGGCTCACTACGTAACAACAACTTCCCAGACAGAGGCACTACCAGTAGGTAACTGCTCGTACATTACAAACAGCTACCAATTTGATTGAAGATCCTCTGTAGGGATTGACATGGGTTCTGGAATATGATGTTTTTGGTTAAGAGCTTTTGAACATCATCGTACAATTCATGACAAGAGCTGAGCAATACAGACTCATGCATTCTGGAACTCAAACAAGGACAACTCGCTCTACGTCCAATCGATCTCACAGATCTGGACAAAGCGGAGAAGGTTGGGAGCTTCCTCGACCACAACTGTTCACTGTGTTTGCTGGCTCGGCAGAAGGATAGGTAAGAAAGGAGTCAACATATACCACCTCCAGTTAACAATCAATGATCTCCTCGCAGGACTGGTCAACCATCTCGCCACAGGAGATCTACATCAACAGCTAGACGATGAGTATGACTAGTCCAAAAGGACAAATGTCCAAGACCGCTTAGGTTCAGCAGAGATTGGTTATTGATGTAACCAATTACCTAGTGACTATAACCCTACCTTTTCACAAAGGAGGCGTTATTAGTACATTACCGGATGTCAGGCATTTTTGCTGGTCTCCAAGTAGTTCATTGGTTGAACATGTTCTGACCAGCGAACATGAAAAAATTTGACAGAGGAGAGAACCCCCTTGAATTTCTACAAATTTACACAACAGCTCTCCGAGCAACAGGAGGGGGAGAGCATGTGATGGCCCATTAGCTCCCAATCATGCTTGAAGGATCTGCTCTCTCATAGTTGTTGAATCAACCACCTAAGTCGATCTACTCCTAGCAACATCTATGTGATCTGCTACTAGCCAACTTCCAGGGCACCTACCACCGTCCTAGCAAGAACGATGGCCTGCACCACATGCGTCAAGAGCTGCATGAGACATTGCATCAGTTCATTCGGCACTACAATAAGGTTCAAAAAACTATTCCTAGAATATATGAATCATCAGTCATTCGAGCCTTTAAGCAGGGAGTCAAAAACCAGATGTTCACACAAAAAATTGCCCTTAACCCTCCGGCTACAGTGGTTGACCTCTTCGATATGGTCGACCACTACACGACTATCGTAGAAGCAATTGAGTGGAATTGGATAGCCGACTGCGACAACAAGGGTTCCGAGGAGTACGGGATAAAGATAACAAGAAAGAAAAGAAGTCAGTAAACCCAAGAGCAAGTCAAAAGGTAAAAACCCATCAACAAAGAGCTCGGAGGAAGTAGTAGCTATTGCAGACAAAGAGCCTCGAAGCTCTAAATCATACTCCAATCGAAGCAAAGGTAAACACCCTAATTGGAGGATAGACAAGCCAAGGTGGTGTCCTTCTCATAAAAAGAGGACACAACCATCAAAATTGCGCAGTTTTTCAAAGGAAACTCAGGTACTACTACTCCGGTAAAGGGCCACTCTCGACCATCATAGAGATGGGAGATACGAGTGGTAAGAACAATCCGAGGATGATGGGGAAATGTTGTAGCAACTAGCCGCCATGAAGCAATCCGAGGACGTCAAGAGATGCATGAGACATTGCTTCAGTTCATTTGACATTACAACAAGGTTGAAAAAACTATTCCTAAAATATCTTAATCATCAGTCATTCGAGCCTTTAAGTAGGGAGTCAAAAACCGGAGTTTCACACAAAAGTTGCCCTTAACCCTCCAGCTAGTGTCGTCGACCTCTTCTATATGGTCGACCGCTACACTATTGTCGCAGAAGCAGTCGAGTGGAATTGGATAGCCGATTGCGATGACAAGGGATCCCGAGGAGTATGGGATAAAGATAGCAAGAAAGAAAAGCAATCTAGTAAACCCAAGAGCAAGTCAAAAGGTAAAAAACAAACCCTCAACAAATAGCTCGAAGGAAGTAGTGGTTGTTGCAGACAAAGAGCCTCGAAGCTCTAAATCATACTCCGATCGAAGAAAAGGTAAACTCCCTAATCGGAGGATAGACAAACCATGGTGGTGTCCTTCTCATAAAAAAGGACACGACCATCAAAATTGCACTGTTTTTCAAAGGAAACTCAGGTACTACTACTCCGGTAACGGACCACTCTCGACCATCGTAGAGATGGGAGATACAAGTGGTAAGAAGCAATCTGAGGATGATGAGGAAATGTTGAACCAACTACCAGGCAAATACACCAACCAACTCAAGCTTTATAAACAATCCCTTTTATCTTGGCCTTTTGCAACTTGGGTCTGGATATCTTAGGACCTTTCCCAAAGGCACCAGTTGAGAGTTAGTGAATGTTACCTGTTCTTTATTGTTATCATATTTATTTTCTAAGTGAGATGTGAGTTCTTTCTCCAATCACTTGAAACACATGGTGTGCCTTAAACTGGTTGTAGAAGGGTAATATCACCTAGTCGAAGTATCTCATCTCTGCATGTGATCTTGTTTACTAGAAGGAGCTTCCTAGTGTCGATCAATCCCGAACTCATGTTGCTAATACAAGGAACAATACATCCAAGCAGTGATCAAGAAATACCCAGACCAATTCTTTTATTGTATCCTTAGTACTTTTCTCTTAACTAAGCAAACAGTCGGGGGCTAGAAGTTATGCTTATAACTTTTTACCTTGGCCTCTTTATAATTGCAGTTGTTTTGTTTTCAAGAAATTACCTATTGGTCTGAAACAAGCAATTTGCAGTAATATGAAGACTTAAATTACATTAATTAAAAGTCTTACAAGGTTCTTTACATAAAGGGCTTTTACAAAATAAACTACTCCTCAGAGCTAGCAGACTAGTTTCTGGTCGAAGGATACATGACTTGCATGTCTTCGACAACTTTTCTCCTAGCTGACCTAGCTTATTTAATGAATCTTTCGGCCTCCTCTCCAGCACGGTCGAAGTCCACTTCGACTGGGAGAAAGAGTACACTGCAGTCAATGGCCTTGAGTTTTGCTAAGGCAAAACACACTCCGTTCTCAATAGCATCCTTCATTGAATTGGCCTGGCTGCTATTCAGTAGTTGACGAGGATTAAATAATCACTAATTTATGAACCTATTTACTACAATAGTTTTCGGAACAAAGACTCAGTGAAGGACCGAAATGGCAACAGAGGGGGGGGGGTGAATGGTGCCTTAATGATTAAAAACTCCCCTTTACTGTATTTAAAACAAACCTACAAAGCCCTCTGGATATCTCAAGAAGAGTGAAGCAAAATCAGAGAACGAAAACAAACTTCAGACTGTTCTGTTAGAAATCGGAAGCTCCGATTCTACCCGGCGGTAGTTCCGCACTGCGGTAGTTCGGGTTGATCGGAAGTTCCGCCAATGAGTTCATTGTGGACAATCGGAAGTTCCGATTGTCCTGACCGAAGAACAGTGCGCTCGGGTTTTTCTCAAAAATCCGAAATACTAAATCTTGAATACTCTTATCAGGTCAAGTTTCACAGGACATCATCCTAAACAACATCTTGACCTCATGGAGAAGAATCGCAAACAAAGATTCATAAATCAAAGCAAAAACGGATTTCTTGAAGAAGGGGCAAGAAAGACCAAAGACCACAATAGACAAGATTCTCGGATTCTTAGCTCATGAAACTTTGAGGATATATTAGCAATATCAAAACGACTCTAGATATCAAGTTTCATGCTATTTCATAAGACGAATCAAAAGATACACCAAAACCCTAGATACTCAACATGAACAGAAAGGGAATAAAGAGAGGCATAAACAAGTAATCAAAACCTCAGAGTTTCATTGATAGAAATCAAGAGATTACAGAGGAAACACAGAGGAATGATTACAAAGGTTTTCAGTTCATCCTCTCCATCTCAACAAACTCTCAAAAAGCAAAACAAACTCTTTTGCTAAAGTGTCGGACCCCGGGTGTCACACAACCCCGAGACCCTCTGTGCATACCAAGCTAGTCCCATGATCAGTAGCTAGCTCGCACAGTTGTCACAATGATGTTATCATAACCATTCAACAACGAACTAATGAAGCAGACAAAGTAATATTAATTAAAACAGCAAAGACCTTATGGTCAAGGTTCTTACAAAAGTCGCCTCACAGGGCTTAGCAACAACAGAGTATCTGGCAGCGAAAATCTCAAAATACGTGGAGCCCAATCGACATGCCCACAGGCAATCGAGTGGAGGACGTGACCTAGTTCGCGAAGCCTTCAAAGTAGCCTTCCTCATAGTACTCAACCTGTCCTGATTCTTCTGCTGGGACTGATCAACAAAGGGCATAAAGCCGTGAGTACATAAAGTACTCAGCAAGTCGTAGAGAAATGCATGCACATAGTATTCATGTCAGGCTTAAGCAAGGATGGCTTTATGGTTAATTTGCGAAAGCAAGTTTAACAAAGAATTACAATAATTAGATTGCAAGCGGTGATTTTAAAAGAATAATACATAGATAACCAAGTTCTTTTGAATCAAGCAGTGAACATCCGTTCACTTCCCAACCTTTCCAACCAAACCTTTCCATCGAACCAAACCACATTTTTGAAAATACTACCCTTGCGAAATCACTGTGCATGTCCGTGCAGGGACACGGCTATTCGAATAGATTTTGACACTCTGCGAGAGGTTGTGCAGCTTTACCCACAAGAGATAAATCACTTGTAATGTCCGTCGACACACTTCCGAGGGTGTGCGACTAAGTGATTATCACAAGGCCTTTACAAAGTTCCATTTTGCCTCGGTTACGCCCTCTAAGGTTTCGCCATCACGGCCCCTCTTGCGCCATTAAACCACCACAATGAGAACCGACTCAAAATTTCCCCAATTAGTTGGCCAGTCCGTCCCATACCGGACTTATGGTTGCACGAGGTGACGGATCAATGACTTGCAAAGTTAAGTCCTTAGTTGGTCGCTCGAGACAAGACTACCACAACCCAATGTGCATCACACACCCACCTTTACTCCCTACCACAAGCCCGAGCATAAATCATTTTTGTTCATTCCCGACCAAATGGCAATCCCTGCCATGGCTCAACACATTTTAATTACAGTGGCATCACACCACAATTCTATAGTTCCATTAGTCAAATTTCATTCATCATGAACATGTGATCGCAAGTATGCGGGTAACTAGAGCATGTCTAAGCAATATCGCACCCAAGTTGGTAATACAACCATGTCCAACTAGTATTAACCATCCTAAGGTGTCCAAGGATATATGTCATTCAAGGGGACATTTCATTTTCAATTCCTCAAGGAGGCATAATGGCAATTTGGTAATTATCTACTCCCAAAACCATTTTTAATAAAACTAGCCATGCATGATAATTTAATACAATATACATTTGTAAAATGGGTTCAACATGGTCAAAGGCCTACGACTTGCCTTCGTTGACGAGGAGCGGGTCTTCAATCGTCGGTCAAGAAATCTTCCAAATGCCTAATCTACGTGCGAGAATAGCAACAATAAATAAAACAGCACCAAATGAACTCCAAAAATTACAAAACCAGTACCAAATGAAAGGGGCTGAATTTATATGAATTTAGAAATTTGGATCACCCAAATCGGAGTTCGGATGAGAAAGTTACGGCCGAAAGAAGTTGGAAATCACATGAAATGATAGAATTAGGGTTTTCTGGATTTTCGGAATTAATTTTCAACTGAAAATTCCCATTTACGCGCGGCGCTGCATAGCGCTTACACGCGCTGCCACGTCGGCCGGCGCCGACGCGTGGCCGACAGCGGCCACGTGGCGCCACGCAGCAGAGAGCGGCGGGAGACAGAGAGAGAGAAAGAAGCGGCGGCCGGAATCGAGGGAGACGGAGGCGATGGCGAAGCGAGGGTCGGCCGGCGACGGGAGAGGCGCACCAGACGGCGGCGGCGCTGGAAGGTGGCGGTGGGTCGGGCGGCCGAGGAGGGCCAGCGCGCGCCAGAGGCGGCGAGCTTAGCGGCCGAAGGAAGGAGGCGGCGGCGGCGCACGGAGACGGCGCCGGCGAAGGAGAAGAGGGAGGCGGCGCGAGGGTCGGGCCGAGGGGAGGAAGAAGAGAGGGAGAGGGGAGACCCGCGGCATTTATAGAAGCGAGGTCACGGCGGGCGGGGCGGTGCGCGAAGCGCGCGCGCGCAGCGGCGGCGCGAGAAGCGGCGCGACGCAGCGCGGTCCGAGCGGGCAGGACGGACGGACGGGCGCGGCGACCGAGGAGCGGGATTCGCGCGAGAGCTCGGGTGAAGCGCGCGTGGGAGAGAGAAAGCGGCGGCGCGGGGAGGAAGAAGAACGGGCGCCGTCCGATTTTGATCGGACGGTGGGGAGCGAGGGCGCGCGGGCGAAGCGGAAGCCGGATGATGGCGATCGGACGGCCGAGAGCGATAGGGTGGCATGGCCGATCGGGAACCGTCGGATGAAGATCTGGCGGTGAGCACGCGCGGGAGAGAGAGGCTAGGCCGGCGCGGGAGGGAGGCTGGGCCGGCGCGGGAGCGGGCCGGGGAATAGGGATTGGGCCGAATAGATTCGGCCCACGCACAGTAAAGGGGATTTAAAATAGTTTTTGATTTTCAGAAATTCGAACAAATCAAAAAGCAATTTAGAAAATAGCAAATAGAGTCCAAAAATTCTAGAAAAATTCACAGAAATTCCTTGAATTATTCTGGACTTAATAAAAATACTTTTAACTTTAATTTTTCTTTTTATTTTACAAATAAATTAATTTTCCATTTCGGGTAAAATGAAAATAAATTTCTAAAATCCAATAAATCCAAGAAAACACCTAAAATAATAATTTTGATTTTAAATTCCAGAAAACTCAATTAAACCAACTTTAATTTAATTGAAGTTTGATTAATTCATATTAAACTGCAAATGGATTCTGAAATTTTAAAATTAAGCTTTTGGCAAAAAGAAGCAAATGGTTCTCTTTTAAAATTTTCAAAAACTCCGAAAAAGCGGGACGCTACATAAAGCTAACCCTAATTTTCTCTCTCAAAGTCTAACCCTAACACCAGGGGTTCACCTCTATTTATAGCCCTTGGCTAATGGGCCTCCAACCCATTAAGCCCGCTACACCCGAACGGAACTGCCTCCACTTGTGCCGCTTTGCGAAAAGACCGTTTCGCCCCTTGCGCACCTTCTGGAAGCCTCCCGTACGCCTTGCTGTTCTTGACTCGTAACCACCTCAAGATTCACGCCGTCTTCGACACATCTCGACCGTTTTGACCTCAACGCCGTTTGCGCCTAGTCCGATCACCTCGTGTCTCGCCACGACTTCGTCTCGATGTCCTGCAGTCAACACAGACAAAAACACATCACATAGCATTGCACAATATCATAGCATCAACAATTGTACAAGACTCAAACTCATACAAAGTCAAAATCACAAATTATACTTCTCTGCACAGTTCTGGACACAATCGGAAGTTCCGCACTTTACCTTGCGGAAGTTTCGATTTCTGGAACGTCCGCACTTGTCAGGATTATCGGAAGTTCCGCGCTTACCATTGCGGAACTTCCGATTATCGGAACGTCCGCACTCCCAGATTTTCAATTCCGATTATCGTCTCAGAGGAACACTCACGTCAGCATTATCGGACAAACCGCGATTCCAGGTGCGGAAGTTCCGATTATTTCAACCGAACTCAATTCTCAGATTAATTGGAAGTTCCTATTTCCAAAGCCAGTAGTTCCGATTATCGGAACTTCCGCTCCATATACAGCGGTAGTTCCGATTACCCTGTTTCAGCACAAAAATATTACAAAACCGAGAGACACAACTCTCAACCTATTCAACAAGTTGTCAAATACTCATCACTCACAATGAAGGACCTCTCACATGGTCTCTCACTCAGTCAGTAGCCTCCACAAATACCCCCGGTCGGGGAGAGCATTCTTAAGTCGACTTGAGCATCGACCACCTCCTGGTCTGGCAAGTATCACCACCAGACATGTGGACCCAACCATCTGACCAGATAGTATGTGCACCGCAGTTTGCCATTAAAAGAAAACGTGTGCCCTTGTCTCTCTAACATAACCGCACGTTCTCACCTCCTGTCTTTGATAATAACTGCTCAACGATCACACGGAGAAGTAGATTCACTGACAACAATTGTGGCCCATGTGGGAGATCTAGGAACCGACAAGGTGTCTCTCCATAGGTAGTAACTTTCACCTCTTTGACACTCTATAAGGTACAGAGTCAAATGACCGAGAGGTCATATGAGAAGGATAGTCTTAGTTGCACTTTGTTCATCCTGAGCACAGTGCACCCCATTGTAATCGCATTCAATACAAGCACACAGGAAGTATGTTTGTTATTATCTTCGGAGAAGGCCTGAACCTGTATAAACATCTGGTCTTCTCTTCGTAATCCCAGGTCACGTCTTCCACATTTAGTTTGTAAGATCGACAACAATTCATCGACAATAGCAGACGACTAGATCATACAATAATTAATGTGATGACAAGAATCATCACAAGATCACTTCAAAGTTCAAACTGGCCGAAGGATTCGCTTATCAAATCACGTGGCTGTGTACAGTGTAGGGAGTTAGGCCATGCCGTGCGGACACGGCACGGGCCTTAGGCCATGAGGCCTGGCACGGCACGGCACGATGGAATGTTGGGCTGCCATCGGGCCGTGCCGGTATGGGCACAACACGTGGCTCCTGTGCTCGATGTTGTCCGCCACGGCCGCCCCGTGCTCACCCGCCACGGTTCGCCGCCTCCGCCCACCTTGGCCCCCACCACGCACTTGCCCGCCTCCGCCACCGCTCCCGAGGGAGAGGGAGGATGTGAGGGAAGACAGTGTGGGTGCCACGCTGGGCTTTTCGGGCCGTGCCAGCCTGAGAATGGCACAAATGGAGCGTGTCGTGCCGTGTCGCTCGACTGGCCCGATCCTCAGGCATAACACGATCCGACCGTTTGTACCATGGTAGACTGACCCACCACGTGTTGTATTGTGTTTGGGCCATGCCATGCCCAGCGCAACTCCTAGGTCTAGTTGTGGTAAATATGAACAGAAAAGCACGTGTTTGTTAGTCGTTGCGTGGTTTTTGCTCCGGATGGGTAAATGAACAGGCTTGCCCGACCTGGACCGCTTAGAAAAATGTTCCACGCGGAATTGAATATACTAGCTAGTAGGGTAGCCCGTCAATTTGATCTGGTTATGAGTTGGACGGTTGAAGAGTCTATTAATCCGGCCACGCATAATCGATTGGTTCCGATATATATTGGCCAACGCATGTAGGCATCCCAATAATGCAAATTATGTCAGTGTCGATCACCTCTGATTTGACCAGCAACCACATATGACATACTCCTGTATCGGACAAGGACAATCGATCTCTTCATCGCTTGCATGACTTTAGCTCCAACCTACGTACTTGGTGAGTTGACGCTGATGACCTAGCTAGCTACGTACTGTGTTAGCTAGATTCTATGCTTCACTGTAATGCTACAGAGATGCTAAAAAAATTTTCCTCTAGTATTTACTACTTCCTTTTCGCACTATATCTTCCAGACAAGCTATCGAGGAATGTTCTATATAGGGTTTTCGCGAAATTGTTGCCAGGGAGTGATCCTGCCTCGATATGGTGCGTTCACGTACTCGTGGTCCGACTGTCCCAGATTGTGCGTAATTGCATCCGATACGTCGACGTAGAACTGCCAGAAGCTGAATGTCGAGCTTAACTGCAACTTAAACCTTCTTTATTGACACAGTGTGGCATTTTGACTGAGAACGCAACGCTACGATTGAACAATTGCAGTGACTATTGTTTGTGATTTTGGTTTACCAGTTAATTCATGTTTGTTTAACTTAATTTTATATATTAGGCTGTTAATAATTTGCAAATTTTCCGGGCTGTCCCGGACAATTTTGGTTTACCAGTTAATTAATGTTTCTTTAACTCTTTATTTGCGTGAGATTGTTTTTTTATTGTTTGAGATTTTGATAGACGCTACTAACTGCAAATAGAAAGCGATGTGTATGTACTTTGATTAATGTGATTGGGTACATGTCCATTATGTTTGGTCAGAATCGCTAAACGTCAAAATTGTACGTATTCATATCATAAATTTTGGTACAGCTGTGCATACTCAAGATCACTAATTAATGGACGTACTGCACCTTTACAATTGTACTGAGTATACAAAGTGTCTGTTTAGCCACGTAGCTCCTCTAGAAGCCGACCAAAGCTGGAGCCTGTTGTGTACTTGAACTTGATGATCTCTCTCTCTCTCTCTCTCTCTCTCTCTCTCTCTCTCCCCTCTCCCTCTCCTCTAGAGCTAGAATCGACGGATCAGATATTGATATTTCTTTTTATTATTTCTTGTCATTTTTGTGTAAGTGGAATTATGCAAAATTAAGTTTATCTAGCTTTAGCATCAAAATATTCCCAGAAAATAGAAATGAAAAGAAAGTTTGATTGGCTAGTCGAGCAAGCTGGGCCATTGCTCGCGATGTGTAAGTTGGGCATTGTAATTCCGTACATGTCCTTCCTGTGTAGTCAGAATCGATAGGCTTACGTCAACTTGTATTCATCATAATTAATTTTGATATAACTGCATACTCAAAATTAATCACTAACTAATGGACGTGCTACTGATGAATTAAGTATTTGGTTGCACACCTTTACAGTTGATTAAATAAAGGGCAACTTAGGTATGGTAGAATTTTTTTTTTGTAAACGTTGATTGTTTTAGTAGTAAATTACTAACTGCTCTAAATCATCAAATCCCTTGCCATTCCGGTTTCTCCAGATGCTTAATTCCTCTTCTTCCACCTTTAATTCTATCGTTTTTAATTATAGGTTCTTCTGCCATTAGTTATGTCATTGACAACCATGATTAAATCAGACACACGTCCACGCAGGAGGATATAATTGACGGAAAGACCTTGTGGAAATTACCCAATTACTACGTAAATGTGCCAAGAATCATGATATACGGAAGTACCTCTACTCCTCTTACCTACACTCAAGCCATACGAGAACGCGCAGAGCCATGGTTTCTTTGTGTTTGCAATTTGCCGAATACAACAATAATTATATGTAAATTTTGGGAAAATGACGTACTTATCGCTCAGTTACTCAGTTTAATAATCAGTAAATAAGTTTCATACCCAATGTATAGCGTCGTGACCTAGCTAGCTTCGTCCATGGATGCACGCGTCAAATTGTTTTGAATTGTGGCTTGTTTGAAACCCAAAATTAATATAAGCCCAGCAGCTTGGGGATTATTCATGCTGAAATTAACACTACTACAAAACAGACTATAGAAGACGCCTCACTTTAACCGTCTGTGATAAAATAATCACAGATATGGATCTATCACAGACGGTTTATAAATACAACCGTCTGTGAAGTATCACACACGGTTCTGACCACGAACCATCTGTGATAACTTAGAGTATTACAGACGGTTCTTGTGCAGAACTGTCTGTGAAGTATCACAGACGGTTCCGACCACAAACCGTCTGTAATGACTTAGAGTATCACAGATGGTTCTTACGCAGAATCGTATAAGAACCGTCTGTGATACTCTAAGTCATCACAAACAGTTCTTATTACCAACCGTCTGTGATATATACATATCATATCACAGACAGTTGGTAATAAGAACTTGTCTGTGATATATACATATCATAGACAGTTGTTAATAAGAACCGTCTGTGATATGCTGATATTATATAATACCTGGTCCCGACAGAACCTTACCTATTCCCATTTGAGCCGCCACCCTGCTGTCTCATCACCCATTGCTCCACCCCTGCTGCCTCATCCACTGTGCCAACTTGGAGAGAAGGAAGGGAATAAAGGAGGCAGGGAGGAAAAGGAAGAGATGAGAGGAGGAAGAAAGGGAGGAGATCTCCCAGGATATTCGTCGTGAGCTCTAAGTGTAACGATTTGTACATAACCCCTTATATTTGCTCTAGAGTAATCACTAATAAATTTTAGCATGTTTGGTTAATAGTTAGAGTACTTGCGGTTTATTAATATAATTTAATACTAATTTGTTACGTAATTGGATGTTCGTTGAGAACCGTATGAGTGAAGAGTACAGTAATAGCTTGTTTGCTTTTAGAAGAGACGCCGAGTAGGATATGTTGAAGAAGGGGATAAAATTTATATATTGTCCATGCATTGATCGTGGTAATCTGAAAATGTTTGACAACCCGGCGCAAATAGAAGCTCACTTGATTCGAAGGGGTTTCAAAAAAGGGTATAGATGTTGGACCAGTCACGGTGAAGAGCAGATCATACAGGAAGTTAATAATAACGACATCGCCGAGGAAGTCAACGATATGCCGGATGTGGACTGTGCTTTTGAAGAGGATAGGTCGCATGATGACAATCTGGATCAGATGCTACGCGATGTAGAAGGGAACTACAGTGAGAGAGTTTTGTAAATTTTAGGGCTTAATGGAGGACTCGGGAAAACCTTTGTTCTCTGGCTGCAAGCCGGAATACACAAGGTTGTAACCGTGCTTGAACTGCTGAAATTGAAGGCAAGCAATGGTTGGTCCAATATGAGTTTCACGGCGTTGTTAGGTCTCCTAGCGAACATCTTTCCGGAGGAAAACGTTTTGCTCAGCACCATCTACCAAGCCAAGAAGGTTCTTTGTACATTGGGAATGAAAGTAGAAAGAATACATGCATGTCCGAACAATTGTATCCTCTACCGTAAAGAGTATGCAGACATGCATTATTGTCCCGTGTGCAAAGCATCCCGATACAAGTGTAAGAATACTGCTAAGGTGAAGCAAGGACCTCCTACTAAGATGTTGTGGTATCTGCTTGTGATCCCACGTTTGAAGTGTTTATTTACGAATCGAAAGAAGGCAAGATTGATGCGTTGGCACTCAGACGAGCGTAAGAAAGATGAAAAGCTAAGACACCCTGCTGATTTTGCCCAATGGAGAAACTTCGATCGGAGCTTCGAAGAGTTCGGTGCAGAATCGAGGAAAAGTTATGGTTGAGTATATATGGAATGAATTCTTTTGGTAACATGAGCAGCCGACATAGTACCTAGCCCGTGAATCTATGTATTTACAACCTTCCTCTTTGGCTGTGTATGAAGCAAAAAATACATTTTGATGTCACTACTTATCCAAGGGCCGAAGCAACCTGGGAACGATATTGATGTGTATCTAGCACCATTGCTGGAAGATCATGTGACACTGTGGAACGAAAGGGTACAAGTATGGGATGCGTTCAAACGAGAGAACTTCACTTTACGCGGCATGTTGTTGTACATCATCAATGATTTTACTGCCCTTGGTAACCTGTCGGGGTTCAGCACAAAAGGAGCCAAATCCTGTACGTATTGCTTTGATGGTACTGAGAGTGTATGGCTGAACAACTCGCGCAAAACTGTGTTTATGCATCACCGTAGGTTCCTTCCCAGGATTCACCCATACCGCAAGATGAAGAAACAATTCGACGAAAATAAGGAGGACGGTTCAGCTCCAAGGGCTTTTAGAGGGAAAGAGGTCTATGATATGGTTAAGGATATTGTGGATATCATGGGGATATGTTCCAGATCTTAGGATGATGTAACAATTGGCAATGGCGTTTACGGTTTGTCGTTTCATGTGTTTTCGACAAGTTTCAGAACTTTCAGGCAGTAACCGGTCTTACCGGTCGTAGCATGGCGGTCAGACCGGTCCCAAATCGGTCCGATCGGCCATAGGCGGCGGTCGGACCGGTGAACTTAAAAAGTGTTATTTTGAGCTGGGCCAAAAATAGAGTGTGTAGGCAAGAGAGGGGATTCTATTGCACTTGGTCTAATAATTTTTGGAGTCTCCAGTCAAAAGTTCTATTGGTTTGAAAATTCCAGTAGGTTTCGGTTTTCCAGAGAGGAAAAATGGCTAAGTCCCAGCTGGCGGTCTGACCGACCCATAGGTGGCGATCGGACCGGCCAGGGGGCGGTCTGACCGGTTGTCACTTTGATCGCCGCCCGTCGTAGCGGCGTTGTTCGGTTGTTAGGTCAAAGTCATGAGTTTCAGAGCATATATGTTGCATGATGCATGTTTTGACTAACATGGGTTAAGTTGTGAAGAACTTGTTCCCAAATTTGGTTCACTTGTCTATTGTTGTGCAGGTCGCTTGGTGGTCAACGACGGTCAACGGCGAGGATGATCGGAACTAGGCTTGGAGAGCTGAGGTCCAGAACGATCTACGATGCCCGGTGAGGTCAATGTACTCAAGCGTGGTGCAAGATGGACAAGGGTGACCTATTAGCTAATCCGAGGCGCAAGATGACGCAAGGTGTAGCTAGTTAGGTCAAAAGGAGATAAAAACAGCGCTTTAAAATGCGTGCGTATATGTCTCGTTTGTTTTGGGCCTTAACGGGAGCCCAGTAGGATCAAACATCTAGAAGGTCTAAGCCTCCACTATAAATAGGAGAGGGAGGTGGATGCACCTCTTCTTCGACTCTTTTGCAGTTCTTGTAAACCCTAATTTTCTTAGGGAGAGCTTTTGTGGAGGCTAGGGTTCTTGATGTTTGATGTGATTTTCGTGCTCTTGGATTGAGCATTGTCCTCCATTGATGGAGTGGCTGTAAGCCCTGATCATATCAATCAATCAAAGGAAAGTTCGATCAATGTTTTGTCTCATTGCATTCTTTCTCTCTATTTGATGATTTTAGGTCTTTCTTTGATCCGTGAGTTTTTGCGTGGTTTCTTCACATGATCTATCTTGCTGTGACATGTGGGAATCTATCTAGGATCATATTGATCATCAATTACCCACGAGCAAGAGCTTTGATCTAGTTTTCGTTTTGACCCAGTTTTGAACCTCTCTTCAATCAAATCGAAAAGGATCGCTATTCTTCCAAGAATTATCACAATCTTCGATTGGAATAGCTTTCTGATATCATAGAGAAGGTGTGTTCCAAGTTTCATCAAGTTTGGATTAGTAGATCAAAAGTTTCATCTATTTTCATCTTCGTCATCGGGGTTGTTCTTCTATTTTGGAGGAAATCGGTCGATCGCCTTAAGACCGGATGTCGACCGCCGTGAAACAGTCGATCGTCTAATGTCGGAGGTCGACCAGCGAGGAATCGGTCGATCCGCCCAAGGCAAGAGTGTAACATCCCTATTTTCAGAGCTTCAAAAATCTTTTAAATATGGGTAGTAAGAAAATTCACCATTTGGATTTATTTGAATATTAATTTAAAAAGCTTAATATGGACTTTAAGGACGAATTGATTTAATGTGCTTAATCCCAACATCAACAATTGTCAAAACTATTTTATTTAGATTCTATATGCTTGGATATATTTTACAGAATTTTCTAGAATTTTTCCAAAGTCATTTGCTATTTTCTAATTGCTATTTGCATTTTCTGGATTTATTTAAAAGAAAAATCATATGAAAATCCTTCGGAACAGTGCTGGGCCGAAGCCCAACACTATTCCAATTCGGCCCAACTCCCGCAGCCCATTCCCGCCTTGAGCCCTTGGATCACCGCCGCGTGTCCCCCTTCGCGCGATCGCCTTCGCCACGCTGCGCCCGCCTCGCCGCGCTCCCAGCCCTTGGATCCCGATCGATCGGTTGCCGTTCGCCTCGCGCGCGCCCTTGCTGCTGTCGCTGCCAGGTGGGACCGCCGTCGTCTTCGTCTCCGTTCCGATTTCCTCGCGCCCGACTCCGATTCTTCCGCGCGCGCCACCGCCGTCCTCGACACGGACTCTAGGGTTCCCGGGCCCTATTTAAAGCCGCGCCCGTGTCACGAGGATCGCCCCTCCGCCGCTTTTCCCAAAGTCTCCACCCTAGCGAGCCGCCGCTTTCACCGAATCAGAGCTCCAACCTCCGCGCCGCCGTGAGCTTCTTCGCCCGATTGCGTCGCCGTCGGTGAGCACCGGCCGTCGCCACACCCACCCCCGTGTTCGCCGCGTCAAGGGCTACCCGCGCGACGCTGCGTTGCCTCGGAAGCCGTCGCCGTCGTCGCCGCCATCACCGCACCGCTCGCCGCTCTTCTTGTCGTCGCCGCCGTTCGGTCATCTCCGCGAGTAGCGATCAGCGTCCGCCGCCAGTTGCGCCGATTCCGGTCGCACCTCCGCCACCGCCGAGCCGCCGTCATCCGCTGTATCCATGGTCGCCGGAGTGTCGCCGGCGTTTTGCCTCCGTGGCTGCCCACGTGTGCAGCCACATCCCCCTCTGTGCTGGCGTGTCGCCTACGTGGCTGCCGCATCAGCGCCACGCCTCCCGGTTCACCGCGCCAGCTCTTCCTCGGCTCGGAGGACCCACCCACCGTGGAGCGAGAGGTCGACGATGGGTCCCACCGTCGATACGGTATTTTAATGTATTTCTTTTTCCGGAAATTCTCGGCTGACGCAAGCATTGCGCAATAATTCGATTTTCCTTTATAAAATTAATTCGGGAAATTCGAGAAAATCCAATTTAGGGTTTAATTGATTTTTCCAATCTTCCAAAGCCCATATCTTTTGCATCCGAACTCCGATTGAGCCCATTCAAATTTGTAAATTCATATAAAATTCAGATCTATTTATTTATGAATTTTATTTGATTTTTGGAGTTTGTTTTGCCTCTGTTATTTATTTGTTTTGTTTCTTTTATCTCGTTGCGAGTAGACGTCGATACTTCGGGGAATTTTGCAGAAGAAGGAGCACCTCAAGACCAAGACCAATATCTAGATCTATTCCAAGGCAAGTTATACCTTTGATCATTTTGAACCCAGTTTTCAAACTACTTGTTTCAATGTATTGCATTCTATTTCAAGTATTTATTTAAATGCTTTTGGGTGTAGTTATTAATCCAAATTGTTATGCCACCTTGTCTATTGTATGCCATGATCTTTTGTCACCCTAGGTTGATTAATTATTAGTTGGTATTATTGTAGCACCAACGTGGGTTGGTTAGATACGATTAGACTGCTTAGCCATGCCACGAGTCATCATTTCATGTGAGAGTTGTAATTATAAACTTGACTAAGTGATTATGGAACTGTGATGAATCTGTGTGTCTGTGTGTGCTATTACTCGTTGATAGCATGTGTTGCACTTAATCAACAGGTGGGAAAAGATTTGGGTGAGGCAAGTGGTGGATTCTGTGTGAATGGTGGAGCTGTGTGCTTATTAAACTTTGTGATTTGGGTTAAAGCGGAAGTCTTGCCTTGGTCAATTAAGGACTTAACTTTGTGCGCCATTGAACTGGGCCTACTGCATTTAATACATGCCTAGTATGGGCCGGGCTCGACTTAGTAAGTTATGGAGTCTTGACATTGACCACTCAGGTTGTATTTAAGCCGTGTGATGGGTGGAGGTGTGATATGTCACATCGCGGACGGTTCATTGCATCCTCGCCCAACGGTGTGTGTCGTTCCAAGGGCTGTGTGTACAAATTGGACGGCGGTAAAGCACATCGGGAGTGTCATTGTTTGAGATGAAGTCTCTGAAAGGTTTTGTTGTGATCAACTCTGATCCGGTTGGTTTCATCGTGTGGGTAAAGTGTACAACCTCTGCAGAGTGTTTAAACCAATCTATTCGAATAGCCACGCCCTCGGTTATGGACATGCTCTGGAATTTCACACGAGGGGTAGATTTTCATAAAACAATTGGGAAGGGTCAGCTGTGTGAGATAACTTGTTCAGCTGTGTGAAAGAACTTGATTAGACTGTGTGTCTTTTGTGAAATCAATTGTTAACTTATTATTGTCTATTTGTTTTGAATTACGCTTTCAATCTATTATTTGTATTCAATTGCAAATGTTGCATTTCGCAAAGTAACCACGTAAGCCATTTCTTTGGAATAAGCCATCATGTATAAATGCATTCGTGGTATGACTTGCGAGTACGGTGTGTACTCACTCTTGCTAAACAAATCAATGTATGGAGGAGTCGTCTTTGCTTTTGAAGAAGAGTTCTACGAAGGTTGAACGTTAGGGTCTTGATCCCGATCGGTTGCTCGTGGTAAATTGATGGGAGCCACCGAGTTTATTTCGCTTTCACGCGCTTTATTTCTTTATTGTCAGCCTTGCATGGCTTAATAAATGTAAAACTCGACCGTAAGGTCCCAACAGTTATTTGTTATTTAAAGGTACTCGTTTATTCTTATATTCGTTGTATGGATGTGATATTTCATCAATGTTGACACTTTGTGTGCACTAGCGTGATCCCGACTAGTGCGAGAATACACAGAGGGTCCAGATTTGCATATTTGGGTCCCGACAGAGGTGGTATCAGAGCCATACTGACTGTAGGTCTTGACCTTAGCTAGATTGGCCGTTCTTAGTGAGTCCAAAACTATTTTCTAAAACAAATATTAACTTGCAAGATTAATTGAACTCTTTAACTCATCTCATGTCTCTCTCGACTCAACTATTGTCAAATTCTCTCTCCCCATTGCTTTAAAGTTGTTTTCATATCCTTGTCCATCTTGGACAGATGCCTCGCCTTCAGAGTTATGGAGAGCGCAAGGGAGGACTTGCCGCCGAGCTTTGGAAGTTGCTACAAGTACTTGGAGGGTTCGATCGTCCATTGTACCGTGGCAGTGCTTGGATTGTGAACGGCCGAGATCGTGGAGTAATCTGCCATTTGACCATCTACGCCAGCCAGAACACCAAGGCGAGTAAACCATTGAACATCTCAGCTCGAAGGAGTATTTGGATTGAAGCAATCCAGAGTCTTCACGCCTTGCCATCCCGAGGATCCGCAACATCTACTCGAGAGCTTCGTGACACGCTTTTCCGTTATCATCCCCGCACCTCCGACGTGGATCTTGCCGCACGCTTTCCGTCTACAGAGGGAGAGACAACGCCACCGTCGTGCATCTCGCCCGATTCGCCACTTTCAGAGGAATCGTTGGAGTTAGCCGCCACAGAGCCGAGTGTACCTATGAGACTCTTCAGAGATCTCAAGAAAGGATCGCCATATTAGAAGAAACTCTTTATGGACGACACGAAGAAGACATCAAGAGGAAGACCTGAAGAAGTCGATGGACCTACTGAACCGAAGAGCCGCAGAGGCAAGAGCGTGAGCACCAAGCAAGACTGCACTGTGGACACTGCTCCTATTGCACCATCCCCGGACATCGGGATCGGTTTGCGAGGATGCCACTCACTTTCGTGTCTACAAGAGCGGGAGCACCGCCAAGGTCGCGGAGGCTATTTGATTGAGTAGTCTGCTCGCGTTGTTTGAGCTTAGCCGCTTTATGTCTTGAGTCGCCTGTAGGCGGTAGTTTTGTGTGCTTAGGTTCGTCCTTATTTTTGTGTGCAAGTATGAGCCAAAGGCCCTTAGGCATTTGTTGCAAGCCATACTATTATCTTAATCAATATAAGAGTTTGATTGAGCTTTCTTAAAATATGTTGGGTTTTACCTACCCCGCTTAGTTCTACAACTTATCTCGTGCTTGCTACCTTATCTAACCCTTGAGATTCACGGATGGTTCGGACTCGTCAAGTCTGCGCAAGTGGTTCCGATACTCGGTATTAGAAGGACGGAGCAAATCCCGCAAGCAGTTCCACCACAAGCACCTTCAGTCGATCTGCAGAATTTTGGAGCATTCATGACAGCTCAAACCCAGCTGATGTACACCATGATGAATCAGATGCAGGCTATGAATAATCAGAACAACAACAATCAGCATCACAATGGAGCCCCAGTTGCTCATAGTCACAATGGATCATCCAAGTTGGCGGAGTTTATGAGGACCCGCCCACCAACCTTTTACGACATGTCTCACCAAGAGAAGGCGATGATTGGCTTCGTGTTATTGAGAGAAAACCGCGATCACTCAATGCAGCGATCATGAAAAAGTTCTGTACGCCTCTCATCAGATGGAAGGCATTGCCGCCGAATGGTGGGAAAACTTTTGTGCAGCGCATGGAATGCCGCAAGATATTACTTGGGAAGAGTTCACAACTGCTTTTCGCCAGTATCATGTACCAGAAGGAATCATGGATCTGAAGAAGGATGAATTTTGTGCTCTCAAGCAAGGAGGAATGTCGATGATCGATTACCTCAACAAGTTCTCTCAACTTGCTCGATATGCTTGCAGAAGATGTCGCCACTGACAAGGCTCGTCAGAGTCGTTTTCTGAAAGGATTGAACACTAGACTTCAAGTCAACTTGATCGCCCACACCTTTCCTGATTTTCAAGAATTGATCAACAAGGCTTTGATTCTAGAGGATAAGCGCAAGGAATTGGAAGATCGTCGTAGCGCAGAATGGCTCGCAGAAGGAAGTCACCAACCCCACCGAGGGCAAGAATGATTCCACCGCAGCTTTAGCCGCTTTCCACCACGCAGTCGCGGACCACCCGCACCAACTTCAAGACTCGCCCGATTGCTCGTAACTTTCGCAACCCCGCACTACCAACCCCAATCCAAGAAGCAACCCACGTAATACAACCGAGTTTGCTTTACAGCCGTCGGCCGGGCATTTCGCCAACCGATGTCCGCAGAATGGGACTATCACCCAATGACGCTTCAACCTTGGGAACACACCACCAAGACGCCAAGACAAGGCAACCATCAAGGAACTTCTCAAGCTACGGTCAATCCGGAGGAGCACCGCCATCGGTGGTCGAGGCCGTGTCAACCACGCCACTCTAGAAGGAGCCCAAGAAGCACCCGACGTTGTCTTTGGTAAGTTCCTAGTAAATTCGATACTGCATCGATTGCTTTGATTCGAGCTTCATTCGCTTGTTTCGGAATTTTTGCAACTAAGAACAAATTGGAAGTTATGCATCTTAAGCATACTGTTAGTCCAATACCGAGCAGAGCTAAGTTCTAAAGTTGGATGTTTAGGAGCTAGGCTACTCATAGTCGGAGTTGAGTTTCTAGCCAACCTAATAGTTCTAGACACTCGCACCATAGATGTCATCCTTGGTATGGATTGGTTATCCAAACATAAAGCGAGTGCTAGATTGTGGCGAAGAGCCGAATAATAGAGGATACCACAGAAAGAAAGTTGAATTCCTAGCCACCTCAAGACGTGATGGGCATTTGGTAGTCAACGATGCAAGACGCTTTGGAAGATGTACCGTAGTAAAAGATTATCCGATGTATTTCGGAAGAGTTACCAGAATGCCACCGACCGTGACATTGAGTTTGTCATCGATCTAGTGCCGTGAACAACACCAATTTCCAAGAGACCCTATCGGATGCCAATGATGAACTTGTGGAAATGAAGAAGCGTATAGAAGAACCACTCGGAGAAAGGTTTTGTAAGACCTAGTTCGCCGCCATGGGGAGCACCGCTTTGTTCGTCAAGAAGAAAGATGGAAGTATGAGAATGTGTATCGATTATCGCTCTCTCAATGAAGTCACCATCAAGAATAAGTACCCATTGCCCGAAATTGATGATTTGTTCGACCGGATGAAAGGAGCCGAGTATTCTCCAAGATCGATCTGCGATCAAAGTTACCATCGCTTGAAGATTTGTCCTAAGGATGTACCAAAGACCGCTTTCAACCCGGTATGGACATTTTGAGTTTTTAGTCATGTCTTTTTGGATTGACTAATGCCCCTGCCTATTTCATGAACATGATGAACAAAGTATTCATGGAATATTTGGATAAGTTCGTGGTAGTGTTTATTGATGATATTTTGGTATACTCAAAGTCAGAAGAAGAACATACAGAACATTTGAGATTAATCCTAGAGAAGCTCAGAGGACATCAGTTGTATGCCAAGTTCAGCAAGTGTGACTTTTGGAAGAAGAAAGTTGATTTCCTCGGTCATGTGATGACAAATAGAAGGAGTAGCAATTGACCGGAAAGGTTAAAGTCAGAATGAATTGGGAACAGCCCAAGACGGTTACTCAAATTCGTAGTTTCTTGGGAATGGCAGGATACTATCGTCGTTTCATTGAAGGATTCTCAACAATTGCTAAGCCTCTTACGCAATTATTGAAGAAAGAGAAAAAGTACATTTGGACCCCAGCTTGTGAAGAGAGTTTTCAAGAATTGAAGAAGCGTTTGACTTCAGCCCCAGTGCTAGTTTTGCCGGATATTAGTAAGGATTTTGATATCTCTTGTGATGCTTCGGCCAAGGATTAGGATGTGTCCTTATGCAAGAAGGAAGAGCTGTCGCTTATGCGTCAAGGCAATTAAGGCCTCATGAAGAGAACTATCCTACCCATGATTTGGAATTAGCTGCCGTAGTGCATGCTTTGAAGATTTGGCGTCATTATCTCATCGGTAATCGCTGTGAAGTCTATACAGATCATAAGAGCCTGAAGTACATTTTCACTCAGTCTGATTTGAACATGAGACAGAGAAGATGGTTGGAATTAATAAAGGATTATAATCTTGGAATCCATTACCATCCTGGTAAGGCCAATGTAGTTGCGAGATGCACTAAGTCGTAAAGAGCTACCGCAATGCTCGAAGCAAAAGAGTTGTGTTCGTAACTTCGGAGGAATTCGAAGCTACACTAGAAGTTGTTCCTAAGGATTTGTGGCCGCTTGGAAGTGCAGTCTACTGGAGAAACAGATTCGTGAAGCTCAACCTAAGGATTACGAGTTTGTCGATCTCAAGAAGAAGATGGCAGAAGGAAAATTTAAAGACTTCACCGTGGATGATCAGGATATACTGTGGATCAATAGACGTATCTGTGTACCGGATATTGATGGTTTAAGACAACTGATTCTGAAGGAAGCCCATGACTCTAAGTATTCGATTCACCCTGGAAGTACTAAGATGTATCAGGATGTTAAGAGAAAGTTTTGGTGGCCAAACTTAAAGCGAGACGTCGCAGAGTTCGCTGCCTTATGCGACGTGTGTCGAAAGTAAAGGCCGAACATCGAGACCAAAGAGATTGCTACAACCGTGAAGATACCGAATGGAAGTGGGAAGATATCGGTATGGATTTCATTACCGGATTACCCAAGACTCAATCAGTTATGATTCGATTTGGGTAATAGTGGATCGCTTGACTAAGGTTGCCCATTTTTTGCCACCAAAACCACTTACTCGAGAGACCGCTTGGCGGAATTGTATATGTCAAAATCGCACCGCACGGTGTGCCTAAGAAGATAGTGTCGATCGAGGATCTCAATTCACCTCTCGCTTTGGCGTAGTCTACATGAAGCCCCGAACTCATCCGAATTTCAAGATCGCTTATCATCCACGCATGGATGGACAGATCGAAAGAGTCAACCAGATATTAGAAGATATGTTGAGAGCCCGTGCCTTAGCTAATGCTACCGCTGGGATAAAAGTTTACCGTATGCGAAATTCTCGTACAACAACAGCTTATCGCCGGTTTGCAGATGTCACCATTTGAAGCTTTGTATGGTCGTGTCTGCAGAACTCCATTGAATTGGTCGAAACAATTGAACGTGTAGTGTTCGGGCCGATATCATTCAGAAGCGAAGAACAAGTTGCTATGATCGAGAAAGACTAAAGATAGCCCACCCGTGCAAAAGAGTTATGCCGATAATCGCTGCCGTGACCTCGACTTTGAACCGAGAGGATTTTGTGTATCTGCGAGTTACTCCGCCAGAGGTGTTAAGAGATTCCACACCAAAGGGAAGCTTGCTCCAAGGTATGTGGGTCCATTCAAGGTTTTGGAACGCCGTGGAGAAGTTGCGTGCAGCTTAGAGCTACCGCAATCGTTAGCGTGAGTGCATGATGTCTTTCATGTCTCTCACCAAGAAGTGTCTTCGTGTGCGGAAGAGCGGACTCGTTGGAGTCAATTGAATCAAGGAAGATCTCACGTACAAAGAACGACTGTCAGATTTTGATGTCGCAGAGCGCCGCACTGAAAGCAAGACCGTTCGTTTACGCAAAGTCCAAAGGAGTAACCACTCGTAAGGAGAAGCAACGTGGGAACGTGAAGAAGAGTTGAAATCTGAGTTCCCTAGCCTTTTCTCTAGCTAGCCTAATCTCGGGACGAGATTCGCTTAAGGGGAAGGTTTGTAACATCCCTATTTTGAGCTTCAAAAATCTTTTAAATATGGGTAGTAAGAAAATTCACCATTTGGATTTATTTGAATATTAATTTAAAAGCTTAATATGGACTTTAAGGACAAATTGATTTAATGTGCTTAATCCCAACATCAACAATTGTCAAAACTATTTTATTTAGATTCTATATGCTTGGATATATTTTACGAATTTTCTGAATTTTTCCAAAGTCATTTGCTATTTTCTAATTGCTATTTGCATTTTCTCGGATTTATTTAAAAGAAAATCATATGAAAATTCTTGAATAAAGATCGGGCCAAGCCCAACACTATTCCAATTCGCCCAACTCCCGCAGCCCATTCCCGCCTTGAGCCCTTGGATCACCGCCGCGTGTCCCCTTCGCGATCGCCGCGCTCGCCTTCGCGCACCCTCGCCGCTCCCGACCCTTGGATCCCGACGATCGGTTGTCGTTCGCTCGCGCGCGCGCGCTTCTTCTTGTCGCCGCCAGTGGGACCGCCGTCGTCTTCGCCTCGTTCCGATTTCCTCGCGCCCGACTCCGATTCTTCCACGCGCCACCGCCGCCCTCGACACGGACTCTAGGGTTCCTGGCCCTATTTAAAGCCGCGCCCGTGTCACGAGGATCGCCTCCGCCGCCTTTTCCCAAAGTCTCCACCCTAGCGAGCCGCCGTTTCACCGAATCGAGCTCCAACCTCCGCGCGCCGTGAGCTTCTTCGCCCGACAGTCGCCGTCGGTGAGCACCGCCGCCGCCACACCCACCCCCATGTTCGCCGTCAAGGGCTACCCGTGCTCACGCTCGTTGCCCTCGAAGCCGCCGCTCGTCGTCGCCGCCATCACCGCACCATGCTGCCGCTCTTCTTGTCGCCGCCGCCGTTCGTCATCTCCGGCGAGTAGCGACCGCGTCACCAGTTTCGCCAGGTTGCGCTGATTCCAGTGCGCACCTCCGCCACCGCCGAGCCGCCGTCATCCGCTGTATCCATGGTCGCCGGAGTGTCGCCGGCGTTTTGCCTCCGTGGCTGCCCACGTGCGCCCACATCCCCTCCTCTTTGGCGTGTCGCCGCTTACGTGGTCGCCGTGATCGCCACGCCTCCGGTTCATCGCGCCAGCTTTTCCTCGGCTCGGACCCGACCCACCGTGAGTTGAGAGGTCGACAATGGGTCCCACCACAAGATCGGTATTTTAATGTATTTCTTTTTCCGGAAATTCTCGGCTGACGCAAGCATTGCGCAATAATTCGATTTTCCTTTATAAAATTAATTCGGGAAATTCGAGAAAATCCAATTTAGGGTTTAATTGATTTTCCAATCTTCCAAAGCCCATATCTTTTGCATCCGAACTCCGATTGAGCCCATTCAAATTTGTAAATTCATATAAAATTCAGATCTATTTATTTATGAATTATATTTGATTTTTGGAGTTTGTTTTGCCTCTGTTATTTATTTGTTTTGTTTCTTTTGTCTCGTTGCGAGTAGACATCGATACTTGGGAATTTTGCGTAAGAAGGAGCACCTCAAGACCAAGACCAATATCTAGATCTATTCCAAGGCAAGTTATACCTTTGATCATTTTGAACCCGCCAAACTACTTGTTTCAATGTATTGCATTCTATTTCAAGTATTTATTTAAATGCTTTTGGGTGTAGTTATTAATCCAAATTGTTATGCCACCTTGTCTATTGTATGCCATGATCTTTTGTCACCCTAGGTTGATTAATTATTAGTTGGTATTATTGTAGCACCAACGTGGGTTGGTTAGATACGATTAGACTGCTTAGCCATGCCACGAGTCATCATTTCATGTGAGAGTTGTAATTATAAACTTGACTAAGTGATTATGGAACTGTGTGATGAATCTGTGTGTGCTGTGTGCTATTACTCGTTGATAGCATGTGTTGCACTTAATCAACAGGGTGGGAAAAGATTTGGACTGAGGCAAGTGGTGGATTCTGTGTGAATGGTGGAGCTGTGTGCTTATTAAACTTTGTGATTTGGGTTAAAATCGAAGTCTTGCCTTGGTCAATTAAGGACTTAACTTTGTGCGCCATTGAACTGGCCTTCTTATGCGACCACATGCCTAGTATGGGTGGGCCCGACTTAGTAAGTTATGGAGTCTTGACATTGACCACTCGTGTTGTATTTAAGCCGTGTGATGGGTCGGAGGTGTGATATGTCACATCGCGGACGGTTCGTCACGCATCCCCGTCCAACGGTGTGTGTCGCTCCAAGGGTTGTGTGTACAAATTGACTGGCGGTAAAGCACATCGGAGTGTCATTGTTTGAGATGAAGTCTCGAAAGGTTTTGTTGTGATCAACTCGATCCGGTTGGTTTCATCGTGTGGGTAAAGTGTACAACCTCTGCAGAGTGTTTAAACCAATCTATTCGAATAGCCGCGTCCTCGGTTATGGACATGCTCGGAATTTCACACGAGGGTAGATTTTCATAAAACAATTGGGAAGGGTCACCGTGTGAGATAACTTGTTCATTGTGTGAAAGAACTTGATTAGACTGTGTGTCTTTGTGAAATCAATTGTTAACTTATTATTGTCTATTTGTTTTGAATTACGCTTTCAATCTATTATTTGTATTCAATTGCAAATGTTGCATTTCGCAAAGTAACCACGAAGCCATTTCTTTGGAATAAGCCATCATGTATAAATGCATTCTGTGGTATGACTTATGAGTACGGTGTGTACTCACTCTTGCTAAACAAATCAATGTAGTGGAGGAGTCGTCACCGCTTTTGAAGAAGAGTTCTCTGAAGGTTGAACGTTAGGGTCTTGATCCCGGTTGCTCGTGGTAAATTGATGGGAGCCACCGAGTTTATTTCGTTTCATTGCGATTTATTTCTTTATTGTCACCTTGCATGGCTTAATAAATGTAAAACTCGACCGTAAGGTCCCAACAGTTATTTGTTATTTAAAGGTACTCGTTTATTCTTATATTCGTTGTATGGATGTGATATTTCATCAATGTTGACACTGTGTGCACTAGCGTGATCCTGAACTAGTGCAGAATACACAGAGGGTCCAGATTTGCATATTTGGGTCCCGACAAAGAGGTCAGACCGCCAGTAGATTGTTTCACTTCAATCTTTGCTGATTTTTTCCTATTGCTTTGAGGTTTTTATTGGATTCAATATTAGTCTTTCGATGTACTGATATACTGATCTTCATAGCTTCTATAGCTACTGGAGTAAAGTTTTATTGATCCATTATTTGTGAAAAAGGTAGCGTGCTCCTATTCACCCCCCTCTAGTCGCCTTTTCGGTCCAACAAGTGGTATCAGAGCTCGGTTAGTTCAATCTTGATCTTAACCGGTCACTGAACTTGGTGATGGATAGATACTCCACAAAGTCGCATATCTTCGATGGGCACGACTATACCTATTGGAAGAATCGCATGCGAGTCTTCCTTGAGAGCGAAGGACATGCTATATGGGAGGTTGTTCGAGTCCCTCTCGTTTTGCCCGAAGTTGCTACGCCGGCTTCAGAAGCCCTTTTGGCTAACAACAATAAGGCTAAAAACCTCTTGTATGGTGGGCTTGAGAGACAGGAGAATGATCGGATTTGCAATCTTCAGACTGCGCATGAGATTTGGAACACTCTCGAAACTTATCATGAGGGTTCGTCCCAAGTCAAGAAAGTACACCAGACAGTCTATAAGCGTGAATATAACAAATTCGAGATGCGTCCTGGAGAGAGCATCGATGATATTTTCAGTTGCTTTAATAAAGTGATTAATCAGATGAAAACTGTTAGTATTGAATATTCTCAGTCTAAAAATGCCACCCACCTCTTAGCTGCAATCAACACCAAGGAGTGGGAGATAAAGGCTACTGGCATAGAGGAAAATGTCAATCTTTCTGATCTAACTTTGGAGCTGCTCTATAGCAAGCTTAAGACTCATGAGATCAAGAGGATTGATCATCCCAAAAAGGAAAACATGGCTTTGGTAGCAGACCCGCTCAAGAGAGCTTCTGATGGGTCTTTTGAGTTTTCTTCTGGATTTTTGCTTGCTGGTTTATCTGCTATTCATGAAGAACAGTTTGAGAGTCTTCCTGAGGCTGAGTTGGCCCTCATAGTCAGAAAGGTCACACGGGCCTATAACAATATGAGAAACAAAAATCGAGGAGGTCCCGTGACTTGCTATGAGTGTGGTGAGCTTAATCATATCCGGGCAAATTACCCCAAGCTGAAAAGTAAGAGCAACCACAAGGAGGAAAAGCCAGCTTGGAAGAAGCCTCAATGGAACAAAACAAGGTTTGATGTTGCCAAGCTCACGAAGGCCGCTCACCTAGTGCTTGCCGCTTTTGAGGATCAATCCTTAAGTGATGTGGACTCCGGGAGCGAGGAGGACAAGGAGGAGGAGATCCCTCAAGACAAAAAGAAAGGGAAGGCCAAGGACTTCACCGACTTGTGCTTCATGGCCGACTTTGTTGATGACGACAACAATGATGTACCTCCTTCTTATGATGTCCTTTCTGATAGATGTGAATCTATGTTTGAACAACTTATGAGTCAGGATAAGGCTTTAGAATATGTCATGGCTAGGAACAAGGATTTATAGTCTCAAATAGAAAACTTGACTTTAGAACTTGAGAATGCTAAGAGTCTTGAATTTGATGAATGTTCATCTTGCCATACTTTGCATTCAGAATTTGCTAAACTGCAATCTGCTCATAATATTGCTTTGCCACAACTTGAAAATATTAGGCTGAGCTTGTTGAAGTTAAATCTGCTCCATGTTAAAAATACTTAGACTCTAGCAAGTTAGTTGCTTCTGGTGTGGTTGATCCTAGCTTTTGCACTTTCTGTTTAGAACGCGAACATGAAGTTAAAGATATCTTAGAAGCAGCTACAGCTAAATATGCTAAGCTTAAGGACAGTATTGAATCTTCTACATGTGCTTCATGTCCAGCTCTTAAACTTGAATCTGCTTTATATAAGGACAAATATGCTAGAGCCATTAAAGGTAAAACATGTGAATCGTGTGTTAATTTCGAAAAAGAAAATGCTTATCTTAAGGATACATTAGAAAAAAAAATTAAAGGTAAGAAACAATTAAACATGATTCTGGACAATTCTAAGACTCCTTATAAGAAGCAAGGACTAGGATACAATTATGTTCAAGATAATTCTAAGCCAAAAGTTGTTCAAGTCTTGGAAAAAGGGTTAGTTGAATTTAAAACCCAACCTGCAAAAACTATTTTTAAATCTGCAAGATTTGCCCAATCATCTTTTAAATCAAAGGGTGCTTCTCCTAGTGGTATTAAGTATCATTGCACATATTGCAAAAAGGGTGGGTATTTGATTGAGTTCTGTCGGCGTAGGTTGAAAAACAAGAAGAAAATTTTTGCTAGAATTTCAACTAATCAACCTAGAGCTTCTATGAGACATGGTAACATAGAAAAGAATAAACCTGGTTTAGGATTTTTGTCACATGCTCATCATTATGCTCCTAAACAGGATAACTCTCATGTTAGTTTAACCATTGCTCATAACAGAACTTCAAATAAAATCAAGGATAACACTTCTGCTTTGCCTACTACTTGCACACGTGTGTCTCAGTACTGGGTTCCTAAGTCTTGTTTAACTAACCCCAGTATTGAGACACATCGTTCTTCTGTTCCTTGATTTTCAGGATTATCGCGGAAAGAGGAAGGACACGTGGTTCGTCGACTCTGGATGTTCACGCCACATGACCGAAGACTCAAGATGGTTCACCTCTTTCACGCGGTCGACAGGTGGTGATTTTATCACCTTTGGAGATGATAAACATGGGCGAATTGAAGGAACGGGATCGATCAGGGTGAACGACATTTTCATTCTCAAGGACATCGCCCTTGTGGACAAGCTAAGGTTTAATTTGCTTTCTGTGTCTCAACTTCTTGATGATGGCTATGAGACTATATTTAAGAAAAATGCTTGTCGGGTGCTTGATTCAACTGGTGAGCTTGTTTTTGGAATTACTAGAGTTGGTAGGATTTTTGGAGCTGACTTTTCTAAATCTCTTGCTGGTTCTCTCAAATGCTTGATTTCATCTTCTTCTTCTGAGTTTTGGTTTTGGCACCGTCGTTTGGGGCACATTGGTTTTGATCATCTGAAGCGAGTTAGCAACCTTGAGCTTATGAAAGGTTTGCCCAAACTCAAAGCAGTCAAAGATGTTGTTTGTGCGCCCTGTAGGCATGGCAAACAAGTTGTCGCCTCAAACCCTTAAGTGACTATGGTCATGACTGACGGACCGGGACAGTTGCTTCATATGGATACTGTTGGTCCTGCTAGAGTTCGGTCAGTTGGTGAAAAATGGTACATTCTTGTCATAGTCGATGATTTTTCTAGATATACTTAGGTGTTCTTTCTTGCTTCGAAGGATGAAGCTTTTGAGTTTTATCATGATCTGGTTCTTCGTTTGGCTTCTGAACTTCCGGGTGCCTTGAGAGCGATCCGCAGTGACAATAGCACGGAGTTCAAGAATACCTCATTTGCTTCTTTTTGTGCTGAGCATGGTATTGAGCATCAGTTCTCTTCTCCACACGTCCCTCAACAAAATGGAGTTGTGGAAAGTAAGAACAGGACCCTGGTCGAGATGGTTAGGACGATGCTAGATGAGTATAGCACACCGAGGAGATTTTGGGCCGAAGCTGTTGCTACTGCTTGCCATATTGCTAATCGTGTCATTGTGAGACCTTCTTTGGGCAAGACTGCTTATGAGCTTCAATTTGGTAGAAAACCCTCTGTCTCGCACTTTCGAGTCTTTGGATCCAAGTGTTTCATTCTTAAGACAGGTAACCTAGATAAATTTGAGTCTAGAACTTTTGATGGTTTATTTCAGGTTATCCCGCACATCTGAGGGTTTTCGGGTTTTAATGTCAAACTAACCTTGTTCAGGAGACATGCAGTGTCACTTTTGATGAGACTAGCCCTGGAGCTAGATCAGATATTTCAGGAGATACACAGGTGACAGAGAGCATATTTATAGAGGAAGATGATGAAGGACTCGATGATGTTCTTCCACCTGCTGCTGTTGACGCTCCTATTCCAGCACAAGACCCTGTTGTGACTACTTCTCCTTCAGATGAGGCTCCTGCTACATCTTCATCATCAGCAGTACCTGCGGAGGTCGAAGAGATGTTTTCCTCTCCGGGTGCACCACTTCACATTCAAAGTCAGCACCCTTCGGATCAGATAATAGGTAATCTCCATGAGCGAGTCACTCGCTTCAGGTATAATGATCCAAATCTCTACTCTCATTCTGCTTTTGTTGCATCTTTTGAACCCCGCGATATATCACATGCTTTATCATATTCTAGCTGGGTTAATACCATGCATGAGGAGTTAGAGAATTTCGCGAGAAATAAAGTTTGGAACCTAGTAGAACCTCCTAGTGGCCATAATGTTATAGGAACCCGCTGGGTTTTAAAAAATAAACAAAATGAGAATGTTTCTGTAATTAGAAACAAGGCTAGTTTGGTAGCTCAGGGCTTTAGCCAAGTTGAGGGGTTGGATTTTGATGAGACTTTGCTCACGTTGCTAGACTAGAAGCCATTCGTATTCTGCTTGCATTTGCTGCATCTAAGGGTTTTAGATTACATCAGATGGATGTTAAAAGTGCCTTTTTAAATGGTTTCATTGAGGAGGAAGTTTATGTTAGGCAATCCCCGGGCTTTGAGAATCCCAAGTACCCAAATCATATGTTCAAGCTATCCAAAGCCTTGTAAGCCTTGTATGGTCTTAAACAAGCCCCTAGAGTCTAGTATGATAGACTTAAGACCTTCTTGCTTAAGAATGACTTTGGGATGGGTAAGGTAGACAAGACTTTGTTCATTCTTAGGCGTGGTAATGACTTCCTTCTTGCTCAAATTTACGTTGATGATATTATCTTTGGTGGTTCTTCTAATGCTCTTATTTCCAACTTTTCTGAGACTATGTCTAGTGAATTTGAGATGAGTATGATGGGAGAGTTCAATTAATTTTTGGGGCTTAAAATCAAGCAATGCAATGAAGGGATCTTTATCCATCAAACGAAGTACACTAAGGACTTGCTCAAACATTTTGACATGGGTGACTGCAAGCCAATCTCCACTCCCATGGCAACTTCGACTATTTTGGATTCAGATGAGGAAGGAGAAGCCGTGGATCAACGCGAGTACCGCAGCATGATCGGTTCCCTTCCGTACCTGACGGCCTCGAGACCGGACATCCACTTCACGGTCTGCCTTTTTGCGAGGTTTCAGGTGTCTCCAAGAACTTTCCATCGCCAAGCCGTTAAGCGCATATTCAGGTATTTACACCATACCCTTCTGTATGGCATTTGGTATTCATGTTCTTCATCTTTGTCTATTCGGGGGTTTTCTGATTCTGATTTTGCTGGCTGTCGGTTAGATAGGAAGAGTACCTCAGGCACTTGTCACTTCCTAGGCACTTCTCTTGTATCTTGGTCTTCTAGGAAGCAGTCTTCTGTTGCACAATCCACTGCTAAAGCTGAATATTTAGCTGCTGCTAGTTACTGTAGTCAGATTTTGTGGATGGTAACCACTCTTAAGGATTATAGGTTAAATTTTTCTAGTGTTCCTCTTTTCTGTGATAACACTTCTGCCATTAATATTGCTAAGAACCCTGTGCAATATTCTAGGACCAAGCACATAGATATTCGCTATCATTTCCTTAGAGACCATGTCAAGAAAGGTGATATTGTGCTACACTTTGTGGAGTCCGAGGCTCAACTAGCTGATATCCTCACCAAGCCTTTAAACCCAACTAGATTTGCCACATTGAGAAGTGAGTTAGGGGTAATTTATCCCTATGGGTTGGTTTGAGGGGGAGTTCGATCTTTTCTGATCTTACCTTGTTCTTTTGATCTTTTCTTGTTCTTTTTCTGAACTTATTGATCTTTTTGAAATTTTTAGGTTTTTAGGCTTTTTATTGCATCTCATTGTATCATATTGCATTCATATGAAAAATACAACAAGTAGTATGAAAAATCCAAAAAGATGCATTGTAATATAAGTTTATCTGCTTATCTTTTAAAATTGATGAAGCTTTGCCTATTACCCTTTGGAGCTTTAGTATTTCAATTCTTGCTAAATGCCATGTCTAGTTCTTTTGACTTGCTAGAATTATCATTCTTTTACACGTGTAGCTAAGTCTTTGCTGTATGAGCTAGAACTCTAAAACAACTCGAACTAAAAATTACAATTTGTGGATGTTTTAGCGGGTTGCGCAATTAGTGCTCCTTTTGTGACATTAGCCCTGTCAGAATTGCTTTGTTCGCTCTTTAATCTAAAATTGACCATTACTTGAGCTTCTAGTGTTCTTGAGATTCTAAAACTACTCTTGTGAAACATGAAAAATCAAAAGATTGTCTTATGCTTAAATTGTGCTAAACTACTCTTACGAAACTGCTTGTCAAATGACATGAACTTGGAGATAGTTTGATGATCCAGACGATCTCATGGGGACTGCTTGTCAGAAATGACATGAACCTCAAGATTTGTCGCCCTAGTAGAAGTTTAGTAAGAGTTTGTGGATGGCTCCTAGTCCAGGATCTTCTTCACTAAGATATGCCTTTAATCAACTTCTGGTCGAAGCTTAGGATGAGTTTGTGGATGGCTCCTAGTCCAGGATCTTATCACTAAGTTAGATCATTAGTCAACTCCAATATTCAGTGCAAATGGGAAAAATATTGAAAATGGGCATTTGAGAAATTTGAGCAAAATGATTCAATACAGGACCTGATTGACTCTTAATGTGGTCTTTGTTAGATTTTTTATCTCACTTTGATATTTTAACATGGCCAGTTTCACTTTGGGATCACTGTTGATGAACTTGTTGAATTTGAAGCTTTGATTAAATTGATCAAATCTACTGCTTTATTTTTGAGCCTTCGTGCTTAACTTTGATATATATGTCATATCATGATCTTGCTAGCGCTGTTAGGCTTGATATGTCGTTTGTGCAATATTAGAAATGCTGGCTTGTTCTTTTTAGTAATCTCCAAAGCTTCTTGTAATCAAAAATTGAAAAATACAAAAATGAAACCACTCCATTACACTTCATGCATACTCTTTCTTATGCTTCTTTCTTCATTCTGCATTTGTTATCTCTAGATGAGAGGAAGGCGTGATTCCTTGATGACTCCATTGTCAAAGGGGGAGAAGATGTGTTAAAATGTGTTAATGTTGTACATAGGGGGGAGAAGATTTTAGGAGAAGATGGATATTTCAATGTTGAGAGAAGATATATAAAAATGATAAAAAGGAGGAGAAACTGAAAATTTAAAAGTTTCTGAAATTTGAGGATCATAGTGAGAGGGAGTTTTTGAATTGCATTCTTATTGTCTTATTGATTCTTCTGAACTTGAATTGCATTCTTATTGTCTTATTGATTCTTTTGAACTTGAATTGCATTTATTTATCCTCACAATGATCATAGGTCAATTGAACAATTGTTCTTTCATATGGACCTCAAGTGAGATTTTTGACTCTCTTCTGAAAATCAAAGTTTTTATGCTTTCTTTTGCCTTATCTCACTTGCCTATGCTATTCTGATGCCATCTTGGTCATTTCCATTGCTTTTTCTTGTTTGTGGACCAAGTTGTGCTTTTGTGCGAAAACGAAAGTATTTTATTTTTCAAACCTCTAAATTACATTTTTTGGATTATTGCCAATGTGTTCATCAAGGAGGGATTGTGGATATCATGGGGATATGTTCCACATCCCAGGATGATATGACAATTGGCAATGGCGTTTACGGTTTGTCGTTTCATGTGTTTTCGACAAGTTTCAGAACTGTCAGGCAGTAACCGGTCTGACCGGTCGTAGCATGGCGGTCAGACCGGTCCCAAATCGGTCCGACCGGATATAGGCGGCGGTCAGACTGGTGAACTTAAAAAGTGTTATTTTGAGCTGGGCCAAAAATAGAGTGTGTAGGCAAGAGAGGGGATTCTATTGCACTTGGTCTCATAATTTTTAGAGTCTCCACTCAAAAGTACTATTGGTTTGAAAATTCCAGTAGGTTTCGGTTTTCCAGAGAGGAAAAATGACTAAGTCCCAGCTGGCGGTCTGTCACTTTGATCGTCGCCCGTCATGGCGGCGTTGTTCGGTTGTTAGGTCAAAGTCATGAGTTTCAGGGCATACATGTTGCATGATGCATGTTTTGACTTACATTGGTCAAGTTGTGAAGAACTTGTTCCCAAATTCGGTTCACTTGTCTATTGTTGTGCAGGTTGCTTGGTGGTCAACGACGGTCAACGGCGAGGATGATCGGGACTAGGCATGAAGAGCTGAGGTCCAGAACGATCTACAATGCCGGGTGAGGTCAATGTACTCAAGCGTGGTGCAAGATGGACAAGGGTGACCTATTAGCTAATCCGAGGTGCATGGTGTAGCTAGTTAGGTCAAGAGTAGATAAAAACAGCTCTTTAAAATGTGTGCGTATGTGTCCCGTTTGTTTTGGGCCTTAACGGGAGCCCAATAGGATAAAACATCTAGAAGGTCTAAGCCTCCATTATAAATAGGAGAGGGAGGTGGCTGCACCTTTTCTTCGCCTCTTTTGCAATTCTTATAAACCCAATTTTTCTTAGGGAGAGCTTTTGTGAAGGCTATGGTTCTTGATGTTTGACGTGATTTTCGTACTCTTGGATTGAGCATTGTCCTCCATTGATGGAGTGGCTGTAAGCCCTGATTATATCAATCAATCAAAGGAAAGTTTGATCAATCTTTTGTCTCATTGCGCTCTTTCTCTCTATTTGATTATTTTAGGTCTTTCTTCGATCCGTGAGTTTTTGCTTGGTTTCTTCACGTGATCTAGCTTATTGTGACATGTGAGAATTTATCTAGGATCATATTGATCATCAATTACACACGAGCAAGAGCTTTGACCTAGTTTCTTTTTGACCCAGTTTTGAACCTCTCTTCAATCAAATCGAAAAGGATCGCTATTCTTCCCAGAATTATCAAAATCTTCGATTGGAATAGCTTCCTGATATCATAGAGAAGGTGTGTTCCAAGTTTCATCAAGTTTGGATTACTAGATCAAAAGTTTCATCTATTTTCATCTTCATCATCGAGGCTGTTCTTTTGTTCTGGAGGAAATCGGTCAAACTGCCCAAGGCCAGAGGTCAGACCCCAGGGAATCGGTCAGACCGCCCAAGATCAGAGGTCAGACTGCCCAAGGCCAGAGGTCAGACCGCCAGTAGATTGTTTCACTTCAATCTTTGTTGATTTTGTCCTATTACTTTGAGGTTTTTATTGGATTCAATATTAGTCTTCTGCTGTACTGATATACTGATCTTCATAGCTTCTATAGCTACTGGAGTAAAGTTTTATTGATCCATTATTTCTGAAAAATGTAGCGTGCTCCTATTCACCCCCCCCTCTAGTTGCCTTTTCGGTCCAACAGATATCGATGTTGTGCTTGAGAAGGGACATAAAATAAGGACCCGTCAGAAATACATCTGGAAGAAACAGTCAATTTTTTGGAACTTGCCTTATTGGGAGCACTTAGAAGTTCGTCATTGCATCGACGTCATGCACGTGGAAAAGAATGTATGTGATAGCTTGATTGGTCTCTTACTAAACATTAGTGGCAAAATAAAAGATGGTGTAAACGCACGGCGTGACTTGGTTGATATGAACATAAGGACCGAGTTAGCACCAAAAGAGACCAATAAAGGACGAACGTACCTTCCCCCTGCTTGCTACACATTGTCCAAGGTCGAGAGATATGAACTATGCGAAAGCTTGCTTGGTGTGAAAGTTTCGTCCGGTTACTCTGCTAATATTAAGAAACTTGTTTCCATGGAAGATTTGAAATTATTTGGTATGAAGTCTCATGATTGTCATGTGCTGATGACATAAATGCTTCCTGTTATAATTAGAAGTATCTTGCCGAACAAGGCCCGAGTGGCAATCTTTAGGCTATGTTATTTCTTTAACTCAATTGCTCAGAAGGTCATCGATCCTGAAGGACTAGATGCTCTGTAGGGCGAGGTGGTGATGACTCTATGTCATCTTGAGATGTATTTCCCTTCGTCATTTTTCGATATCATGGTCCATCTCATTGTTCACTTTGTGAAAGAGATAAAAATATGCGACCCTCTGTTCCTACGTCACATGTACCCGTTCGAGAGATACATGGGAATTCTCAAGTCCTACGTACGAAATCTATCTTGTTGAGTTCTGCGTCGACTACATAACTCAGGTGGAATAGATAGGTGTACCTCTATCTCGTCATGAGGGGAGACTAGAGTGTATCGGGACCATCAAAAGGAAAGCAATCACTCCCGATCTACATACGTACGCGCAAGCCCATTTGACGGTCTTGCAACAAATGACCCAAGTGTTGTAACACCCCAGCCCAACCAGAGCCTGGAATGCTACCACCATAACAAGACTACAAATGAAACTAAGACATTTCTTTCTAATTTCCGGCAGAATCTCCTATGTAAATTGAACCAACTGGACATCCGCACAATTAATAGTAATATCAATGTAATACCCTGAAGGTGATTCGGCTTATTAGAAAAAGTTTCGGAAGAGGGAGCTAATCGAAAAACCAGAATCATCTTTTCACCGGGGGGTTTTCTGTGATTTCACGGCAACTGGGCTCGGCCACGGCCCAGGAGGGGCCCATGTGGTGGCTGGCCATAAGAGGGGGGGTTCCCACCCCCCAAACCCTAAACTCCACATTTCTCTCCCCCTCCCACCCTTTGGAGCCGCCGCCCCCCTTCCCCCTTGCTGTGCACCGCCTTGTACGTCGATTTTTGGTAAGATGCGTTTGTTTTCTGTCCTGTCCATCTGTTAGAAAGTTGTAGGTATTGTTCTTAGCTTTCCATATCCACCGAGATCACGTGATTCCGCCTTACGGTTTAGGAGATATGATTTTTTTTAGTGCGCGCTGTTCTGTCTGTCTGACGAGAAAGATATGTCGGCTTGATCCTAGGTTTTGATTTAGTTAGAGACATTTCCAGAACCTCCACCCAAATAAGTTATTGTATCCCTTTAAATTATCTTTCAAAGCTGATAAAGATCATCTCCATTGGATCTGTATAATGAAAGTTATGATATTTTCTTTACCACTGTTCTGAATTTTGGGCAGATAATTGTTAGTGTTTTCATCTATTGTTTAGACTACTGTAGACGCAGAATCTGGGGTTTTGCCCTTCTAAAGTTTTATTCCTGAGAACGTTAGCTTTCGTTTGGCACCGAGATCAGGAAAATCCGATCTGTACTATGGGAGATATGAATTTTTGATTACGAACTGTCCGGTCTGTCCGAAAACTGAGGTCAGTAGATTTGTCCCTCGGTTTTGTTCAAATTAGGGGCCGAATCAGAACCTTCACCCAACTAAGTTATTTTAGCCCTTAAAATTATATTTCCAAGATGATAAGAATCATTCTCATTGGATCAATAGGTTGAAAGGTACGCCATTTTCTTTATCTCCGATCTGTATTCTGGACAGACGTAGATGGGTTGTGTTTAGCTGTTAATTAGCCCTCTGTTTTGGCCGAATCAGGGGATTCCGCCAACTAATGTTTTGTAGCCTGATCTGTTAAGATTCAGTGAGCACTGGTTTCAGGTCTTTTGACGTTACAGATAATTAATGGTGATTTTTCTAGTATCACCGCCATTTAGCGTAATCGAGTCATTGGGTAAACTTGGTAAAATTGATCCCGTTGTTTGGGTGGGAGTGATAGAGGGATGGAAGGGCTCTTGTAGCAATGTCATACCTTGTTATTCTTATTTCGATTATACATTTGTGTAGGCGGTGAGGCGGTGAGTGGAGGGCATCTTCGTGTCCTCCTATTACGCCACATCGCGAAGGCAAGTACCCTATCTTTGTTTGGTGATGTTTCTAATTGTTTGCTTGATGTTGGGATAAATTGTGAATGCCTTTTTCTATCCATCCTGATGTTTATTTCATTTCAAGAAGATGATTCTTGTGATTAAAGAATTAGCATTCATTTCAGCTTGTTGCATTCCATTACATGCAACTAACTTGTGTGGCATCCTTGATATATTATGTTGTGTGGGAATGCATACTCATACTTATTTACACATGTTGTTGAATGCCATGTGTCTTTTCCACTAATGTGTGTTATTCATTCATACCATGAGAAATCATCATATTCATTCATAAAATTCATTATGACTACGGAGTGGATTCTTTTGGTAAGTCCCATCAATTCCAAAGATGGGCATTTGAAAGACCCATCAATTCCAAAGATGGGCATTTGAAAACCCACCATTCCAATGTGGGTAGTGTTGACCACCATTCCAATGTGGCAACTTGGACACCGTATGAAACGTTCTTCATACGGTGATTGGGTCCCGTGATTTGCATGGCACGGGCTTAAGTGAACACCGACGGTGTATCACTCGCTATACCGATATAAGCCGTGATTAGTCCATTCCTTCAATGCATTCTTTCATTCCATCCATTCATGTATTCATTCCATTCAATCATATATGTGTTCCAAGATTTGTTCGTAATTCAACCGGATTGTGTTGTCCACTCTATGTTTGATTATTCTTGTATGTACTTGATGAGTCTTGACTCACCCTTGCTTTGTATGTTTTAATTAGGTAATTGAGGAGAAGACAAGGTGATTTGGTGGGGTAGTTCGGCACAATCGCACTTCACTTTTATCCATTCGAATAATTATTATTACCTTTCGATCAAGCCAACTTGTTAAATAAATTTCAGTTTGTAATAATCCAACTTTGGTATTGCTTGACTGCTCGTGGTATTATATCTGCTTATCCATTCTTTTCCATGAATCGTGATCGTTTATGGTCATTCTTTAGAAATTATTGTTGATTGAATCAGATAATCCAAATTTAATGCTATTCTTAGTAGTTTGATAGTTTTGCGTGACATCTTGGCTTCCAATAGCGAGTGGTGTTACAGATTGGTATCGAGCGGGCTTTAGGTCCGTGGTTCATTCAAACATATTAAATTGACACACTGTGTGCACATTAGGAGGGGTTGGGTAAACCGTTGCTTCCGCATTTCAATTGTGGTGACTCGAGTATTGAGTCGTTGTTAAATTGTGTTGTGCTATGATGTGTTAATCCATGATATGATGTGATAACCTCTATCTATGAAATTATTCTATGATCGTCATGAGATGATCCGATATAAATATACATATTCATAATTGATTGCATTAGTTATGTGTTTCGCTAGCGGCGTTGATCGCTTGAGTTCGTGGTTGATGTCACTGGTTTTGCGGGCTACACCACTATTTGTAGTATGATATTAGAGAACTTCTTACCTCTGCTCCATAAGCTCAGATTGAGCATGAGCTCATTGATGAACTTGTTGCCTTTCTCGAATCGATATCCGGTTTCTGGTTGTGGTTCTGGCAGTTTGTGAATTCTTTTGAAATTGGGGTTTTAATGAAGAAGGCAAGCTCCAGCAGTTCTCTGATTCGATCTTTGAAACAAATATTGCCCTTTGACTATTGTGATATTTCTGCTCCACGTGAGCATAGTTCAAATGCAAGATTCCTCTTTTCACAAAAGACTTGTTTTACCCCTGTTGGGGAAATTTACCTCATTCGTTCGTTTGGAATCTCGGTATTGGAAGACTTCTTTTGCAAGTTCTTTATCAAGTGTGTATTGATCTTGCATATTTCTCTTGGGCTGCTTTAGTACGTCGTTCTCTTCCTTGATTTTCGAATTTGACAAATTCTTGTCCGGTGGCGATGTAATACTCTGAAAAAAAAATAATATTAATATTAATAATCACGTCTTAAGGGCTTGTGCGTAATTAAATAAAAGGAATTTGTGAAAACAGAATATTTCAGAATTTTTAAGAGCTATATAAATAGATCGTGGGAATTCTAGAAAACCCTAGCAGCTTTTCTTTTCTTTTTTCCACCGCTACCGCACTTTGACCAATTTCCTCCGCGCGCTTTTTTTCCTTCCACAGGAGCTTGTCTTTGTAGCCGAGCCGAAGTTCTCGCCGCCACCAAGGGCTTTCTTTGTTGCCGAGTTCTTTGTTGCATGGGATCGCTTCTCGTGGCGCTTTTCTTCTTGCCGCCCCTGCGCGTAATTCTCTCTGCCTTCTTTGCCGCCGCCGCCGCGTGGTCGCTTTGTTGCCGAGTTTCTTTGCTGCGTTACTTTCTTTGTTGTCTTGCGTTGATGCGCGCATGTTGCCCTGCCGCTTGCTAGCCAGCCGCACGTAGCCGCCTGCCCTGTGTGCCTACGGATGTGGCTGCTTTTCACGTATGATCCATGCACACATGTGTAGGTGAGGCTACTAATTGCTACCATTAAGTACAGCCACAACCAGCTAGCATGTGTGTCGCTGCCGAAGGGAAATCAAGAAGGTAGATCCAGGAAGAAGATAGAGAAGAGGAAAATTAGCAGGAAGAAGTCGGGATCCGAGTTTTTTCATCGTGTGGTAATGATCTGTATTTTTCTGTCTCCATCTTGTCAATTTAATTAGAGATTAGAATAGAGATTAGAGAGGGATTTAGTTTTTTCTAGTTCAGGGGCCGATTAATAGATCTGTTAGCCTGCTGTTCTGTTGAACGATTTATTCGGGTACCTTAATGACAAATTTTGAAAATATCATCTACTAGTTAATTGTATATAATTTCGATATCTTTCTATAGCATATTTTATCACGTCAATCGGACAAGTAGAATTCGAGTTATGATTTTCGGAAGGCTGCTGTCTTTACAGTTGTCGTTGTTCGGCGCTGTTTTGGTAGACTGTAGATTAAAAATAGTAAATAGCCTAATTAGAGTTTTTGATCTACATGAAAGTTGTAGATAATTGTCCAATGGTTCTGTAGAATCTAAGAACTCGCATTTTGGTTGGGTAAAACAAAAGTTATGAATTTAGTAAGACCGCTGTTCCGAAGCGGACAGATCGGTTTTCTGGGTTAAAAACGGAGGGTTAGATGATTTAATTAGAAGACTTTGTAATCTAAGAAAATGTGGATAATTTTATGAAGAATCCAGAATGGGGTGGTTTGTGGTGATCGGACTTTCGAGTCAAAAGTTACGTTCGTTTTAGTTCTAAGACAGCTATGGGTAACTATTCGGTACCGGTGTAACGTGGTATATTTGGGGACGTGTAGGAGCGAAGTATATTGATTGCTATTCTTGTTGCTATAGCTTGTATTGAAGTTTGTGTATTTAATATAGGAGAGGCGTTGTGCTTGTTGCCATCTTCTAGCCAGATCGTGCGTCGCAACTAGTAAAGGCAAGTGCATGGTAGACAGCGATCAATGATGATCACTGTGATTCTTTATCTTCTATTACCATTATTGTTGTGCTTTTATTTTGTTTAATTGCAAACAAATAATTGGTATGTTTATATCTTTGTTGACAAGCATGATGAAAAGTTGGACATGATGTTTATGATGGAGTTTGCATTTTCATACATAAGCATCTTTGCATATGAGCAGGTGATCATGAATGATCACAACTCCACGGGAGTGGATGAGGTCCCCGATCCTTATGGAGGAACGGGCTTGAGAGTGAATGTTGTCGCGAGCATTCACTCATGCTATACCCAGATCTGCGAAAGAAGTGCATGTGGACATGTAGAATAGGGTTGCATTCATAAATGAGATTATTGTGTGTTAAACAAAGAGACGATAACTGCATGAGAATATTAATAAAAGTATCTATGATGATATTGAAGTTATCGAATGCTGTTGATTGATTATCGTTCGTTGTATATCGATGTATTTGCTGAGTCGTGGACTCACCCTTGCTCTTTTGTTGTCTTTAGGTGATCTTCGAGGGCGCCGTAACTGAGCGCGAGTAGAGCACATGGACAACACATGATCATTTGCCATAAGAATCTTTTCATTCAATATTGGATTACTCTAGAACATGTTAGAGGTTGAATAAAGTTTAGGACAACATTTGGACTAGACTATTTGCTTTAATAATTTGGATTCATTGGTTGATGCTATTTTGGACTGTTTACCTGGTTTTATTCCACTTGATTATTTTTTTATCGTTTGAACCATAACTATGCCTGTTCTCTTGTGATCCATGGTTATGTTTATTGTTGATTTCCTGCTGTAATATTATAGTGTGTCGTTAATTATTTGCTGAGAGAGTAGTGTGGTGGCATTCTAGGCTTAGTGTTGGGCTGGGGTGTTACAGGCGATTGATGAATTTCTCTTGGGTTCATGATGTTGGTAGACGAGTTTAAATAGGCCTTTAATGGCACTCCGAAAACATTATTATTTTTCGATTGTCGAATTGTTTTTACTACGAATGATCTTTGTAAATTGGCAACATTGATATTTTCATAGTTGTTCTTTCTTTCTCATTGGAAAAGAGCGACTCATTTACTCGTTTGATGGTTTGCCTAATGAGAATTCTTGTTGCAAGATCGTTAACACGAGAAAGCATTAGCTCAATGTATTCCTTTTGGAACCCTCGCTTGTTGAAATTTGATGCATCTCTTTTACAAGAAAAGCGTTAAAACCCTTTTGGAGTGCTTGGTTATGCTTAAGTCGGGGGTTGCACCCAAACAAAGATTGTGGGCTACGGGTTTCTATTATACCCTATTTGTTTTTTCAAAATAGTTTCTTGCCTTTCTGGCTGCGGAGCTCTCATTGCTGTTGGTGAACGTTATTCTTGACAAGATCGTTCTCTTTATGTTAGCCCTATCTCTCTTGTTGATAAGGGTAGCTCGGTTATCCGTTTGACAGTTCGGAGAATGAAAATTTTCTTTCACAAAGTTCATTGAAGAAAATTTCGACTATGTTCATTTCTTTGGAATATTTGGAGTGTTGGAGTTTAGAACCTCCCTTTGAAAAGAAAAGTGTCGAAATCCCCTTTCTCTAGAGTTTTGTAGTGCTGGGTGTGACGTTTGTTCAACTTTGTGGTTTTCGTACCAGAATTCTTTTTCTAGAATAAGTTGTTATTACAATTCCATTTGATGCTGAAAATTTTTATGACCCGATTTGTCATGTTCCTTTAGAAGGTTTATTGACACGATCAGGTAATGTGAGAGTAAGGTTGATTCTGTTATAGAGAAAGAAGTTTGACCACCTTTCTTGTTGTTTTTAAAATGATCCAATTTCAAGTTTTGTGTTCATGACCTTTTGGGGGTTCAAGTTTATTTTGGTAAACGAAGTCTGCCGCGTAAAACAATTTGTTGTAAAGTTATAATAGTTCTTCAGTGATGCGAGCGCTTTGATATTGAATGCACGTTGTTCTTATATGCTAAGGTCGACATTCTCTTCTTTTGAGGCTTATGCTTTCAATCGTGGACTCCCTTATGTTCAATGAGTTCATTGCTTAATTGGTTTTCTCCTTGGTCCTGTTTGTGGCGAGTGGTAAATGATTTTCTAGTTGGTGAAAATCGTTTTCATGTGCCTCTTCTTTTGAGAAATATTCGACCTATTATTTTCGCATGAGTCTTTCGAGGTGTTTTCTAATTGACGTTGTGAGATTGATGTTGAAACTTGTAGTAAAAATAATCACCTCGTGATACCGCCTAAATGAGAATACTTCAAGTTTAGTTTCCGTGACCTTTTGGAGTTCGTGAATATTACGTAATCGAGATTGTTTTAAGTAAAAGGGTGCATGGAGATATCCTATTGCTTCTTAAGAGTTTCGTGTGATTTAGTCCTAAAGGCTCCTTGGTTTGAGTTCGCAAAGTGAGGTTGCAATCAAAAGAAATTTTCGTTGCTTTCGTTGAGAATCCGTTTGCTTTTCGTGAAGTCCTAAAGGAAAATACTTGTTTTGTGGTGAGGTCATTTGGATTACATGTTTCATGAGTAGATGAACTGCTTTGAACAAATTTGGCGTGTTGAAAAATTTTATTTGTTCTTAAGTAGTTCCGTGGGTTGAATCAAGAACTTACTTTGTTCATGTGGCAAGGTGTTATTTGTTCAAGAACTAATTGTTGTGTTAAAGGAAAGAGTGCAGAGAGTATTTGATAATTTGAGTCAAGTTTTGTAACTTGTGATTATTTGAATCGCTCCTAAACCTCTTACTCTTTCCGCTCAAGAGATGTCGAGTTTCAATCGCAATGTCTTTCTTTCGATCGGATGTTATTTGCTATTCTCTCTTGAGGATGTGTGCCTCAATCTGCGAACTTAGTTTTCGTTTTCCAAGATCACCTTTAGCGTAATATTTCTTTTGGTTTCTTGGCCCGTGGTGAGCAACGCTTTCTGTATGAATAAACTTGTTTTGTTCGCCTCTTCCTTTTGAGAAAGGATCACGCTTTTGTGTTGCAAGTGTTTGCAAGGTGAAAGTTTGGCAACTGTTTGGTGGTGGATGAGTAATCGTAGCAATGATATTTTGCTACCAAGTTAGCGGAGGAGTAGTAGAATGTGAAATGGTTTTGATCTGTATCCCTTGGAGGGAAATTGATTCACCTGAGATGTTTGACTTCGAAGTAAGTCTGAAAAGTGTTACGGCTGATTAACACCTGGTATAGTGAAATTCTAGAACTTCAATTCAGGATTTAAAAGGTTGGTGATTATCGGAGGTATGAAAACCTTCATTGAATTTTTTAGAGTAACGCAATTGGATAGCATTGCGAGATGGTGTGGATGATGTATTTCAGTTTGAGCATAATTTGATAATGTTCAATTAAGAGGTTTAATCTCTTGAGGTATGCGACGAATTCGAATTCCAATATTGGAGAGAAGTTTTACTCCTCGAAGAGAGAAGCGGAAGAAAGGATGTTTCTTCGGAAAATGATGTGTTTCCTTGCTTCTCGTTTGGGTTTTGTGCTGTTGATAAGTGTTTTCTGCACTTTGAGTTGGGGCCGTGTTGGCATGACTGAATCTTTCCAGTTCAGTCGGAGTAAAAGAAATATTTGATTTGAGTATTCAAGCAAATTTCTCTTTTGGTTTTCGTGGTGTTCTTTCGCAAATTGATTCATTGGAAGTGGAATTGCTTTACTGATGAATAGTCACATTTGGGATTTAACCTTTTTGGTGAAGAGTTAACATTGCGTGGTTGCGATGAGAACTCTCTATTTTTCAGTTGGATTCTCTTCATCTCCGGCAGTAGAAGAAATTAGGAAGCTGGCTTATCGCTTTGACCGTCACGGGTACATACGCGAAGTACGCAACGTAAGGTGCGTGCGGGTGCTGAGAGAGCAGCAGGACCATTCAAAGTTTGAGATTAAGTTAAACACGTTGACCATCGAGTAAGGTCTTACCTTCGATCCTCTTCTGATGAGTGTACCTAGAAAGTTCAAGTTGATTGTTAGGTCAGACGTCGCTTCACATCTTTGCTTTGTGGTTTCTCTATTCCGAGAGAGAGGCTACTTGGGAGATAGAGTCTCGCATGCGCGAGCAGTATCCAGACCCGTTTGTTTCTAGTAAATGTTAAATCCGTTGAATTCAACTCCTTGGAAATTCGTTCTGGTATTAGTTGCCGGTTAGAATTCGAGGTCGAATTCCGTTAAGGGGGGTAGAATGTAATACCCCGAAGGTGATTCGGCTTATTAGAAAAAGTTTGGAAGAGGAGCTAATCGAAAAACCGTAATCATCTTTTCACCGGGGTTTTCGTGATTTCACGGCAACTGGGCTCGGGCCACGGCCAGGGAGGGGCCCATGTGTGGTGGCCATAAGAGGGGGTTCCCACCCCCAAACCCTAAACTCCACATTTCTCTCCCCCTCCCACCCTTTGGAGCCGCCGCCCCCCTTCCCCCTTGCTGTGCACCGCCTTGTACGTCTATTTTGGGTAAGATGCGTTTGTTTTCTGTACATCCCTCCGAGTCCCAAGAAAGCAGCGGCAAGATTCTGGACCATCTGCGGGGTACTTGGAAGGGAACGGGTCCCCATCACCACACTAAGATGGAAGTCTCTGACGGATGTAGAGAGAGGCCAGCTGTGGACTGAAATTTTATTATCCCAAAAGTCAGCTAGGCACGCGTGCAACGGCAGGCGTTGCTCGCGATGGGACACGCGTGGAGGACCTTCAAGAGCACTCTTGTCACGAAGTACGTGAACACGGGTCGGACGCGCTTCACGAAGTATCATTTCTTCTCGTGATATATATGGGATGCTTTTGTGTGGATGAAGACGATGGCCGGATTTCAGGAGCAAAGTGCGGCGTACAAAGCTCTCCAGGCACAAAACACTCACCCCCACAAACTCAGCACCGCTGGGTACGCTAAACCACGCAATGGGCGACGGAGGACGAGAGTGCTACAAGACATTTTGCGGAGATCTCAGATGAGCACGCTCGAGCCTAGTTAAGAGCGAGGACATCAGCCACGTCTTCGGGCGGCATCTCTTTCACAAACCCAGCAGACAAGGTCGTGTCTCGACGTCTGGTAAATATGTTGAACTACGTAGTGTCTATAATAACATGATGACCTCTTGCATAGTATCTATAATAACATGATGACCTCTTGTAGGAAGCATTGACTTCTGCGTGTTCCGAAGGTTCCTTCAAAGCGAACAGGAAGAAGGATCTACTATCTACGGCTCTGGGAAACAAGGAGCACCAGGGTCGCACGCGAGGCGTTGGGCTTTACGTACCTTGGAGCGATGGATTCTGACACGACTCCGACACGTAGAGGAGTAGGAAGAGATTCAAGGACGAGCACAACGCCCGGTTGGAACAAGTGCTTACTGAAAAATTTCAGGGACAGATAACAAGATTGCATAATCAAATAAATCAACTCCTGAATATGTCGCAAGCCACTCCCATTTTTTTGGGAGTCAGTCCTCCTCAACATCGGGGTAGCGTCGCGTCCACACATAATTCTAGACATGATGACGTCCAATTATCTATCGACGACATCAAGGTAATGTACATCTCTGAAATACTCCAAAGATAGACCTATAGGACGCCTTAGCTAATTGCGTATCGTTTTGTAGAAGCCGATGCCCTGCAAACTCGAAGTGAGGATGGTGGGGTCCATTCCTATTGAGGCTGTGTAACATCCCAAAAATGGATTTGTGTTTCAAGTGTAAGAAAATCAGGAGAAATTAAAACTTTTCTTGCATCTTGAAGTCATAGGTCATTTCTGTAATTCTTGATTTAAGGAATTATGGAAATCACCATCAGAATCCTCAATTGACTACAATCAAAAGCCTCCTTGGCATATATCTCATGCCAAACCCTTGGAGATATTTCTCCTGAGTTCTAGGGGGAGGCTTGGCAACACCTCTGAATTATCTCATAATTTTTAGAAATTATTTGATAATTTTTTGAGGCGAGTCAAAGCTTGGTCAAACCATAGCTTTCGCCTTCTGGAATTTCTGGAAGAAAATTCAGTACATTAGAATCTCTGGAAATTTCATATGAGGTTCCTCCGATCGTCAGCAAACTCCAGTTAAATTTTCATAATTTTTAGAGCTTGCTTGCTACCTTAAATAATTCCTCAAAAATCAGTTATTCAAATTCAAAGCCTAACTGGTTTTCACTGTTCCTTGGGTTTGAGTCGGACTCGGGCTCAAGCCACGGGACTCGGTCCAGTCCACTAACTGTACCAACTCGGTCATTCGGGCGCAAGGGTCGTGAGCCGTTGGATCGGCATCGAACGGCCTTCGACCAGCCGAACGATGGAGTCGTTTTAATCCACCCGATCTGACTCAGCCGTTGGATCGGCATCGAACGGTCTTCGACCACGGAACGATGGGTCCGTTCAATCCACTCAATCTAGCCCGGTAGCTCGATTTCAATCCGACGACCAACGAGTCGTCTCCTTCCTCTCGTCTCACAAGCGTGAGCCCCGCCATGGCGTGCGCAGAGGAGAAAAGCAGTGGCGTGCAGTCCACTCTATGTCCACCTTCAAACGGCTAGCTCTGCGCGCATTAAATGCCTGTCGCGCTCATCCCTCAGAAGGTCATGATTCAACTGCTCCCATCGCTCTCAAGTGCTCCAAGGGGAGGAAGGTGAGCCCCAAGGGCCTCACTTCTGTGAAATGTGCTGTGGATTCGACGACTAGCTTGGCGGTCCGGTCGGTTGCCTTGTGGGTTAAAGGCACACTGGTCGGCTCTTTTGTTTATAGCCATCTTATGGCACTTTTGCTTCCGCTGTTTATCTCTTTTGTCTATGTATGTATTTGGCCGGTCGGCCTCTCTTTTGTAATATCTATCCTTTTATCTATGTTAACTTCTGTTCTGTTTCTTGCTTCGGTTCTATGTGAATGAATGGAATTGATGCATGAACTTTGTAAGGAGGTGTGTATACTGCATTTCTGGGAAGTATACATGTCTCGAGTCTCGGATTATCTGATTTGTGATGCTAGGACCGAATGGATGGTTAAGCATTACAAGCCCGATAAACTAGGGTCTCACAAGGTTTTGGTATCAGAGCCATACTGACCGTAGTAACCCAAGTTTGGTCGTCTTTTAGGATATTTTGGAAAATCTTATTTTCAAAGTATCAAATGGTTTATGAAAGCTTAAGGAATTTTCAGAATTTATTCCTTACCTATCTTAGCTTTCTCTTCTCACCTTACTCTGATTTGAGTTTTGAAAGTTGTTTACCTCTCCTTTTTCAAAGATAGTTGTTGGGTTTGGGAACTAATGAGCTTGGCAAATTGAAGTGGTGGTTGCCCTCTACAAGGTTTTGAAGTTTCTGGAATGGATAAATTGCGACTGGAAGCTTGGATGCGAAACCTGGACAGCGATCTTTCAATTTCCGGACAGCAGGCTCAAAGGTTCCAAATGGGGTAGAAAATGAGAGGTTAATCCACTAAAAACTTGTGGGAATAGAAGGGTAAGATGTGATACTAGTTAGCTATGTATCTAACACTAATTTCATTGGCTGAACCTTGCTCTTTAGTGGTAATAGCCCTTACCTGCTATTCTGATTTTTATCTTCTCAATCAATTACTCGTTCATTCAATACGGGTTAGTTGCATTGGGAAGTTGCGCTTTGATTTGTGATTCGTTGCTGGGTTTGGAGTCTTTTTATAAGCATGTTTAAGTTTATACACTTGTTGTTTTCGGCTTTCGATTAGGGGGTATTCCATTCCCCTAGTCGCTAGCGCCGCTTTTTTGGCTTTGATTTTGAGTCTAGTTTTAACCAAAGTTTCTTGTAACAGATGGCGGGACGCACTGCAGCCGCCAAGGCGATCACCGTGGTCGACGAGGATCTTCCTCCTCCTCCGACCATGGCCGAGGTCCTTCTTGAGATCGAGCGCAACCGTGCGAGAGGATGGGAGGATTCTTCCGACGCCATCGCGCGCAACACTTCCGCCCTTACGGTGCTTCGTGATCCGGGCAAGGGGTGGACACCACCGCGTGGGGACTCGCGAGTTTCTTCGCACTCCAAATTTCCGCGTTCTCAGTGTCCGAGGACCGCTTAGACGCAGCATGACATCGACATCGGTTGAGCGAAAGCCAGATAGCGCAGCGCGAGGAGCACGAGAAGGCGCTGCTTCGCCGCACCACCGGAGGGTGCCGCTTTGTCTTGGTGGGAGAGCTTTCGCCATGCGGCCGACGGTCACACCGCCACCAGGAGGAGTTCCGCATCGCCTTCCGTCGGAGCCACATTCCTTCCAAATGATGAGGTCAAGAAGAAGGAGTTCTTGTCGCTCAGACAAGGACGTTTCTCCGTTACGGAGTACCTATACGAGTTTAACCATTTGGCTCGTTATGCTCCGGAAGAGGTGGCCACTGATGAGGCCAAGCAAGAGAAGTTCAAGGATGGTTTGTCCGAGGAGCTGTAGGACAAGCTATCTGTCGTTGACTTCCCGGATTTCCAGGCCTTGGTGGACAAGGCCATCGTCGCTGAGCACGCAGGGAGAGCACTTGTGGATTCCCGCAAGCGTAAGTGGGAGGCCCACAAGTCATCTAGGGCCAGCTATCCCCGCTTCAGTCCGTCTCAGGGGTCGCGTCAGCAGGCTTCAGCACCCCTGAGGCCATCCGCACCTGTTCTTCGTCCTTCGCAGGCCGTGTCCCAATCACGTGCACCTGCGAGTCAGCAGGGTGGTCCCCGCAATCCGGCTGCTGGGGTCACTTGTTTCGCCTGCAACCAGAAGGGGCATTATGCGAACCAATGCCCTAAGAAGATAGGAGCAGCCCCTCGTCCTAATGGAGGACGCGGGCAAGGAGGTGGTTCTTCTCAGGACCTGAAGATCGTCTCTGCTACCCAAGGCATGGGTAGTGGTCGCGTCAACCTCATCTCAGCAGAGGAGGCACAGGAGGCACCCGACGTCGTGCTAAGTACACTTTCTGTTAACTCTCATTCTGCTACTGTATTGTTTGATTCAGGAGCATCTCATTCTTTTGTTTCTGAGTCTTTTGCTGTTATTAGTGAGCTCCTTTTTACTCCATTGTTGGTCCCATTGCTCATTCGCTCTCCGGGTTCGGAGTTGAAAGCTGAATCTGAGTGTAGGGATGTTCCAATTGAAATCGAGGGAGTGAGATTCTTAGCAAATCTTATCCTTCTCTATTCAGCAAGTCTAGATGTAATTCTTGGTATGGATTGGTTGTCTCAGCATAAGGGACAAATCGATTGTGCTAAGAGGTGCGTCTCTCTATCTAGTCCTTCAGGCGAGCAGGTTCGCTTTTTGCCGAAGCTGCTAGGTCCGCATCTCTTCGCGATTAAAGCGAAGCCCGCTCTAGATATTAGTGAAGTCCCAACAGTTTGTGACTTCATTGATGTCTTTCTTGAAGATCTTCCAGGGATGCCACCGGTTCGAGACCTCGAGTTTGTCATTGAGTTGATTCCCGGTACCGCCCCGATTTCAAAGAGGTATTATCGGATGCCACCGAACGAGTTGGTGGAATTGAAGAAGCAACTTAGTGAGCTGCAAGAAAAAGGTTTCATCCGCCCTAGCTCATCTCCGTGGGGTTGTCCTGCAATCTTCGTAAAGAAGAAGGACAATACTTTGCATGATAAAGTTGATTACCGTCCGCTTAATGAGGTAACGGTAAAGAACAAGTATCCATTGCCCCGCATTGACGATCTCTTTGATCAATTGGCTGGAGCTCGAGTATTCTTCAAGATTGATTTGAGAGTGGGATATCATCAAGTTCGGATACGACCTGAGGATATTCCAAAGACGGCTTTCTCTACTCGCTACGGCTTGTATGAGTACACCGTCATGTCGTTTGGCTTAACCAATGCTCCCGCCTTGTTCATGAACCTCATGAATTCGGTATTCATGGAGTATTTGGATAAGTTTGTCGTGGTCTTCATCGATGATATTCTCATCTATTCCAAGGATGATGAGGAACATGATGAGCATCTGAGGCTTGTGTTAGGCAAGCTTCGTGAGCATCAGCTGTACGCGAAGTTCAGCAAGTGCGCATTCTGGTTGAAGGAAGTGGCCTTCCTGGGTCATGTTCTTTCAGCAAGAGGAGTGGCCGTTGACCCTAGCAAGGTCAGCGATGTTCTTTCATGGATCCATCCTACTTCAGTAACCGAAGTGCGGAGTTTTCTCGGTTTAGCGGGATATTATCGCCGTTTTATCGAGAACTTCTCCAAGATCGCGAAGCCGTTGACGGAGTTGCTTAAGAAGGACAAGAAGTTCTTGTGGTCCGATGCTTGTGAGGAAAGCTTCCAAGTACTCAAGGAGCGTTTGACCACCGCTCCTGTCCTCGTTCTTCCCGATATCCATCGAGGCTTCGATATCTTTTGCGATGCTTCTCATCGAGGGCTCGGTTGTGTCCTTATGCAAGAAGGCAAGGTAGTGGCCTATGCATCCAGGCAATTGAGACCTCATGAACACAACTATCCTGCCCATGACTTGGAATTGGCTGCTGTAATTCATGCACTTAAGATTTGGCGACATTACCTAATCGGTAATCGTTGCGAAGTGTATTCGGATCACAAAAGCCTTAAGTATCTGTTCACCCTGCTGGATCTGAACCTCAGACAAAAGAGATGGTTGGAGTTAATCAAGGACTACGACATGGGTATTCACTACCATCCGGGCAAGGCTAACGTCGTTGCCGATGCGCTCAGTCGCAAAGCGCATTGCAATATCTTGTTGCTCCAGGAGTGTCAACCCACTCTTCTGGAGGAATTTCAGCGTCTCAACTTGGGATTGGTTGAGCATGGTTCCCTCGCTGCCTTGGTTGTGCAACCAACCTTGGTGGATCGGATTAAGATCGCTCAGCAATCAGATGCTGGAGTGAGCCGTATCAAGGAAAATGTCAAGAACGGAACAGCCACATGCTTCTCTGAGGATGAGCATGGTGGTTCCAAAGGACCTGGAATTGCGGGATTTGATTCTCCGCGAGGCCCATGATTCGCCTTTGTCTATTCATCCAGGGGCCACAAAGATGTATCAAGATCTCCGTCAGGGATTTTGGTGGACCCGAATGAAGAGAGAGATTGCGAAGTTCGTTGCCGAGTGTGACGTATGTCGTCGCGTCAAGGCCGAGCATCAACGTCCAGCAGGACTGCTTCAGCCTTTGCCTATTCCTGAATGGAAGTGGGATTCGATCGGGATGGACTTTATCACCGGTCTACCCAGGTCGCCCAAGGGAAACTATGCCATTTGGGTCGTCATCGATCGGTTGACTAAAGTGGCTCATTTCATTCCTGTCAAGACACAGCTTCGCGTGGGACTCCTAGCTGAGCTCTATATCACCAGAATTGTAAGTTTGCATGGGATACCGAAGACGATCATTTCTGATCGTGGTTCTCTGTTCACTTTGCGATTCTGGCATAGTCTGCAAGAGGCTATGGGCACCCGTCTTACCTTTAGCACAGCATACCACCCCCAAACCGATGGTCAGACCGAAAGGGTCAACCAAGTGTTGGAAGACATGCTTCGTGCTTGTGTCCTCTCCTATGGAAAGAATTGGGAGAAATACTTGCCATTTGCCGAAGTTTTCCTACAACAGCAGTTTGAGCGGTCTCGGCATGGCACCTTTTATGCCTTATACGGGAGAAAGTGTAGAACCCGTTGAATTGGTTGGAGGCAGGCGAAGACCTTTCTTTGGCCCGACTCAATCAATGAGGCCGAGTCAAGTCCACTTATTCGTGATCGCCACGCACGGCCCAATCCAGGCAAAAGAGCTATGCGGATCGCCGTCGACGTGAATTGAGCTTCGAGCCAGATGACTTTGTTTATCTCAAGGTCTCTCCTTGGAAGGGCCATAGCGTTTTGGCGTCAAGGGCAAGTTAGCTCCTCGATATGTCGGTCCTTACCGCATTATCGAGAAGAAAGGAGCTGTTGCCTATAAGTTGGAATTGCCAGCTGCACTTCAGGGAGTACATGATGTGTTCCATGTGTTCCAATTAAAGAAGTGTCTTCGTGTTCCAACTGAGGAAGCTCCGTTGGAAACTCTCGATGTCCAAGAAGATTTGACCTATGGCGAGCACCCTGTTCGCATACTCGATGAGGCTGAACGAAGAATAAGGAATAAAGCCATCAGATTCCTTAAAGTTCAGTGGTCGAACCATTCTGAGGATGAGGCTACTTGGGAAAGGGAAGATCGTCTCCGTGCAGACTATCCATCTTTCTTTGCTGAGTGAGCCAAATCTCGGGACTAGATTTTTCTAAGGGGGGGAGGTTTTGTAACATCCGAAAAATGGATTTGTGTTTCAAGTGTAAGAAAATCAGGAGAAATTAAAACTTTTCTTGCATCTTGAAGTCATAGGTCATTTCTGTAATTCTTGATTTAAGGAATTATGGAAATCACCATGAGAATCCTCAATTGACTACAATCAAAAGCCTCCTTGGCATATATCTCATGCCAAACCCTCAGAGATATTTCTTCTGAGTTCTAGGGAGGCTTGGCAACACCTCTGAATTATCTCATGATTTTTAGAAATTATTTGATAATTTTTGGAGGCGAGTCAAAGCTTGGTCAAACCATAGCTTTCGCCTTCTGGAATTTCTGGAAGAAAATTCAGTACATTAGAATCTCTGGAAATTTCATATGAGGTTCCTCCGGTCGTCAGCAAACTCCAGTTAAAATTTCATAATTTTTGGAGCTTGCTTGCTACCTTAAATAATTCCTCAAAAATCAGTTATTCAAATTCAAACCCTAACTGGTTTTCACTGTACCTTGGGATTGAGTCGGACTCGGGCTCGAGCCACGGGACTCGGTCCAGTCCACTAACTGTACCAACTCGGTCATTCGGGCGCTAGGGTCGTGAGCCGTTGGATCGGCATCGAACGGTCTTCGACCAGCCGAACGATGGAGTCGTTTTAATCCACCCGATCTAACTCAGCCGTTGGATCGGCATCGAACGATCTTCGACCAGTCGAACGATGGGATCGTTTCAATCCACTCGATCTAGCCCAGCCGTTCGATTTCAATCCGACGACCAACGAGTCGTCTCCTTCCTCTGTCCGCGCGCGCGTGAGCCCCGCCATGGCGTGCGCAGAGGAGAAAAGCAGTGGTGTGCAGTCCACTCTATGTCCACCTTCAAACGGCTAGCTCTGCAGTATTAAATGCCCGTCGCGCATCCTCGAAGGTCATGATTCAACTGCTCCCATCGCTCTCAAGTGCTCTCATGGCGTTGTTGACCGGACCGAAAACCGGCCGTTGCTCACTTGCCATTGCTCTATTTAAACTCCTTTGCTTCACCCTTAGCTTCCTTTAGCACTTTCGCAACTCCAACTAGCACTCACCAGCTTGCTTAAGCTGCAGTCCCTCGCAATCTCTTCGACCGCCATTGTTGAGTGTGGAGTTTCGGTGGAGGCGGTGCAGCGGGGGTTTTCTTCTTCAAGTCCTTGCCCCCTCTGCTCCCCCTTTACTCTTTGGAGCTTAACTCTCACTCGGTTTGGTTCTCTCTGTGCCTGTGTCAGCCGTGGCTAGCGAGAACCTTACCGCATGCTCGGATACTGTCACGGAGCCACTCCGTGGGTCTCTAGTCGTTCTCCAGCTCAGGTACTTTCACCTTACCCTAAAGGAGCTTAGGTGTGTTCTCGTTGTTCTTTTGGTATCGTCCGTTCGGGAGTTCTCCCGAGCCGTACCTACTCGGCCGCACTCCGTGGTCGTACCACCGTAGCAGCCATACTCCGACCAGTCACCGTAGCTTAGTCGTAAGTTCTACTACGACTTGTACCTAGTCGTAGGTCTTACTACGACTATGCCATGGGCATAAGTACTTCTACGACTAGTACCCAGTCGTAAGTTCCATTACGGCTTGTACCTAGTCGTAAGTTCTCCTACGACCCTTAACTGGTCGTAAGTTCCTCTACGACTTGAACTTAGTCGTAAGACTTGCTACGACTATGTGATAGTCGTAGGTTTTTTCTACGACCACTACCTGGTCGTAAGACCTTCTTTCGGTCGTATCTTTGGCAATAAGAATCCAAATCAATCGGTTCTTGTTGCTAAATTCTTTAGGAATTACTCTTGTGCTACTGTAAAATTTTTAGGATTTTTGAGAAAGTTGGCTGTTGAGTCTTTGCGTTTTATTCGTTCTTATCGGTTGCTTTTCGCCTTCTCGTTAGGATCCGAAGAGCACATTGACAACATAAGTGATCCCCAGCTACATCTTGACCCGCAGCAAACAGGCAAGCAGTTTGATCATGTTAATCCCATTATTTTTCAAGTCTAATATATTATTTTCAACTTGTATGTATGCATTGCTATTTTGTTGTCAAGTTATGGTTAGTATCCTATAGCTGCATAATCTGTAGGACTTGTTTATCCTCTACTACCATGAGCTTAGGTTATTTGCTGATAAGGGCATGACCCCTATGGATACAACCACAATTGCTATGCTTGCTATTCCAATTACAAGAGTCTGTCCAATTACTCGGGGCGTGTTCACAACCTACTTATCGTAAATTCGTTTCTAGGGTGAGTGTATTATTTGAGAACTCTATGATGCTTTGCCTAATGGAGATGATTTACTTGTACTTAGGAATCTAGGACTACGACCAATTCAAGAAGGTCTCGACCCGATTCACGTGCAGTTTACCACTTCAAGAAGGCCTACGACCGTTGGACTCGTTGGACACAATTCACGACCAAAGATAGCACGTATTCCTCAAGACCCCATAGGGCCATCCCTACGACCAAGTCTTCACTGAGATACACGACATTAGGTGTTGCGTCACCGTTTGGGAACTAATAGGACTTTGTAAACGTGACGAGGTCGGAGTCCGGTTGTGTACGCCTCACCCCACTACCGCACAACCCTAGGTCGACCTCCTCACGTCCCTATATATATACAAGAGCGCCATAGTTTAGAGGCGGTTTTTCTTAGATTATTCTCGCCAATTGCGGTTTGCCGATTATCGGTTTGAGGAACCCCACTTGTAAACTTCATCCATATCCGCAATACAATTGATTGCATCTACCTTGTTCTTGTGAGTTGCTTGATTGCTTGCGGGAACAATAACCTTCGTGGTAAGGTCGATCGCGTGCAAGCGTGGTCGATAACGACAGCGCGTCTTGGTGTAGCGAATTGCGGTGACGATCTGTTGGTCGGAAGCCTCAAAGCGTCAACGTCCTCACGACGAACCAAATCGAACCTATCGGAAGATCGGGCCACCGTGACTCATCATTTGCTGTGGTCGGAGTTCGATGGATGGACTCTGGTCACTTAGTAGCTTTCGATTTGAAATTGCTTAGAAATGCTTAGCTTCGGTAGTACTGGGCGATCATCGATTTTAGTCGATGATCTTGATCACACATATAAGTATTAGGTCATTACAACCAGCAATTGTGCTTTGTTATTTTGTAAAGTCAAAATCTGAAAATGGGAAAACTGATTTGGACTTGGGCAAGTGGTCGGATGGTGGGTTATTGGGTTTGTGGATGTCTTGCCTAAGTCAACAAGGACCGAACATCTTGTTACACTAAACCAAGTATTTTTGCGTGCTAACCACGCGAGAGGGATATGGGACCTCTCTTGACTAAGTACTTTGGCGTGTGTTATCTCCAGTCGCAGGAGGGGGTTGTGTGTGTTGTGTGAAACATGATATGTGGTCGTGTTCTTGTGTTGGGTGTGCGGTGGTGGAGATTCCGGGTAGGCTCTCCACCTCGAGGAGCGTCGTAGTTGTCCAAGGCTTTACCCGGGAAGGGTAGTTGACCGAGGCTTTACGATGACTCCGACACAACGTATGGGTTTCTATCCATACGGGCGGCTCGAGGGGTAATACACAATATTAGAAATATCTCGTAAGACTTAGCCGTGCCGGTATACCTACGGAAGTGTGCTTAATAGCTTGGCAAAAAGGCGGTCTGGCGTGTGGTTACATTGGTACACCCTCGCAGGATAAAACTATTCAATAGCCTCGCCCCAGGTTATGGACACGCTTGGGGAGGTCTTCCAAGAGTTAGACTACAACCTTTTAAACTAAAATTTGACATGGTTGGTATGAATGGGTAATTCATGCTATTGTTGTGGTGACTAAGGGTTTAGTCACTTCCAAGACTGTTGTTGTCTTCTATCTACTGTTATATTGTTGTCTTTCTCGGTTACTTGAACAGTAAAAACAGATTTGTCAACTTGCTTTTAAATGTACTACATTATTGCAAATAAAGATTGCTTTGTGCTGAAAATGAAACCTACAGCCTCCACTCGAAAGCTTGCATATAGTTGTGTACAGGTCTGTTACTCTACACGTAAGTCTTACGAGTACATTCAAAGTACTCACCCGGCTTTGCTGGGCTCTTTGTTGCAGGGGAGGAAGGTGAGCCCAAAGGGCCTCACTTCTGTGAAATGTGCTGTGGATTCGACGACTAGCTTGACGGTCCGGTCGGTTGCCTTGTGGGTTAAAGGCACACTGGTCGGCTCTTTTGTTTATAGCCATCTTATGGCACTTTTGCTTCCGCTGTTTATCTCTTTTGTCTATGTATGTATTTGGCCGGTCGGCCTCTCTTTTGTAATATCTATCCTTTTATCTATGTTAACTTCTGTTCTGTTTCTTGCTTCGGTTCTATGTGAATGAATGGAATTGATGCATGAACTTTGTAAGGAGGTGTGTATACTGCATTTCTAGGAAGTATACATGTCTCGAGTCTCGGATTATCTAATTTGTGATGCTAGGACCGAATGGATGGTTAAGCATTACAAGCCCGATAAACCGGGGTCTCACAGGCTGGGCGGGGGATGGTCTATCCATACCAGGAAGGGGCAGTGTAGCACGGTGCCCAGCTGGTGCAGGGTTACGCCAGGGTCCAGGTGGACATGGTACATGATAATTTCATAGCCATCCCGCTAGAGATCCGCCCGAACGAAGACATCAGAACACTAGGGGATGCCATGCACACTTTTATCCAGTGACCTAAGAAGGATATCGCCCTGTACCCTGCAGTGCCGCAATCTCGACACGATCATGCCTCTCCATCAGGACCCTCGATGACTCCACCTCATCCTTCGCTTCAGAAGGAACAAGAAAAGCATGTCACTGTATCGGTTCCTGAGTCGTCTCATGGGAAGATGTGCCACAGGCAACTTAAGGCCAAATCAAAATCGAAGAACATTAAGGTGCCTTCCAAGCCCGAAAAAATATTTCGTCAGAAGTCCATTGGCCCCCGACAAAGTGCTAGCCCGCGTTGGAGTAGCTTGTCAGTCTTTGCATGCCTGGTACATGCAAACGACCCAACATGAGGGGTATGATACTGGAATAACCGTCAAATACACGAAGGAGCATTTCTTCCATGAGTCGGTGAGAGACCATGTGAGAGGTCCTCCACTCTGAGTGATGAGTATTTGACAAGTGTGTTGATTAGATTGAGAATTGAGGTTTTCGGGTTGGGCAGTTTCTGGGCTGAGTCAGGGAAATCGGAACTACCGCTGTGTATGGAGCGGAAGTTCCGATTAATCGGAACTACCGGTGTTGGAAAAAGGAACTTCCGATTTACCTGGGTTTTGGTTTCGGCTGAAGAGAATCGGAACTTCCGCACATGGGGTAGCGGAGTGTCCGATAATACTGGTATTGAGATTTCTCTGAGACGAAAATCGGAATAGAATTTTTGGACGTGCGGATGTTCCGAAGATCGGAAGTTCCGCAGTGGTAAGCACGGAACTTCCGATAATTCTGACAAGTGCGGATGTTCCGGAAATCGGAACTTCCGCTGTGGTAAGTGCGGAACTTTCGATTGTGTCCAGAACTGTGCAGAGAAGATTATTTTGTGGATTTTGATCTTGTATGAGTTTGAGTCTTATACAAATGTTGATGCTATGTTATTGTGCAATGCTATGTGATGTGTTTTTGTCTGTGTTGACTGCAGGGCATCAAGATGGAGTCGTGGCGAGACACGTGGACGGACTAAGCGCCGGAGGCGTTGAGGTCGAACGGTCGGGATGTGTCAAGACGGCGTGAATCTTGAAGCGGTTGCGAGTCGTGCACAACAAGGTGTCGGAGGCTTCGGAAGGTGCGCAAAGGCGAAGGGTCTTTTCGCAAAGCGGCAAAAGTGGAGGCGGTTCCGTTCGGGTGTAGCGGGCTTAATGGGTTGGAGGCCCATTAGCCAAGGCTATAAATAGGGGAGAACCCTGGAGTTAGGGTTAGACTTTGAGAGAGAAAATTAGGGTTAGCTCCACCAAAAGGGTGTGTTTTGCTTTTTGAGTTGTGGAGTTGATGAACTGAAACCTATTGTAATCATTCCTCTTTGTGTTACCTCTGTAATCCATGTTTCAATTCAATGAAATCTGAGGTTTCTATTACTTGATTTTGCAACTATCTCTCTCTCTGTTCATGTTGAATATCTAGGGTTTTGGCATATCTTTTGTTTCGTTTTATGAAATAGCATGAAACTTCATATCTAGAATCGTTTTGGTATTGCTATTACTTCCTCAAAGTTTCATGCTCTAAGAATCTGAGAATCTCGCTTATCATTGGTTTTGGTCTTTCTTGCCCCTTCTTCAAGAAATCCGTTTTTGGTTCGATTATTGAATCTTTGGTTGCGATTCTTCTCCATAAGGTCAAGATGGTGTTTAGGATGATGTCCTGTAAAACTTGACCTGAGAAGAGCATTCAAGATTAAGTAGTTTGGATTTTTGAGCAAAAACCGAACGCTACATTCTTAGCTCAGATAATCGGAACTTCCGATTTTAGGCGTGAAGTACATAAGCGGAACTTCAGCGCTATACACACAAGGAACTACCGCGGTGTACTTCCTTAACTTCCGATTTCGGAAGAACGACTGAAACTTGGTTTTGTTATTTGATCTTGTTTCATTTACTTTCTTTAGATCTTGAGAGATCTTGGTAGGTGGTTTTAAATACTGAGAAGGGAGTATTAATTTTAAGGCACCATTCACCCCCTCTGCTGCCATTTCGGTCCTTCAATTGGTATCGAGCGGTTAGCTCTTCTTTATAGATCTTAACCGGTCGGTTGAGCCATGGCAACGGACAAGTATTCCACCAAGCCTCCGGTTTTGATGGTCCGGATTACCCTTCGGAAGAGCCGAATGGAAACGTATATCCGTGCTCGGGGTATGCCATCCGGAGAAAGGTGAAAGTCGGTTTCTTTGTCCTGCCGATGAGAACATCAATGTGGGAAATATGGTCGATGTTGAGGCAAATGCTAAGGCAAGGAACATTATCATTCGTGGTTTGAGCGTATGAGTTTGATCGTATTTCTCATTTGATTTACGCTTATGACATCCGGGTGACCCTCGATGCATACCATGAGGGCACCACTCGATTAAGACGGTTCGACAAGACCAGTTCAAGCGAGAATACAGTAAATTTGAGATGCTTGCTGGTGAATCTCTTGACGAGTGCTTTTCGCGTTTTTATAAGATTTTGAGCAACCTCCGAGCTGTCGGTCTTACATACCCCGACTCGGATAACGCTCGACAGATGCTTTCGACTCGATCTTCGTGTTTGGGAGATGAAAGTGACTACCATCAAAGATAGCACGGACCTCTCGACCCTGACTCTTGATGCGCTTTACTCGCGCCTCAAGACTCACGAGATTGACATTGTCTCTCGAAGGTCGAAGTCACAGTCGATGGCTTTAGTCATCGATCCCACTTCGGATCTTCTTACGAAGTCGACACGTGGGTTCACCTAGGCGCTCTCGTGACATAACCGATGATCGCTAGAGCGACTTGAGGATGAACAACTAGCACTCCTAGCTCGGAAGTTTTCTTATGCTTACAAGAGGAGGAGGGATGGTAAAAGAGGAGGTCTGTGATTTGTTTGAGTGTGGTGGCCCCAACCACATCCGAGCAAACCGTCCCAAGCTTGGGAAGGGCAAAGGTGACTATGGCGGACCAAGCAAGAACGACTACATCGACAAGAACCGCAACACGAAGCCCTCAAAGACTGATCAAGGCAAGAAGAAGTTCCGCAACTTTGGGAAGGCAAAGAAGTCGCTCCATCGCGTCCTCACCGCCTCGATTTAACCGGACACCAGCGAGGTGGAGGGTGGAGCGACGATGATGGGAAGGACGATCATGATCCCAAGGACGACGGCAACTTCTCGGCATGTGCTTCATGGCCCTCGGGCGAATCGAGCGACAATGAGTGTACTCGACTCGATGAGGTTAGTCCCACTTATGACCAGCTTAATGATGCTTTTCTTAAGCTAGGTAGATTTCATGCTAAGTCTAGGGCTAAGTGTTACGTGTTGGAGAAGGAAGTAGCTAGACTATCACGGAGCTTACTTTACTTACATCCGCTCCCTCCCGTGATGATTGTGACACTTGTCGTGCTTTGCTTGATGACATGGAAAAACTAAGGACCTTGCATGATAGTGTGTCCTCTGAACTTGACATGATTAAGGTAGAGAACATTAGCCTTCTTCTCAATTAGAGATGAGTAGGGTAGCACCTCCTTCATCCACTACTATTGAGGCTATTGCTTGCACCTCATGTGAGGTTAAGGACAATTCATTTAGAGGTCTTTATACCATGTTGCTTGATCTGCACTCAAACTTGTGAAAATTGTAATAATCTCAAGATGAACCTAAAGCAGGCGAACACAAAATTGTTGAATTCAAGTCGCGCTACTAGAGCCTATTGTTTCTTGTTTAAACTGTCCTAAGTTAATCTGTTGAATTAGAATCAGATATCTAAGCGCTTTCAAGAAATGATTGATCACGAAGAACAAATTGGCTCAAGATGCTTCTAAGGACCTTGTTAGCTCACCTTGCAATCATTGTAATAAACTAAAATATGATTTGGTTGCATTGGATGAAAAATGTGTGAAACTAACTAAGGACCTTCTAGAGACACAATCATCTCGCTTGTATTGTGTGTCTTTGGGAAGAAGCCTAAGGGTTTGGTAGAGACGCCTAGTAACGTGAACCAATCGATAGCAGAGGACTGTCCCCCAAAGTCGGTTGTGCGTGCACAAGCCAATCTTTCCTCTTTGTTGGTTCTTCTTCGCTCCTTACCTTCTGTTTGTCCCTTCTTCCCTGCTCTTCTTGCACCTCTCTCTTTCGGGAGTGTCGGTATCTTATGAACACTCTCGAGAGGTTTGTAGGAGGCAAGAAGAAGCTCAATCTCATTCTAGACAAATCTAAAATTTGCAGATTTAATCGTGGTCTAGGATATGATATCCGAGGAGGGTATGAGGAAGCATCCACCTGTCGTGCTCAAAACCATAGCACTAGGTGTGATCAAAACTAAGCCCAGGACTGAGAAAGTCAATTTTAAATCAGCGGGTTTTGTTCAAAGGATTTACGACAAGGTGATTCCACTGCAGCTTCGCCCCTCGTAAGGCGGAAGTATCATTGCACCTTCATCGTAAAGATGGACATTTAGTTGATCATTGCTTCAGGCGCGCCAAGATCGCGCGTAGAGACCGTGTTGAGTCTCTTAGGCACATTCAGGGTCAGCCCGAGATCTTGAGTGCACCTAAGACCAACACGAGGTCTAGGTTTGTTCCATCTGATGATTTTGGGCAGCATCGAGGACTTGGTTTTTCTGAGTTTTCTGAGTTTCGTCCTCATGCTCCTTTTGGTCGTAACTTCCGCCGTCCTGAGGGTAGATCTCGGTTTTCCTTTCGAGATAGCTACCCTCGGCGAGATCAGCATGTTACTGGCACTTCGACTCGCTCTTCCATAGCAATCGGATCCAAAGAACAGTGAGATCTTTGACTTTTTGAGTGACAGAGAGCGAGGGTAGATAGAGGTCGGTCTTGCTTGACTACTTCATCTGCTCGCCGTGTTACTCAAGATTGGGTGCCAAAATCACCGTTGATTCACCCGAAGATCGAGACTTTACTGCTTGACTCGTGGTCGCCGGCCGGGAAGGAAAGGTCCGGATTGTAGACTCGTTGTTCACGCCATATGACCGGTGAGTCTCGCTGGTTTTCTTCCCTAGCCCGTGCTCCGGTGATGAGACGATCACCTTCGAGATGCTTCATTTGGGCGCGTCATCGCTAAAGGTACTGTGAGCATTAATGATTCTTTTATTTTAAAAGATGTTGCCTTAGTAAGTAAGTCGCAAGATAACTTTCGGTCTCTCACCACCGATGATGGTTTCGAGGTGAGCTTTAAGAAAAACAATTGCAAAATTCTTGATTCTTCTGTAGTCTAGTTTATGGATTTCTCGTTATGGGAGGATCTTTCGTGCTGATTTTTCCGGATCTTCCGTGATCCTCTCCGATGTTTAATTGCTTCAATCCCGTGATTTGACTTTCGCATAGGAGACTTGGTCATATAGGATTTGATCATCGACCGAGTTAGCGCCACGATCTCATTCGTGGTTTGCCAAAACTCAAAATGGTCAAGGATCTTGTTTGTGCTCCTTGCCAAGACGGCAAAATGGTTGCCGCTTCACATCCTCCGCATAAAGGACTATGACAGATGCACTGTGTCAATCGCCCATATGGACACATGGGACCGGCTAGAGTGCAATCGAGGGAGGAAGTGGTACGTACTTGTCGTGGTCGATGACTTCTCGAGGTATTCTTGGGTGTTTTTCTTAGCCTCAAGGATGAGACGCTTACTCTTTTTCGTGGTCTTTTTAGTAGGCTTTCTGTTGAGCTCCCAGGTGCATTACGAGCAATTCGCACTGATAATGGCACCGAGTTCAAGAATTCCTACTTTGAGAGTTTTTGTGGTGAGACAGGTGTAGAGCACCGCCTCGCCTCCATCGCCCCCAACAAAATGGCGTAGTGGAGAGGAAGAATCGCACCTTGGTCGAGATGGCCGGGACGATGCTTGATGAGTACTCTACACCTAGGAAGTTTTAATGAGGCAATTGCTACCGCTTGTCATGTTTCTAATGAGTTTTTCTTCTGCACTCTTGCATCGCACTTCTTATGAGTTGAGATATTGGCGAAAACCCAGCGTCTCGCATTTTCGTGTGTTTGGTTGCAAGTGTTTTATTCTGAAGTCTAGGAACCTAGATAAGTTCGAGTCACGATCTTGTGATGGGATCTTTCTGGGTTACTCGACTTCTTCTCGTGCCTATAGAGTCCAGAATCGCGAGTCTAGTAAATTGTTAGAGACTCAGTGAGGTGACCTTCGATGAGGCCACCAGGGACTAGGCCCGACATCTCGTGTTCCTTAGAGCGATCGAGTCCATCTTTGTGGACGATGAGGAGGATGGAGATGAGGGTTGTTTACCCGATCCAGTTCCTTCTCCTCCTCTTGAGGTGCCTTCTTCCACCGCACCTCGAGGAGATCAGCCCTTACCTTCTGCTTCTTCTGAAGCTAGTGGCTCTGCTCCTATCTCATCCGATCATGAGGTAGAGGCCACGCCTTCATCTCACCTGGACCTCCAAGACACATTCAAAAGGACCATCCTTCGAGCGGATCATTGGAGACCTCTTTGAGCGTGTCACACGCTCTAAGGCCGGTTTGTCTCTCTTCTCTCCATTCGCCTTCGTCGCCTCATTTGAGCCCAAAGACGTTTGTCATGCTCTATCTGACGAGTCTTGGACAAACGCTATGCATGAGGAGTTGGAAAACTTTGAAAGAAACAAGGTCTGGTCTCTTGTTGAGCCCCCTCAAGGTCACAATATCATTGGGACCAAGTGGGTGTTCAAGAACAAGCAAAGTGAAAATGGGTTAGTCATTCGAAACAAGGCTAGGCTGGTAGCTCAGGGTTACTCTCAAGTTGAGGGTCTAGATTTCGAAGAGACCTTTGCCCCTGTAGCTAGACTTGAAGCCATTAGAATCCTGCTTGCCTTTGCAGCTTCTAAGGGTTTCAAGCTTTTTCAGATGGATGTCAAGAGTGCCTTCCTCAATGGCCTTATTGAGGAAGAAGTCTATGTCAGACAGCCTCCTGGTTTCAAGAACCCCAAATACCCTAACCATGTCTACAGGCTTTCCAAAGCTTTGTATGGACTCAAGCAGGCTCCCAGAGCTTGGTATGAAAGACTTAAGTCCTATCTGCTCAGCCATGGTTTTGAGATGGGTAAAATTGACAAAACCTTGTTCATCTGCCGTTTTGGCACTGATCTTCTGCTCGTCCAGATCTACGTGGATGACATTATCTTTGGCGGCTCCTCGCATGCTCGCTTTCTCTTTTCCGATGTCATGAGCTCGGAGTTTGAAATGAGCATGATGGGCGAGTTGAGCTTCTTCCTTGGCTTCCAAATCAAACAGACTCGGAGGGTACCTTTCTTCATCAAGGCAAATATACTCGAGACCTCCCGAGCGTTTCGACATGAATGATGGAAAGCCAAGATCAACTCCAATGGCATCTACACCGCTCTGATCCGATGAAGACGGCGAACCCGCTGACCAAAAGGATTTTAGGAGCATGATTGGCTCTCTCTTGTACCTCATGTACCTCGAGACCGGACATACACTTTTCAGTGTCTTTGTGCTCGGTTTCGAGCTTCTCCTCGCGTATCTCACCGTCAAAGGTGAAGCGCATCTTCGGTACCTTCGAGCTACTATTGACTATGGTATCCGGTACTCTTCCTCTTCTTGTCTATCTCTTAGAGCCTTCTCCGATGCTGATTTCACCGGGTCAGAGGATAGATAGGAAGAGCACTTCCGCACTTGCCAATTCATTGGCACTTCTCTCGCCTCCCGGTCGCCGAGGAAGCAATCCGGTGTTGCGCAATCCACTGCAGAGGCCGAGCACGCTGTCGCAGCCGATGTCGTAGTCAAGTGCTTTGATGGTCTCGACCTGCAGGATTTCGGGCTATCTATCGATCGCGTTCCACTCTTCGTGATAACACGTCTGCGATTTGCATTGCCAAGAACCCAATGCAACATTCTCGGACCAAGCATATTGATATCGATATCACTTTCTTCGAGACCATGTAGAGAAGGGCGACATTGTGCTCCGGCCAGTGGAGAGTGAGCACCGGCTTGGCGATATCTTCACTAAGCCTCTGGGCGACTCTCGGTTTTCACTCTGCGGGGAGAGCTTGGGGTGGTTTGTCCTTACAGATCACTGTGAGGGGGAGCTTTGTGCTACTCTCAGTATCATATTATATCATATTATATTATATTATACGCTTACTCCTTCTGGTTTCATTTCTTTTAATATTTGAATCAAGTCCTTCCAAAGATAGGTTAGAGCGTTTCTCTTGCCACATTGCTTTGATCGCCACTTCTTGTCTTGTGCTTCTAGGATGTCGCTTATTAGTCGTCTCTTCCTCTCTAAGTAGAGCTTACTCACCTCTTATAGGTTCTAGCAGGTCGGGCCACCCTTGGGTAGACAGAGGGCAGTGTTTGCTCCTTAGTGTTTGTGTAGATCACCTAATAGTCCTAGAATCATATGGGGTAGATAAGAATCTGTCGAGCGATAGTTTTCTATATCTTTTCTATGCTCTAAAGGACTGCTTTTTTTTCGTTTACTTATCGCTTTCGCTTTTGTTCCTTTGGTTGTGGGAGTTACTCTTGGTTATTCCATATTCTTAATTGTGTCATAACTCAACTTTGAACTAAAAGATGCATCTCATTCTCAAGGGAATCGGACTTTGTATTTCATCAAGCATTGCATGATAATCAAATGGAGCCTTGTTTATTATCCCTTATGATCTGCTTTCATCAGATTACATCTTGCCATGATTTATGCTAAACTGCTAAATCTATCATGTCTTTTTATGTGTAGTTTAGTCTTTGCCATGCTAAGGTGTTTAAAAATGCTAAACTTGAATTAAAATCTTGTCATGATAGCTCTTGAGACTAGTCTGGTTGAAACTATCCTTTTATGATTTTCGCCATGTCAAGTAGGCTGAGTTGAGTCCTGAATGTCTTTTGAACTTTTGAGTAAGCTCAGTTTGGTAAGAAACATGACTTATCTCTAATCACTGGCCTAAAAACTTCAAAAGCAAAAATGATCTCTTTTGTGCGAAAAAACTGATCTCACCAAATCTTTCTCATGAGACGGCTTGCCATTGCACTAGGCATGAACTCAGGGGGAGCCTTGGATGACCTAAGATCACCTCCTTAAGTCTGTTGCTTGGAGTGGTCGCATAAGGCTTGAGATCTAGCACATGGTTTAAAATAATAATAAAATAGTTGAAGCTTAGGAGGCAGTTGTGGATGGCACCTAGTCCAGAGCTTGCTTTACTGAGATAAAACTATAAAAAGTCTTCAGAAAAAGAAAATTGTGATAAAATTGCTTATCTCTAAAGAGACCAAGTCCTGGATAAAATGAGTCCTTCTTCAACTGGTAGCACTCTAAACTGTTCAGTATGAGTCTTCTTGGTTCAACTTAGATTATTTGACATGGCTTGCATCATCCTTGGATATCTTTAGCTAGATTTCAATCTTGACTTATTTGACCTGCTAAAGAACTGGATCATTAATCAGATTATGGACTTTCTGTCTTAGCTCTTCTATACATCGATTGTCATGATCTTGATAGCATTCTTCTGTGTTATGGCTTGGTGTAATACTCTAATAGTCATTTTGGATAATCTACATGGCTCCTAATGCTTAAAATGAACATCATATAGTCTTTTCCTCCCTTTTCTACATATTGATGATTTTATTGCCAAAGGGGAGAATGTGTGAGAAAAGCCTTACAAGAAAAGCCTTGAGTTTTGTGCAAAAATTGCTCTTTCATCTCATCTCAAGTCTTTCTCTTTTTGTCAACTTGGTCTTGAGCTTAATTCTCTTGTTTAGACCTTGGTTGACTGTAATCTCAAACTCATCTTATGCTTTTTTCGGTAATTGTCAATATACTCATCAAGGGGGAGATTGAGAGACCATGTGAGAGGTCCTCCACTCTGAGTGATGAGTATTTGACAAGTGTGTTGATTAGATTGAGAATTGAGGTTTTCGGTTGGGCGCTTTAAAAGTGAGTCGGAAATCGGAACTACTGCGTGTATGGAGCGGAAGTTCCGATTAATCTAACTACGGTGTTGGAAAAAGGAACTTCCGATTTACAGGTTTTGGTTTGGTGAAGAGAATCGGAACTTCCGCACATGGGGTAGCGGAGTGTCCGATATCTCGGTATTGAGATTTCTCTCGAGACGAAAATCGAATAGAATTTTTGGACGTCGGATGTTAGAAGATCGGAAGTTCCGCGATGTAAGCACGGAACTTCCGATAATTACGACAAGTGCGGATGTTCGAAATCGGAACTTCCACGTGGTAAGTGCGGAACTTCCGATTGTGTCGAGCTCGCGAGAGAAGATTATTTTGTGGATTTTGATCTTGTATGAGTTTGAGTCTTATACAAATGTTGATGCTATGTTATTGTGCAATGCTATGTGATGTGTTTTTATCTGTGTTGACTGCAGGGCATCAAGATGGAGTCGTGGCGAGACACGTGGACCGGACTAGGCGCTGGAGGCGTTGAGGTCGAACGGTCGGGATGTGTCAAGACGGCGTGAATCTTGAAGCGGTTGCAGTCGTGCACAACAAGGTGTACGGAGGCTTCGGAAGGTGCGCAAGGGGCGAAAGGGTCTTTTCGCAAAGCGGCAAAAGTGGAGGCGGTTCCGTTCGGGTGTAGCGGGCTTAATGGGTTGGAGGCCCATTAGCCAAGGCTATAAATAGGGGAGAACCCTGGAGTTAGGGTTAGACTTTGAGAGAGAGAAAATTAGGGTTAGCTCCACCAAAAGGGTGTGTTTTGCTTTTTGAGTTGTGGAGTTGATGAACTGAAACCTATTGTAATCATTCCTCTTTGTGTTACCTCTGTAATCCATGTTTCAATTCAATGAAATCTGAGGTTTCTATTACTTGATTTTGCAACTATCTCTCTCTCTGTTCATGTTGAATATCTAGGGTTTTGGCATATCTTTTGTTTCGTTTTATGAAATAGCATGAAACTTCATATCTAGAATCGTTTTGGTATTGCTATTACTTCCTCAAAGTTTCATGCTCTAAGAATCTGAGAATCTCGCTTATCATTGGTTTTGGTCTTTCTTGCCCCTTCTTCAAGAAATCCGTTTTTGGTTCGATTATTGAATCTTTGGTTGCGATTCTTCTCCATAAGGTCAAGATGGTGTTTAGGATGATGTCCTGTAAAACTTGACCCGAGAAGAGCATTCAAGATTAAGTAGTTTGGATTTTTGAGCAAAACCCGAACGCTCGTTTCTTAGCTCGTGATAATCGAACTTCCGATTTTAGGCGTGAAGTACATAGCGGAACTTCAGCGCTATACATCATGGAACTACCGCAGTGTACTTCCCTGAACTTCCGATTTCCAGAAGAACAGCCTGAAACTTGGTTTTGTTATTTGATCTTGTTTCATTTACTTTCTTTAGATCTTCAGAGATCTTGGTAGGCTGGTTTTAAATACAGTAAATGGGAGTATTAATTTTTAAGGCAGCATTCACCCCCTCTGTTGCCATTTCGGTCCTTCAGTCGGGCCACTTCGTCGTGGGCTTCAACGACTTATTCGACCTATTCAACCTCGCTGCCCACGACACCTCACTTCTACGATGCTGGACACTGTAAGTGTGTACAATCAAGTTCTACACTCACATAATACCGATAAATATCACAACTCATTACTTATGTATAGATACATGATAAAACATGTCCATCGACGGAACGAACCGATGGGTTTCCTCGACCCACACGTTATCTCTGAGCAAACCATCAATGAATACGTATCCTACATCGTCGAATACATAACGACGGGATTGCTTGCTCAGGACGACAAAGACTACATAATGGTGTCGTACAACCAGAAGTAAGTGCTTCACTACTTGCTATACAAATTTCATTTGTACTTTATACGCAGCACGAACTTTGGTTTATGACTATAGCGACATATATGAGTAGGTTCCACTGGATCTTATTAGTCCTTATACACAAAAGAACAAGGAAATATACCTTGATTCCCTACTAAACAAAAACCATGATTTCACCTTTCTGAAAGAAATACTCGACATGCATGCTCATTTCCTCCATACATAACTCTATTGTAGTCTTCCTTCTTTTAAAATGGCCGATGATAACTTTTTGGAATCATACAGGTCGTTCATCAACTATGTTGCACAGGGAGGGATATACAAAGGATCTAGCGCCACACTACAATACAGGATGCGATTTCTGGTACGCGTTACAACACAATAATGCTATATCATACTTCGTAATAATGTGTCTCGAGCTGACTGTACGTACATATATAATTCTATTTTTGCAGTGCCGCCAACAAAAATAAGATCACCTATGTGCATCCGCGGCAATTGGTTAGTGCTAAGATGAAGAATCCTGATGTTTGTCAATCTCGCAATAATTATTTTCTAAATATAAATTTAAAAATATATATACTTACTACTTTACTCATGCTAGCGACAGGACATAACCATAGATTTAGATGCACTCGCTATGAAAGAGCTCTCGGAGGTTTGAGGGACACTCTGCGCCTTCATCAAGATGGAGATCGTTAACACTAACGGAAAGTTTCACTCCGTCGACACCGCTGAATGACCTTAAAATTTTTGATTCAATTGTAATTGATCATTTTGAGTAGTTGTAATTCAAATGTATATCTAGCGACAATATATACTTGAACATAATATTTTGTAATTGATTTTGAGTTTTAAACGATCACTTTGAGTTGTGTCAACAATTGATTCATCTGTGTGATGTATCTGATTTATGCTAGCTTGCTAGTTTTCAGATGGCATAACTAGCAATTCCTAGGGCTAGCCGAGAATAAAAAATAATAATAAGGTATAAATGAACTATCACAGACGGTTTTTGGTTGGAATCGTCTGTGAAGGGGCACTATCATAGACGGTTTCAACCAACAACCGTCTATGATACGCGTATATCACAGACGGTTATATTTACAAACCGTCTGTGAAATCTTACCTATCACATACGGTTATATTTACAAACCATCTGTGATATCCGACATATCATAGACGGTTTGTTTTTTACAAATCGTCTGTGATACGTAGTATATCACAGACGGTTCTTGGTTGAAACCGACTGTGATAGTGCCCCTTCGCAGACAGTTTCAACTAAAAATTATATGTGTTGAGTTTTACCACAGACGGTTAAAATATCGTCTATAATAACCAACTGTTATCACAGACATAAAAATTCAGACGGTTCAAAAATCGTATGTGATGACGGTTTTGAATCGTCTGTGATGTACTTTTCTGTAGTAGTGTAACTTATATTAAATTTGCTGGAACGTACAGGAGTGATGACCGGCGCCACGAGAAAACGAAACGTGAGAAGAGATAAGGTGATGAATTGTCAGGAAGGAAATGGGCAGGGAATATTTGCATCTGCCTTCCGCGCAACCGTCAGACAGGGAATGTTTACGCTCTCTGCCCTTGAATTCTTTCTTCTTCAGTTTGGGCCCTTTTTCTTTTCTTCCACTAGTAATATGTTGACTAGTAATATGTTGCCTGCCTTGAGACATCCATACTTTTCAAAAAGAATTAATATTTTAGTTAGTCACATCATGATAATGCAACACAAGGACGACTTAATTTATTTCTCAAGAAGTAGCTAAACGTTAACTTTTGCTGATTGAAATTAATGTTGACGCACATAACCAGCTAACTTCGATTCAGACTAAAAGAAACCCCCAAAAATGAATCTCACCGACGTACGTACCTACCAATTAATACCATCTTTCTAAAGTTAAAATATAGATATTACTAATTCCTGCACCCAACATTCTCCAAATTTGAACGTACAAAGAATTTGCAAAACTCAAATTCTTTAATTAGTATGTCGCATCCCCCCGCCGCGCCGAGTGGAGTGTCACACCGGGTTTGCAATCCTCATTATCAATTCAAATAAATAGGATGGTTGGATGGAGCTATTGGTTCACTCAAACAAGATAGTTATATGAGGAACGGTCAATTCTGGTCATTTATAACGGTTTTAAACAAGATAGTTATATGAGGAACGGTCAATTCTGGTCATTTATAACGGTTTTGCTAATCTTCTTTTGTCAAAGTAGTCAAATTTTCATTCGTTCAATATGTTTTGAGATTTGCACTTATTCTCACTTGGTGAATTGAGTCTGAATTTATTATTATTTTTTCTTTGAAGCATAACGGGTTTACCACATTGTCGTATTTTGTTGGTATAGAATTTTTTTTTTGTCTTTATTTTTGCTCAATCTCTGAAAGCATATGTTAGATTTTGAATCATGTGATGGAAATATGAGTTATTAAGACTTTCAAGAATAATTACAATGACAAAGAACAAAAAATACTATAATAAATTAGTGTAATCTATGTATAATAAAATTGTAAGGGAACTAAAATTTAATTATTTTAGGCCGAGAAAATGATTGAATCTTGTATAGACGGACCCATTTGTAAATCAAGACAACTGAATTCAAAAGAGAAAAAAAAATAGGGATAGCTTTTATTTTTAAGAATATGTAGTCGTCCATTCATGACATTTCTCTATGGTACCAGACATGAACTGTGCATCAAATATTATAGGGTACGGACGAAAACGATACTCCTCGTATTATTCACGACTAAGCTAGTTCTCTGTTTGGATGGGCCAAATACCAAATGGTAGGTTCTAGCAGGCTAGTAGTAACCTGCCATGGGCTTTTGTGAAACCAGTCCTATTGTGGTCTTGGATTTTCTAGTGACACCTGACCATGGCTAGTGGGCCGCGATTGCCATCGATGCTTGCAGCCCTCCGTGCATCTCGGTCGTCCAAATTTAATCTTGGGTTCGGCAACGTGTCCACCTCGCCTTCCCGGACTACTCCTAAACCTTGCACGTATCGGCAACGTGTCACCCTAGTCCTAGTGAGACGACTCACGAGCATCGTGCGCTCTAGATAGCAGTGCGTCACGTGCCGATCCGTGCATCCGCGGCAACCTAGCTTTCTTTACTTGCTCGACCAGCTCGTCGTGACCAGTCCATCTCCGCCTGCCTCCACCTCCACCTCCACCTCCACCTGAACCGATCGGTATGGCGGACGCCAGGGAAACCACCGCCACAGACAACGGCGACGGCGGTAGCAGCGTCGGAGAGGCGCCACCGCCGCCGGCGAGGGGGGGCGCGACCATATCCGTCAGCATCGTCCTCCTCGTGCTGCTCGTAGCCTCCGTCGCGGCGTTCCTGATGTCGACACCGGCGTCATCGCCGGACGACAAGCTGCGGATGGAGGCGTGGCGGGGAGGAAGGGCGCGCCGGCCGCCGAGCCGGTGGAGCGGCGGTTGGCGGCGGCGGCATCCCCGGTTGAACAATGGCTAGACGCGGTCCGCGCGCGTGGCGGCCGACTGGATGAAGCTCCGTGCCGCGACCGACGAGGCTCGGTACGCATGTTCAGTTAGTTCTTTGTAACTTTATCTATGCAGCTATTGTGAAACGACGCAGAATTAAGCTGTTGCATACTGGTACAAGCATCTCTATTCTTATCCTGACGCTCGATCGTCATGCGCGCATGTTTATTCTTGTGCCAAGGTATGATGATACCGCTGGCTCCGCGACGGAGGCGGCCAAGAAGAGCCTGGAGATGAGCAAAGAGACGGTGGAGTTGGCGGCGGCGAGAGCGGCGGAGGGTGCCGCGGGGAAGGCCAAGGATAAGGTGAAGGGAGCGGCCGCGCCGGCGCGACCATCCTCCTCCGGTGCAGAGCTCTGAGCGGAACATGTTGGCAAGACGTGCAGCCATCGCAGTGTGTAGCCTTTAGTCTGCTCGAGTTTGTAGTTCTGTACTGTACCTTGTACGTTGTACCCTGTGAATGTGATGTACTCCACTCTAGTGTGTAGCGGTGCCATTGGCATGCCAGTTTCAAGCGCCTAAGCAGCTCCCAGGATCTCGCTTCTTTCTTGAATACTGTTAGTGGCGGATTCAGAATGAACATAATTGGGGTTATTACTTTTTATACGTATCATATGTGTTTAATTATCAAGTAATATTGTACTTAATAGTAATATGTTCAAAAATTCAATATAATTAGATAAAATAGTAGCGACCAAAGTGCTTACCAAAAATGAAGAATCTTACCAGTAGTATTGGACTGTGGATTAATTGTAACAAAGTAGATAAATAATGGATAAAGGCCCAACTCATGGACAAAAGACGGCCAGCATTGGCAAAATAAGAAACAACAAAAACAATATGTTTTATCTTTAGACTTACTATACTCAATCCAACTCTCAAACTCATCAAACCATTCATGGTTAAACTTCTATTTTTACCGCCAATCCATGTATATGGAAAATCAAAAGTGTGAGGTTGGCAAGATCCATTATCCAAGAAGTTTATTCTTACCACATACTTTTCATTAGAAAAGTACTCGTCTATTCTTCTTTTCTTTTTTGCCCAGTTCGAACTGAATCTCCTCATCCCAATTGATCTCTTCTAAGGTGAATTCCCTGCATTAGTGATATCATTCTGTTCATGCTATGTCGCACTATTATCCTGTTGCGGTGGTGCTTTCCTTTTAAGAAATATTTCCATAAATTTGCCTGTCATTTGCCAATTATAGAATATTCCATTAGATATTTGTACTACTAAATAATAAATGCACCTGATAGATACATCATTATGTTCTTCAATAGTTTCAAATTACAAGGCTTATTTGACATTGTTCTCGAATATTCAACTGGTCACATGGATAACTCGTAAGTTGCAATTTCGTCTCCAATTTGTCACTAGGGTATTCTAAATACTACCACAATTGAAAGCCCTAACCTATAATTTGGAAAAAAAATTAATGAATGATCAACAAATTGAATCCTAAAACACAAAATTAAAGATCGGGCTTGAGATAAATTGGAATTATTGGGAGAAATCAGAATTTGAAAGTCACCTAGATGAAAGTCGAGGCGCCGAACTGTCGCTGACGACACTGAGGACGGCGTTGACGGAGTCGCCATCTCGCCGAGTGCCCAAGTCGGTGTGGCCAGGTAGGAATCGATGAGCATCATGGGCTGACGCTGACGCCTGACGGAACGGCTCGGTGAGTTAGCTAGCAGCGTAGGTGCACAGCGAGGAGTCCGATTCTGGTGCAGCGGGCGAAGGAAAGGATGAGGAGATGAGATCTCAGCCTCCCTCTCCCTCTACTCGACTGTCCGACTGCCCCACGATGGGCTAGCTTCCATTGCCAGGAGCCCAGGAGCCCAGGACCAGGATGGGCCATGCTCTGTGCCTCCGTTGCCTGTTGGACCGAACCAAAAAAAAGAGCCCACGACCATGTTAAGCAGCAAAGTGTGTTTATTTATGCATCCCAATTGTTTAATTCATCGATCGATTGTGTGGTAGATAATTATGCGTAAATTTCTTCAACAACTCTTCACTATCAATCGTTGGGCTATGTTGGGCTGTGGTTTGGGGTGTCCTCTTATCTTGGCCTAGGGGTATTCATGCTATATATACATGACTATATCTAAAGAATAATTTTTTAGCCCAGTGTCCTATGCACCTAGGTATATTACTGTAGATCCACCTCTAAATAGGGGTATGATTGTACCTTGTAGAATTTATATCTGCCAACATGCTCGAACATCATTCGGAGTCAACATTTAGAGATCTGAATTCTGAATAAAATGAACTACACCCCGAATGGATCAAGATCCTGAATATGCAGAAGCCAACATCCAGATTCCAGTGCCACGCTCCCAGGGTGACCAAAGGCGCAAGCCCTCCTACGTCGTTTTTGTTGAGGAACCATCGCTGGCGAGTCTGGTCCGAGCGATTACCTCATAGACAAGTATACAATCGCTTAGAATAATGCAAAAATATAAGAACAGAATAGTAGATTGAACACAGAGATATAGGGGGTTTCTTGCTTCTCTTTATTCCTTCATCAATCGATCAACCTTTTACAATGACTAGCAACCTTTATTTATAGGTTACTGTGGATATCGTGGGGATATGTGCATGAACTTAGGATGATGAGTCAATTGGTAATGACGTTGTTGTTTTGCCGAATCTCGTATTTTCGAAAAAGCTTCATGCTGTTCAGACCTTAGGCGGTCAGACCGGCAGCACGGGCGGTCAAACCGGCCATGTGGCAGTCCGACCGGCAAAGTCGGGCGTCGATCGTCGTGTGACGATTCGACCGGCACTTCAGGCGGTCCGACCGCCAGACTTTTGAGTGAGTTTGGAGTTAGGCCAAAAATAGAGTATGTAGGCAAGAGAGGGGAGTCTCCTGCATGTGGTCTCATATTTTTTAGAGCTTCCAGTCATAAGTTATATTCATTTGAAAATTCTAGAGAGTTCTCAGATTTTCAGGTGGAATTTTGGCAAAGTCTTTTTGGGCGGTCTGACCGGCACATACAAATCGGTCAGACCGGTTGGAGATCGGTCAGACTGGCCAGGTAGGGCGGTCAGACCGGTTTCCACTTGTTCATCGGCCATCTTGGCGGCGTTGTGTTTTGATTATGTCTAGTGCATGAGTTTCAATGCTTTAATGTTGCATATTGCATGTTTTGAGCTAACGTGGGTCAAGTTGTGAAGAGCTTGTTCACGGAGACGATTTCTTTGTCTATTGCTGTGCAGGGTCTTGCAGGTCAACGACAGTCAACGGCGAGGAGGATCAGGACTAAGCTTGGAGAGCTGAGGTCCAGAACGATCATGGATGCCGGGTGGAGTCGTGTGACTCAAGCATGGCGTAGAATGGACAAGATGGTTCGAACGAGCAGTTTGTTGTAGCTGGATGGATCAAGCAACGCGGGGGTCAGTGCAAGTGCCTTGGAGGTTCCAATGGGATTCGGACGAGAGAGACTTGCCGACATGATGAGAGTCGCTGATCAAGCTACACGTGGCGAAGCAGGCGATTGCTTCAACTGTAATGCGTGTGTATGTGTCACGTTTGTATTGGGCCTTAACGGGAGCACATTAGGTGAACTCTTCTAGAACCTAGGCCTCACTATAAATAGAAAGGGGGGTTGGAGAACAGCCCCAAGCACTCCATTTGCAAAAACATTAGTTAGGGTTAGGCTTAGGAGAGGAGAGGAGAGGCTAGGTTCTAGAGAGGTGATTTGTGTGTGCTCTTGGACTGAGCTCTTGTCCTCCTTGAGGGAGTAGCTTTAACAAGCAACATCTTGAATCAATCCATGGATGCTTGTTCAAAGATGAGGCCTCTTGTGTTTTCTTCTCTCTTTTGATGATTTTGGTGCTTCCTTGATCCGGTTATTTTTGGTTGGTCTCTTGACCTCTTTTACCTTGCCAGGATGAGTGGGAATACTCCTAGGACCATCTAGATCATCAATCCCCCACAAGTAAGATTTGGATCAAGTTTTTCGTTTTGCTAGGTTTTGAACCCTCCTTTGATAAAACTTTGACGTGGATCTGGACGATCGTTGCTAGGAATAGATTCCAGATATCCTTAGGGAGGTGTGTTCCAAATTTGGTCAAGTTTCATAGGGTAAATCAAAAGTTAGACCGATTTTCATTCTGGTTTCGGGTGGTCTGCAGTGGTTCTGGACAAAATCGGTCAGACCGATTCCACAACGGCGGTCAGACCGCCACTTGGCCACCGGTCTGACCGCCCCAGTGAGTTTTATCACCATATTTTAGGTCTTTTGCTTAGGGGTTAATCGGATACAGTACAAGGTTTCCTCTGTACATTTACTAATCTTCTTAGCTCTCATAGCTATTGAAGAAAAGTTCGTGTTGAATTTGATTAAGAGGGAAATCAAGAAAGCGTCTATTCACCCCCCCCCCCTCTAGTCGCCTTTCTGGTCCTACAAGTGGTATCAGAGCACGGTTAGTTCTTCTCATAGATCTTAACCGGTCTTTGGAGCCATGGCGACTGACAAGTATTCGACCAAACCATATATTTTCGATGGAGTCGATTTTGCTTACTGGAAGGCCCGCATGCAGGCTTACATCGAGGCTCAAGGACACGCAATTTGGCTTAAAGTCAGAAATCCTTTTGTCGTGCCAGCCGATGATGATGTGATCACTCCATATGTGGAGGCAAATAGTAAGGCTCGAAATTTTCTGATTCAAGGCCTTAGCCGTTCTGAGTTTGAGTGTGATGCTCATTTGAGGTATGCTCATGAGATCTGGCGGGCTCTCCGTGTTTACCACGAGGGCTCCACTGCGATCAAGGAAGTGAGACAGAACCAGCTCAAGAAAATATACTCCAAGATCGAGCAAAGGCCTGGTGAGTCTTTAAATGAGCTGTGGGGAAGGTTTTCGAAGATTCTTCATGATCTTCGTGCTGTTGACCTTGTTTTCTCTGAGTCTGAGAACGCACGCTAGCTTTTGGGTGCACTTGATGTGAAGGTCTGGGGAATGAAGATCATATCCATCAATGACAACACTGTCATGAGTGAGCTTACCATGGATAAGCTATATTTGAGGTTGAAGACGCATGAGATTGATTTCATGTCGCGTCTCCCCAAAACAGAGTCGATGGCTTTAGTGGTCGACTCATCTAAGGGTAGTTCATCTGATTCTTTGGATTTAAGCTCATCTGGTTTTTCTTTATCAGCTTTGCATTCTTTGAGTGATGAGCAACTTGAGAAACTATCTGAGGATGATTTAGCCCTCCTATCCACCAATTCTCGAGAGCTTACAACAAGGTGAGGAACAGAAGGAGAGGTGGTCCTGTCACATGCTTTGAGTGTGGTGAGCCAAACCACATTCGCTCTAGGTGCCCCAAGCTAAAGGGCAAGGAGGAGAAGGACTCTCGGAGGCGTCCTCAAGCTAGGGATGCGAAACCCAAGAAGACAAACTATCGTCAGTTTGTCATCTGGGTCCTTGCCGCTCTTGAGAATGTTAACATGAGCGATGTGGACTCGGAGACGGAGGACGACAAGGATGACTCCCGTGGCAAGAAAAAGGCTCGGGACTTCACTGGCATGTGTTTCGTGGCCAAGGACAGCCACGACATCGACTCCTCCAATGACGACGATCCTTTCAGCGATCCCGATGAGGTATGTCCTTCACTTGCTGATATGAAACGTGCCTTGGTTCTGGCTGAACAGAAACTGCATAAGCTAGCTAAATTAATTAAGAAACAGGACACTATGATTGATAACTTGAATCTAGAAGTTGTTAGGCTCAAATCCATTAACCCTGATGATATTTGTGATTCTTGCACTAGCTTGCTTAATGAATTGACAAGCTTAAAATCTACTCATTCCTCTGTTGTGAATCAATTGAAAGATGCTCTTGATGAACTAGAATCTCTCAAGTCTAGTCCTGTTTGCATGAATATCATTTCTCTTGATGAGATTGCTATAGATGCTACCCCTTTATCTTGCTCTAACTGTGCTTTGCTTGAATTAAAATTGGATAGCGCTATGAAAGAATTGCAGAGATTTGATGCTAATCACACCTGCTCTCATTGTAAGAATAATAGGATTAAAATGAAAGAGATGACAGAAATGGTTCTTTACTCTAAATCTGCATCATGTGAAAATTGTCCTAAGCTCACAACTGAAATTGAAGCTCTAAACAAAATTCTAGAAGAAAAAGCTAAAATTAAAAAATCTATGACCATTACTGCTTCCAAGAAAGTTATTGACTCTACCTGTTGTGTCTTGCATGCTGAAGTTGAAACAATTGTTGATAAGATACAAGAGGCTTTTAGAGTTAAATTTAAGGAGCAGTTGAATAGGATTAGGGATTCCTATTGTGTGTCTTGTGAGGCTTTGAAAGTTGAAGTAGCTCTTCTTAAGAGTAAGCATGATGAGGCAATCAAGTTAAGAAACTGCACCGTATGTGAGGTTTTAGTCAAAGAGAACGATTACCTCAAAGTGACTCTTGAGAGGTTTTCTAGTGGGAAGGAGAACCTCAACATGATTCTTGACCAATCTAAAGTGAGTATGAAAAATAGTGACCTATGTTTTAATTCGCTAGAGCATTCCAAGAACCATCCACCTAAGATTGTAAGAGTTGTTAAGAGTGACCTGTTTGAGGTAGAACCCCCTAAGCCATCTAAGGTTGTCTTTAGATCTGCAGGTTTTGCCCAAACTCTTTCTAGCAAGACAGGTGCTTCTGCTTCATCAGGTCAGACCCCTTAAAAGGTCAAGTACCATTGCACCTTCTGCAAGAAAGACGTCCATATTGTTGAGTTCTGCTTCCGTAGAGCCAAGATTGAGAGAAAAGAGAGGATGAGCGTTTTGAGAACCATTAGAGAAGTTCCTTCACCTGATGTAGTCTCTAGAGCTAGGCAGCCTGTTTTTTCTACTAGACATAGGCCTAGGTTCGTAGAGGACTTTGTTGACTCTTTTGGTGGGTCTAGGCAGCGTTCTGGTTTTGGATATCGTGAGGAGAAACCACGGGTAGCATCTAGACAGGGGGAGTATCGATCTTTTGGTAGATCGTTTCGGAGAGGTCTAGGTGGTTCTCGTGTGCATTCTTATGATTGTGTTCCTAATCATTTTACTGCTGCTTCTACTGTTGTTCCCAAGCATCGTGCGACTCGATCTTCGGATTCCTGTATCACTAACCCCAGATCGAGGCACGGATGTTTCTGCTTGTGCTTTTAGGTCCGTCGCTGCGAGGAAGGAGGACGATGGCTTGTTGACTCGGTGTTCTCGACACATAACGGAGATTCTAGATGGTTCTCCTCCTCACACGTGCATCCGCAATGAATTGATTACCTTTGGGGATGCTTCTACCGCACCGTGATGCCTAAGGGCACTTTGTCGCGTCAACGACAAGTTCATGCTTAAGGACGTCGCTTTGGTAAGTAAGCTGAGATATAATCTGCTTTCTGTTTCTCAGTTGCTTGATAAGGGTCTAAAAGTAAGGTTTAAAAATGGTGAGTGTAGAGTTCTAGATTCCTCCGGTAAGTTTGTCTTTGAGATCTCTAGGTTTGAGAAGATCTTTTGTGCTGATTTCAGTATTTCCTCTGCTTCCAGTCCTAGATGTCTTGTAGCTTCTGATTCTCATGATCTTGTCTTGTGGCATCGTACTTGGGCATATAGGCTTTGACCACTTGACTAGAGTCAGTTGCAAGGAGTTGATTAGAGGTTTGCATAGGATGAAGGTTGTTAGAGATCTTGTGTGCTCGCCCTGTAAACATGGTAAGATGGTTTCTGCTCCTCATCCACCTCTTACCTTAGTGATGACTGATGGACCAGGACAGCTTCTGCACTTAGACACTGTTGGTCCTTCTAGAGTTCAGTCAGCCGGTGGGAAATGGTATGTGCTCATGATTGTGGATAATTTCTCCAGGTATTCATGGGTTTATTTTCTGGTTTCTAAGGACGAGGATTTTGGCTTCTTTAGAGAATTGGTCCTTAGACTTGTTGTTGATCTTTTTAGAGCCTTGAGAGCCATTAGGAGTGACAATGGGACAGAATTCAAAAATTCTTCCTTTACTACCATCTGCACTGATGGGGTAATTGAGCACCAATTCTCTTCTCCTAGAGTTCCCCAGCAGAACAGTGTTGTAGAAAGGAAGAACATGACCCTTGTAGAGATGGCTCGGACCATGTTAGATGAGCATTCCACACCTAGGAGGTTTTGGGCTGAGGCGATCTCTACTGCTTGTTATATCTCTAATAGGGTTTTCTTGAAATCTATGATTGGCAAGCCTTTTTTTGAGCTTAGATTTGGTCATTCGCTCAAAGTGTCTCATTTCAAGATTTTTGGTTGCAAGTGCTTCATTCTTAAACATGGCAACCTTGATAAATTTGAATCCAGATGTTCTGATGGCATATTTCTTGGATATCCTGCTCATTCTCGTGGCTATCGTGTATTTAATTTTGACACTAACAAAATTGTTGAGACTTGTGAAGTCACTTTTGATGAGGCTAGTCCTGGTACTAGACCCAATGCTGCAGGTACACAGGTTCCTGAAATTTGAGAAAGCTTCTTCGTCGACGATGACTCTGAGGATGAGGACCCAATCCATCCTCTAGTCACATCTGAGATGGTTGGAGAGCCTGCTTCCACTACTCCAGTTTCAGCTAAGTAGCCTCCTCCTATCTTCACCGACGATCTGAGTGGCTCTGCTCCTACCTCCACAACTCATGAGGTAGAGGTCACTTCTGCACCAGGAGCTCCTCTTCACATTCAGCGACGGCATCCACCTGAGCAGATGATTGGGGATCTTCAAGAGCGAGTCACCCGCTCCAGGTTTATTTCTCCTAATTCTCATGCACATTCTGCTTTTGTCGCTTCTTTTGAACCCCGAGATATCACCCATGCTTTATTTTATGCCTCTTGGGTCAATGCCATGCATGAAGAGCTTGAAAATTTTGAAAAAAATAAAGTTTGGACCTTAGTTGAGCCTCCTTCTGATTCGCATGTAATTTGGACAAAATGGATTTTTAAAAATAAGCAGAGTGAGGATGGGTTGGTTGTTCGCAATAAGGTTAGACTTGTAGTCAAGGTTATTCCCAGGTAGAAGGCTTAGACTTTGAAGAGACCTTTGCTCCTATAGCTAGATTAGAAACCATTAGCATTTTACTAGCATTTGCAACATCTAAGGGTTTCAAGCTTTTTCAAATGGATGTTAAAAGTACTTTCTTAAATGGTTTCATAGAAGAATAGGTCTTTGGCAAGCAACCTCCTGGTTTTGAAAATCATAAGTTCCCAAATCATGTTTTAAACTCTTTAAAGCCTTGTATGGATTGAAGCAAGCTCCTAGAGCTTGGTATGATAGGATTAAGAGTTTCTTGCTTAACAATGATTTCAAAATGGGAATGGTTGATAAAACTTTGTTCACTCTCAGGCATAGCAGTGATTTCTTATTGGTTCAGATTTATGTGGATGATATCATATTCGGTGGTTCCTCTCATGCTTTGGTGTCAAGATTTTCAGATTATATGAGCAGGGAGTTCGAAATGAGCATGATGGGAGAATTGACATTCTTCCTTGGTCTTCAAGTCAAGCAACTGAAAGAAGGCACCTTCATTCACCAAAGTAAGTACACAAAGGACATTCTTCGGCGCTTCGACATGGGAAGCAGTAGGCCAATGTCTACTCCTATTGCCACAACCACCGTGCTGGACCCTGATGAGGATGGAGAGCCCGTGGACCAGAAGGATTACCGCAGTATGATAGGCTCCCTCCTCTACCTCACTGCGTCGAGGCCGGACATACAATTTGCAGTATGTCTGTGCGCTCGCTTTCAGACCTCCCATCGTGCTTCTCATCGTCAAGCAGTACGTCGTATCTTCAGGTACCTTCAAGATACTCTTAACTTTGGACTCTGGTATTCTTCTTCTTCTACTCTCTCTATTCGGGCTTTCTCTGATGCTGATTTTGCGGGGTGTAGAGTGGATAGGAAGAGTACTTCTGGCACTTGTCATTTCTTAGGCACATCTATTATCTCTTGGTCTTATAGAAAACAGTCTTCTGTCGCACAGTCCACAGCCGAGGTCGAGTATGTACCTGCAGCCAGTAGTTGCTCTCAGGTTCTCTGGATCTTATCTACTCTTCGGGACTATGGGTTATTTTTGGGTAGTGTTCCTCTTTTCTGTGACAACACTTCTGCCATAAACATTGCCAAAAACCCAGTGCAACATTATAGGACTAAGCACATTGACATTCGATATCATTTTATTAGAGACCATGTTGAGAAGGGTGATGTTGTACTTCACTTTGTTGAGTCTGAGCAACAGGTTGCGGATATTTTTACTAAAGCTCTTGATTCTTCTCGTTTTGCTACCTTACGGGGAGAGTTAGGGGTTGTTAGTCCTCTTGGCCTGTTTTGAGGGGGAGTTTGCTCTTTTGCATTCATTGTATCATAATGCATTTTAAAATTCATACATCTTGCATTGTAATATAAACTTGTGGAGCTTTGACTATTATCCTTGTATGGCTTATTTTCCTATTTTTATACCATGCCATGTCTTGTGCTAGTCTGCTAGAGATCCTTCATGGCTTTTCGTGTTTAGCTTAGCCTTTGGCATGCTAGCTTTATTATCTGCGAGCGAATTGAATCAAAACATGACTTGTTGGATCTTGTGACCAGTTTTGCTTGAGTGATCCTTTCATGATTCTTGCCATGTCTTATAGGATAAACTGAGTCTTGAACTTTTAAGTTGAAAATTGAGCTATGTTAATTCTTAAGTCAAGCAAATGAAAAATGAGCTTTTCTGTGCGAAAAAACTGATATCACCAATTCTTTCTCATGAGACTGCTTGCCATTGCACTGGGCATGAACTCAGGGGGAGTTTTGGATGACCTAGACCACTCTTTTAATTAGCTTCATGCTTGAGATGGTCGCGGCAAGGCTTGAGATCTAGCACAATGCTAAGGAAACAAAAATGTCAATTGGTTGAAACTTAGGAGGCAGTTGTGGATTGTTCATAGTCCAGGACTTGCTTTACTAAGATAAAATCAATCTTTTTATCAAAATGCTCAAAGTGCTAAATGCTTGAACATCTTGCTTCTTAATTGAACTCATAATGCTCTATATTGACTCAGTATGGCTTATAGACATGACTTGACTAATTTCTGGATACCTTTAGTGAAACTATGATTTTGAGTAACTTGTCATGCTTTTAGTTCATTCAATCTCAGATTATTGCTTTTTGGTTTTAGCTTTGATGTACATATTTTGCCATGTTTGAACATAGCTTCTTCACATAATATGGCTTGGTGTAATACTGGTACTGTCTTCATGGATAATCTTCATGGCTCCTTTGGCTTAACTTCAAAAACAAAAAATTAAAAAAAAAATGGTCATTTCTTCATGCTCTATCTTCTTCCATGCACCTTGATGAATTCATTGTCAAAGGGGGAGAAAGATTGGTAAAAATATTATTTTAGAGCTTTTTGGAGTCATAAGGGAAAATAAATTTTCTGGAAATTGGTGATCATAGTGAGTGGGAACTAAATTCCATTCTCTTGGTTTTATTGCCTTTTATGATTTTTATTTGCAATTCTAGAAGACTCACAATGATCAAAGGTCAAATAGAATAATTGTTCTTTCATATGGACCTAAGTGAGATTTTTGGATACTCTCTAGAAATTGAAACGTTTTGTGCTTTGTTTGCCTTATCTCACTTACCTATGCTATTCTGAAGCCAGCTTGGTCATTTCCTAGGCTTTCTCTTGCTTATGGACCAAGTTGTGCTTTTACGCGAAAACTGCGAGTTTTTACTTTTCAAACCATAAACTTACATTTTCTGGGAGATTGCCAATGTGTTCATCAAGGGGGAGATTGTGGATATCGTGGGGATATGTGCATGATCTTAGGATGATGAGTCAATTGGCAATGACGTTGTTGGTTTGCCGAATCTCGCGTTTTCGGAAAAGCTTCATGATGTTCATAACTCGAGGTCGACCGCGTGACGGGTGGTCGACCGATCAGTGGCAATCCGACCGGCAAAGTCGGGCGGTCGACCGGCCGTAGGGCGACCGGCCGTGACTCGGCGGTCTAACCGGTCAGGACTTTTGAGTGAGTTTGGAGCTAGGTCAAAAATAGAGTATGTAGGCAAGAGAGGAGAGTCTACTGCATGTGGTCTCATGTTTTTTGGAGCTTCCAGTCAAAAGTTATATTCATTTGAAAATTCCAGAGAGTTCTCGGATTTCCGGTGGAATTTTGGCTAAGTCTTTTCGAGCGGTCTGACCGGCACATACAAATCGGTCAGACCAGTTGGAGATCGGTTAGACCGGTTTCCACTTGTTCGTCGGCCATCTTAGCGGTGTTGTGTTTTGAGTATGTCTAGTGCATGAGTTTCAATGCTTTAATGTTGCATATTGCATGTTTTGAGCTAATGTGGGCCAAGTTGTGAAGAACTTATTCCCAGAGACGATTTCTTTGTCTATTGTTGTGCAGAGTCTTGCATGTCAACGACGGTGAATGGCAAGGAGGATCGGGACGATGGTTCAAACGGGCAGTTTGTTACAGCTGGATGGATCAAGCGGCGCGGGGGTCGGTGCAAGTGCCTTGGAGGTTCCGATGGGATTCGGACGGGAGAGACATGTCGACATGATGAGAGTCGCTGATCAAGCTACACGTGACGAAGCAGGCGATTGCTTCTACTATAATGCGTGTGTGTATGTGTCCCATTTGTATCAGGCCTTAACGGGAGCCCATTAGGTGAACTCTTCTAGAACCTAGGCCTCACTATAAATAGAAAGAGGGGTTGGAAAACAGCCCCAAGCACTCCATTTGCAAAAACCCTAGTTAGGGTTAGGGTTTGGAGAGGAGAGGAGAGGCTAGGTTCTAGAGAGGTGATTTGTGTGTGTGCTCTTGGATTGAGCTCTTGTTCTCCTTGAGGGAGTGGCTTTAACAAGCAACATCTTGAATCAATCTATAGATGCTTGTTCAAAGATGAGGCCTCTTGTGTTTTCTTCTCTCTTTTGATGATTTTGGTGCTTCCTTGATCCGGTTGTTTTTGGTTGGTCTCTTGACCTCTTTTACCTTGCTATGATGTGTGGGAATACTCCTAGGACTATCTAGATCATCAATCCCCCACGAGCAAAATTTGGATCAAGTTTTTCGTTTTGCTAGGTTTTGAACCCCCTTTAGTAAAACTTTAAAAGGTCAAAACTTTAACGTGGATCTGGACAATCGTTTCTAGTAATAGGTTCCAGATATCCTTAGGGAGGTGTGTTCCAAATTTGGTCAAGTTTCATAGGGTAAATCAAAAGTTAGAACGATTTTCGTTTTGGTTTCGGGTGGTCTGCAGTGGTTCTGGGCAAAATCGGTCAGACCGATTCCACAACGGCGGTCAGACCGCCACTTGGGCACCGGTCTGGTTGCCCCAGTGAGTTTTATCACCATATTTTGGGTCTTTTACTTAGGGGTTAATCGGATTCAGCACAAGGCTTCCTCTGTGCATTTACTAATCTTCTTAGCTCTCATAGCTATTGAAGAAAAGTTCGTGTTGAATTTGATTAAGGCGAAAATCAAGAAAGCGTATATTCACCCCCTCTAGTCGCCTTTCCGGTCCTACAGTTACAGACCTGTTAGGATTTGGATGGGGCGCCCACCTATGGGCCGGCTGCTGGGCCAAACCCATGGTTTCACAACACTCCCCTAGGGCACCCATCTTCGTTTGTTCATATCTCGTCAAAACTCCATAAAAAATCAGTGGAAAAAATTTAGAGAAAGAGTACATGATACACGTTCTGCTGTGCTGCACGAATTGCCTCATTGAAAACCTTAGTCGAGAAACTTCAGGAAAAACTCGTCAAGTGAAAAAGAGTACAATCTACCCTATTTCATTTAATCTTCAGGATTTATTCTTTGGATACTCGATCTTCATGATCAAGTTTTAATAAAGAGTTCGTGAAGGTTCTCCCCCTGAATTCTACACTTCTCTAAGTCTCATTATTCCACTTCCACGTATGCACCTTTCAAAGCTAGATGTTGGAAGCGACTTAGTGAATAAATATACAAGATTTTCACATGACTTAATATGTAGTACTTATATTTTGTCCATCTTTTGCAATTCATGAGTATAGAAGAATTTGGGGTTATTATGCTTTTTGAGTTGACTCTTCACATCACCCATCTGCACGTGTACAACACACGCTGGATTATCTTCATAGATAATAGTAGGGGTTTGTGCGGTATTCAATCCACATGACTACTGGATGTGGTGAATCATCCGCTGAAGCCAAGCACATTCTCGTGAGGCCTCGTGCAATGCTATTATTTTCGAGTGGTTCATCAAAGTTGATACAAAACTCTGCTTCGACGATTTCCATGAAATTATAGTTCCACCACATAGGAGTTCATAGTCTGTTTGCGATTTGATTGTATGCGGGTCCGACAGATACCTGACATCTGTATAGCCATCCATAGTTAGGTCTTGGTTCTTTCTGTAGAATAGACCAAGTTCTTTGCTTCCTTAGAGGTAATTGAATATGTCCTTCATTCCCTGTCAATGCCTTTGATAGGTTCTGCACTATACCTTACTAATAAGTTTATGACAAATATAATGCTCAGTCTAATACAATTTGCTAAATACACGAGTGCTCCTATTGCACTTAAGTATGTGAATTCCGGTCGTAGGACTTTCTCCCCCTCTTCTTTAGGTCTGTACGGGTAGGGATGAAAACGGATCGGATAGTTTCCGACCGATCCGGATGGAAACGGATTCGGATTGTCTCAGATCATATTTTTCTCAGATAATTTTTGGATCGAAAACGAATTCGGATATTTTTGTTGGAAACGGAAACGAATACGGTAAGCATGCTATCCGGCGGATACGGATACAGATACGGATTATCCGGATAAGACCAAGTCCGGATATCCAGATTTGTGTGGTTGCTGAAAATATGAACAATTCATGGATGTTTGCATCAAATAAACTAGTTATATGTTTTCGTTAATTTGTGGCATACAATTTAAGGGGTTTTCATGTTCTAAAAAATATCCATGACCGTATTCGTTTCAATTCATGTTCGCTCTGTATTCGTATTCGATATTATTCATATTCAGAGTATCCGTATTCGTATCCAGATCCGAAAAAAAAATATGAAAACAAATATGGCAGTGTCATTATCCGTCTCTATCCGATTCGTTTGCACCCCTATGTATGGGTCCTTATCTTGCTGCAAGGATCTCCCGACCATCGGCACTTTCAAAGGGTATGCCTTTTCAAATTCGAACCATTCGAACACTTTCTGAGTGTAGGTTGAGTGATGTACTAAAATCCCTTCAAGTGTATACTCAAGCTGCAAGCTTAGGCAATATTTGGTTTTATCCAAATCTTTCATTTCGAACTCCGAGTCCAGGTAAGAGCTTGCTTTCTTAAATACCTTCTAGGGTTCCAATGATATTCAGATCATGTACATATACTGATATTATACAAAATCCGTCCGGGGATCGTTGTATAAATGCATAGGGATTATTCTCATTGATCGTGTAGCCTTTCTTGCATAGAAAGTCACTTCAAACGATTATACCACATCTTGTCTGATTGCTTAAGTCCGTACAGTGACTTTCTGAGTTTCACACTATACATGTTTCTATTTTCTGTCTTGGTTCGGGACAGGGATACATTCAGGTATCTTCATATAAATGTCCAAATCCAAATTTTTATAAAGGTATACAGTTACCACATCCATCAATTTCATTTCTAAATTCAAGTTCACTGTCATTGAGATTAAATATCTAAAAGATGGTTCTGCCCATGACCGGGGAATATGTTTCTTCATAATCATCTCCTGGACGCTAAGTGAAACCTTGTGCAACAAGCCTTGCTTCTTTTCATTTATCTTTCGAACAAATACCCATTTATACCCTACGGGGTGCACATGGGGAGGTGTGCGGCTTACAGGCCCAAACACCTCTCTTTTATTCAGTGAGTATAATTCAGTTTCTATTGCCTTCCTCCAATCTTCTCAATCTAATCTTTTCTTACATTCAGCAAGCGATGCAGGATCTCGATCAAGATCGATGATTGTGGTAATTTTCTTTGCAAAGTAAATGTCGACATTGGCTGTTGTCTTATTCATAGATTCTCCCGTGGTCACATAATTTATAGTTATTTCTTCAAGAGGCGATTGTTTTAATACTTCTAATGCTTCTACTTGCTCACCGTTACTTCCAATTATGGGAGCAAACCCCTTTAGTTTTTCAGCTCTGATGTGTGCGCACACATCCATGCTGGTATCTCTCTTCATAGGGATGTTCAATTTTAGTATGCCTTTCTGAAAGTTCCATACTAGTGCCAAGTCTCAATTGGCTCCCCTTCTGGTTCTGGGGCTCTTCGTTAATCGGTTGTGTCAAGTCTTTCTTATCCTTTTTCACCAAGCGTCCCCAGTTAATTCGGATTCGAGGGGTCGGAGTTCTCATCCTTTATGAGGCCTTAGGACGGGATTAGGGATACCTTCATCGGTATTTCAACCCTCTCCGGTGCATTGCGTTCAGGCACATGCGACTTGGTCATGCTCTTTAAATCACTAAAGTTCTGGACTTCAATTATCTTCTGGACTTCTCTTTTTGCTTCACTAGTGCTCGGGTCATGTGCATATATTTCTATTATCTTCTGGACTTTAATTATCTTCTGGACTTTAATTATCTTTTGGACTTTTCTATTTCCCGATATTTTTCGTAAAGGAGTTGATTTCCTCCCCTTAATGATGGGAAACTAGTCTCATCTAATATACTATCAGCGAATCGGGCAGCATGCAAATCTCTCGTCATAGGATTCAAAATACCTGATTATAGATGTTGTCTCATAACCAACGTATATCTCAGACTTTCGGAGAAGGCCCATTGCAGTTCATTGTGGTGGTGGTATATGTATATAAATCTTGCAACCAAATCTTCAAAGATAAGAAATTTTCAGTGCTGACCCTTGCGTTAGTTGCATAGATCGATGGATATTATATGCTGGTAGTTTAAAATTGATAAGAGTTGTTGCGTGCAGGATTGCGTGTGCCCAACATGCAGTTGGTAAATTACAATTCTTCAAAGCTAGCCGGGCAATAAATTTAATCCTTTTAATTAATGCCTCTGCTAGTCCATTCTGAGTATGGACATACTGTACAGAATACTCAAATTTAATTCTCACTGTCATACAATAATCATCAAATGCCTTTGAAGTAACTTCTCTGGCGTTGTCTATTCTAGTGGACTTCACATGATGATCAGAGAAAGTATTTCTAATGTTAATTATCTGCGAGATTAGTTTTGCAAAAGCGTGGTTTCTCGTAGACAATAAACATACATGCAACCATTTCGAAGAAGCATCGTTAAGCACCATAAAATACTTAAAGGGGCACTTACAGGGGCTGTATAGGGCCACAAAGCCTCCCTGGATCAGTGAAAACATTCTCGGTTTCAAAATTTTACCGGAAGGGACCGGTAATGCCGGTTACTAGCGAAAATAAAAAAATTCGGTCGAAATTTTCAATTTTTTGTTTTGAAATTTTTGAATTTTAAATTTAAAAAAAATCAAATTCAAGCATAATTCATGCAAATTCGAATTTTTTTTGGACAAATTTTATCAAAACCAAAATTTCACCACCGGTTTTGATTTCGACCGGCTACCAACGGTAACACCGGTAACCGGCGAAATTTCACCGCTAACATTTTCACTGCCTTGGATACGGTCCAGGAATGCAGGTACTTCATCATTCGATTAAGAGAAGAAGGTTTAGTAATTAAATTCCCAGTGGCACATGCGTGGCACACAAAATCTTCCCGATTCGGAATTTTTTTTACATTGACATTATGTCCCTGCGAATTGTTAATTATATTTCTCATCATCCTAAGATTTGGGTGGCATAATCTATCATGCCAGAGAAAGAAAAGGTTCAGAGCTTTTTAATATGGTTTTCAGGGCAGTATAGGCTGCAAATGCCTTAATATTAGTGTAGTACGCCGTAGTTTCATATGAAAGAAGTCGTTCTAATTCCCTTTTCCACTTTCTTCATGCTTTGTAATGAGCAGATATTGCTTACCATACTCTTTTTCAGTCTCTACATGGAAACCGTTAGCGTGAATATCCTTGAGAGTTCTAGTCGATTCTGGGTACAACAAGTCTTCTTCAATAACCAAAGTTGTGCCAATTGGGAGTATAATTGTGGCCCTTCCTGGGCCTATTATACAAGCATCGCTGCCCTCTTTTGTCATAAGACTACCAACATTCTTACTGATCGACTGAAAGATTTTCATCTCCCTCGAGATGGTATTCGTTGTGCCGCTACCTGCTAAGCACACTTCCTCCACAAGGCGCCACACACGTTCTAATATAATGTACTTTATTAATATGCAGTAGAAAGCAAGCAGCACAGTTCCTCCATAGGGCGTCACTCGTGTTCTAATATAATGTACTTTATTAATATGCAGCAGAAAGCAAGCAACACATAAATAAAATACTTCAGATATCAAAACATAACTTGCTATTATAAATACAAAAAAATAAGCCTTGCAAGACTCAACATAAAAATTTATTGCTCTGCACTTCTAGAGATTACAACCATTATTCAGAGAATAAAATAATTCAATATTCCATCACAACCACAAACTTCAAGTTACTATAAAAAGATCCAAGCGCAATGCGTGCACTAGATCGAATCAGCGAAGTATTCAAAAACTTCTGCCTCAATCTACTCCATGGTGATCTTCTCCTCTTGGGCAATTACGGCTGCGGCCACTGCAATGTCCAAAGGAGGGGCGATGGGGGTTGCTACTGGGCTATCGACAACCATAAGTGCAATTAATTGATGTGGATCATTCGTGCCTGCAATGGCGAGGTGTGCCTCATGCTGTTTTTTTGCCCTTCTTCTTAGACTGGAAAGTATCAATAACGTGCGACCCCACGACCTTACCCTTCTTGCTCATTTCCTTCGTGGGAGGCTTCCTCATCTCGTAGCTGACATTGGATTCATGGCCGACATTGCTACTAGGCGGCTGTGAGATGTAGTTCTTCCTTAGAACATCATCTTGAGCTTCTGCAACTTGTATTATGTCAATCAATTCGGCATACTTCTTATAGCCGTCTTGGCAATAGTTGCGTGTGGATTGCACCGCATTTGGGTGAAAGGTAGAGAGGGTCTTCTAAATCTTTTGCTCATTTGTGATTACCTTACCATAGAATCGAAGACTGGTACAAATTCTGGCCATGCTGGGTCAGTTCTTTGAACTCCTGGTTCGTGATGCCAATCATCTTTTTATTCATACAAAGAGTTCATAAGATTACTATTGTTAATTTACATAAAATGGTTGCAAAATTCTCATAATGCTCTTCGAACTCCCGGTTCGTGATCCTGTACTTTTCTATGCATTTTTCATGATTTACTGCTATTTGCAGTGATTAAAAATAATATAAACAATCACAGATAATCAAAACAGTAAATACAATAAATAAATTGCATATAAATAATAATAACGAAGTTAAACATGCTTCAAAAGTTCAAAATTATTTAAAATTTGAATTCCCGAGGCCATTTTCTGCTGTAAAATAATTTTTTGGCAAATTATGTAATTTCTAGGGGTTAAATTGTAAAATTTCAGTTCTGAGAAATTTTTATGCGTAATTTCATGAAATCCAAGGACTTATTTGCAAAATTCAGAATTTCTTTTTCTTTTCCCTTTTTTTTCTCCTTTCTCCCGTACGGACCTTTTTTCTTTTTGGGCCCATTTCACTCATTCGGCCCATATAGCATTTGCCTTCACGTTTCACCAGGTGCTAGGGAACTAGCGCCGCATGGCTATATGGCCTTTGCCTTAACGTTTCACCAGATGCTAGGGAACTAGCGCCGCATGCCTATAGCACTATGTGCAAGCACCCACGTGGAGGCGGCGCTACGTGCATGCGCCCACGCGGAGGCTGCGCTAGGTACGCCCGCGTGGAGGTTGGGGGCGGCGCGTGCAAGCGGCCGACAGCGAGGTGGCGGCTTCAAGCGCGCACGGTGGCGACTGCTAGGCTTCACGCGTGCGGCCATGGATTTGGCTTCAGGCGGTGGCACATGGCCGGGTGGCGCGCTGCCGGACGACAACAGGCCGAGACTGCTTCGGGTAGCGCGTGCGGGCGTGTGCTCCCGGCGGCGCATGTGGGATCTCGGTGGGGCGGCGCCGGCTTTGGGCACAGCGATGCGCACAAGGCCGTGCGAGGCTGCTACAGTTGTACGCGCCCGGCAGGACCGCGGCGGGGGCGGGGATCCGTGCTGTCGGCGATGCACAAGGCGCTTGATGCCGGTTCGGCTCTAGGACGGCGTGACTGCGAGCAACGCTTGGCGCCCGCGTTTGAGCGGCATACAGGCCGGTGGTGGCGTGGCTCACGGTGCATGCTTGCCGCGTGTTAGCGGTGAGGCTCTATCGTTGCCTTTGTAGCGATGCGTGGTGGTGGATTAGCCAACTGGTAACGTATCGCGGAGTTGTTGACGGCCGCTTGCAGGCGGTGCCATGCACATGGTGCCTTTCGTGCCATTGCCTTCATTTTTTTCATGCATCTAGCTTGACTGATCGATATTGTGCCGGTGACTACGTGTTCACACGGTGGTTAGATGGGAGTTTCTTTTCTTTTACTGTTCATGCAATCTACAAACTATAGTGCAATGTTTATCTACTCTTATATGCAATCCACCAATGGCTTGGTCGGCGACTTCAAGTCGGCTCGCTGTAGATTAGAGCGGATTTGCACCGTAAGAATTAATCTAGAAAGCCAAATTTGCAGAATTGTAAGTGATCTAGAAAAAAGATTTGATCTACGAGTGTCGTTCTTCGACGGTTACCTTTTTGATCCGAGTAAAGTAGGCTGGAGTCGATCGTGCTGATAACGTATTAGAAACCGTCACTGACGAGTCCAGTCCGAGTGATTACCTTGAAAACAAGCGTAGAATTGCTTAGAACAATGCAAGAACATAAGAACAAAATAATAGATTGAACACAGAGATATAGGGGGTTTCTTGTTTCTCTTTATTCTTTCAACAATCGACCAATCTTTTATAATGACTAGCACCCCCTATTTATAGGCTACAGATACTGCTATAGTTTGGATAGAGCGCCCACCTATGAACCGACTGCTGGACCAGACTCATGATTTCCCAGCAGTTTTAATATACTACACGCAACGGATGGCGATGCGGACCGTTACTATCCCAACAGAAGTTCAACCCAAGAGATCAATGTACTATTTGATCTGCATCATATTTGTGTTTCCAACCAAGAGATCAATTCATACCGCTGGATCCGCCTCGGGCAGCGCAAAGATCCATTCATCCAGCACAGCCAACAGACCAGCTGTAATCGAGGTCTAAACAAAGTAGATGCGAATCAATTTGTTAGCAGCGAACGCTCCATCGCCTGATGGGGTAATATGAGTTTTGCAACACTGTATTTCTCGTCCCCGAATCAAGGAGGCAGCGGATCACGACAGCCGCTGCTGTACTATACTATACCTGCTTGTTCCAAACTCCACAATTAAACGGGCATATTTGTTCACTCCCGGCAGATGCTCTTGAACACGGGCAGCCTGCGCGGGAGGCCGGGGCCGTAGAGGCTCTGGCTGATGGAGGCATATCCTCCTCCTCGGTCGGCGGCCACGCGAACGTCGCGCGCGGCGGCGCAGGCTCATTTGATGCTGGTGTGGTGGCGGCGTGAAGTAAGGAGGGACCGGTGGCCTGATGGGGACGGGGACGGTGGCGGCGCCTTGAGGTGCACCGGCGGCTCCTCGCACTGTACTGGGTTGCATGTTGAAACTAGCGCCATGCACTGATCGCCCGCGTAGCGGTTCAACCCGCTAGACAATAACCAGTCACAGAGATTTGTGTGTTATCTGAGATAGTGAAATAAACAGTCAGAGAGATTTGTGAGTGTGTTATCTCACAGAGTTAAATATTGAGAGTAATTATACACACTATATGTATTGATAAGTTAAAAGTTATATATATATATATATATATATATATATATATATATATACCAAAGAGTCTAACACTAAGTGTGGACTAGGAACCAAAGAGTACCAAAGGTTACAGTGTAGATCAGAAACCAAAGAGTCTAACACTAAGTGTGGACCAGAAACCGAAGAGTCTAACCCCCCTGCAGTTGGAGCGTCAGCGGAATAGATGTTCAATCTGGACCGAAACTCAGTGAAGATAGAAGTAGGTAGCCCTTTGGTGAAGATGTCGGCGTACTGAGATGTCGTTGGAACGTGAAGAATGCGGATATTGCCAAGACCAACTCGTTCTCAGACGAAGTGAAGGTCAATCTCAACCTATATAGTGCGCTGATGTTGCACCGGATTTGTTGAGAGATAGACCGCGCTGATATTATCGCAGTAGACGAGAGTAGCTCTGCGTAGAGTGCTGTGAAGCTCCTAAAGTTGGCACAGCCAGCACGCCTCAGCAACGACATTGGTCACAACCCGGTACTCAGCCTCCGCACTCGAACGAGAGACAGTGTATTGCCGCTTCGAGGACCAGTAGATAAGATTGTCACCTAGGAACACAGCGTAGCCTGAAGTGGACTTGCACGTATCGGGACAACCAGCACAGCCGACGTCGGAGTAGACAACCAGATCTGTAGAGGTGGTTCAGTGAAGAAGGCCGTGGTCGACGGTGTCGCGAAGATACCAAAGAATGCGCTTCATGGCGGCGAGGTGCGGCTCGCGAGGATCATGCATATAGAGGCAAACTTGTTGTACGTCGTAGGCAATATCCGGGCTTGTGAAAGTGAGGTACTGCAAAGCATCCACAAGACTCCAGTAGAACGTCGGATCAGCCACAGAAGTGCCGGCAACAGAGGAGACCTTGGAGTGAGTATCGACAGGGGTGCTACAAGGCTTGCAAGCGGTCATGCCAGAACATTCCAGGATGTCTAGAGTATACTGCCGCTGAGAAAGAAACATACTGCCATCACGACGACTGACAGAAACACCCATAAAATGATGAAGTGGACTGAGATTCTTTATAGGAAAAGCCTACTGGAGGGAGGCAACCACCTGGCGGAGCACACGGTCCGAAGAAGCAGTTAGCACAATGTCGTCCACATAGAGCAACAGGTAGATAGTGTCACCGCCTCGATGAGACACAAAGAGGGAGGTGCCGGACTTTGCCTCCAGGAATCCAAGGGACATCAAGAAAGACACAAAACAGCTGTATTAGGCTCGAGGCGCCTGTCTGAGACCGTAAAGAGACTTGTTGAGGCGGCAAACGTAATCTGGGAGAGATGAATCCACAAATCCAGCCGGCTGTGAACAGAAGACAGTCTCCGAGAGTGTGTCATGAAGAAACACATTCTTAACATCCAGCTGGTGGATAGGCCAATCTTAGGATAGGGCCCGAGAGAGAACTGCATGAATAGTGGCCGACTTGACGACTGGACTGAAAGTCTCATCAAAATCAACACCAGGACGTTGTGTGAAACCACGAAGAACCCATCTCGAGCCTTATAGCGGGTAAGAGTGCCATCCAAATTGAGCTTATGCCGAAAAATCCACTTCCCAGTGACCGCACTGGTATTGGATGGTCGTGGAACAAGATCCCATTTGTTGTTGGCTTGAAGAATAGTGTATTTCTCCTCCATGGCGCCGCGCAATTAGGGTCAACAAGAGCAACCCGATATGTGGTCGGAGCAGGAGACAGAGTGGCAGCATGAAGGTTCATGCGGGTGAGCAGCTGCCAAAAACCGTGCTTGCCACGAGTCACCATGGCATGTGAGTTGTCGACCGACTGGAGCGGCACAACACCTGGGGGAAGATGTGGGAGAACAACCCCGCTCGGAGTTGGCAGGCTAACTGGTTGACCGGCAGGAGTACCGTGTGCTAAAACTACTACGGGAGGAGCTATGGCTGGAGCACTGGGTGCTACCACATCCGCGGGGCCAGGAGGAACACTACTAGCCAGCGTTATGTGTGTGCTGTGAATGCTCACGACATCGGGTGCTGCGGGAGCACTAGGGCCATGCACAGCCGACGCAGGAGAGGGAGCACGGGCGGGCGCACCACACTAGGAGAGGCACCAGGACCTGCAAGATGCTGAGGCCCAATGGGCATCATTGTTTGATCAAGTTCCAACAAAAATTCGAGATCAATGGGAGAGGGCAGAGCGGCGAGCTCAGCAAAGGGAAAGGAGAACTCGTCTAACGTAACATGACGGGAAATGATGACTCGATTTGAGGAGAGATCAAGGAATCAGTATCCCTTGTGTTCGGACGGGTAGCCGAGAAACACACACATGGTGGAGCGAGGAGAAAGCTTGTGAGGAGCGATGGCAAAAAGGTTCAGGTAACACTTGCAGCCAAAAACCCAAAGGTGAGAGTAGGAGGGGGAAACACCAAAGAGCGCAAAAAAGGTGTGGAAAAATTGATAGTTTTGGTGGGTTGACGATTGAGAAGGTAGGTAGCGACGTGAAGAGCCTCAACCTAGTAAGAGGAAGGGAGGCTGGCCTGAAACAGAAGAGACCGAACAATGTTATTAGTGGAACGAATAATACGTTCGGCCTTGCCATTCTGCTGAGAGGTGTATAGACATGACATGCGGAGTGTAACGCCACGGGTAAGGAAAAAAGTACGAGCGGTAGAGTTGTCAAACTCACGGCCATTATCGCACTGAATACTCTTGATCTTAGTGTTGAACTGAGTAGCAACGTAAGAAAAAAAGTGAGAGATAGTGGCAAAAGTATCAAATTTCAGGCGCAAAGGAAACGTCCAAAGATAATACGAGAAATCATCAAGAATAACCAAGTAGTATTTGTAACTGGACACACTGACGACATGCAAGGTCCAAAGATCACAATGAACTAAATCAAAATTCTTGAGAGCACAAGACTGTGAAGTAGCAAAAGGTAGACGCACATGGCGGCCAAGTTGACACGCATGGCGGATAGTGTCGATGGGTCCATTATCACAAGCAATGGCAGACGCACTAGCAATGCGAGACAGGGACTCAGAGCCAAGGTGCCTGAGACGACGATGCCAAAGGGAGGCGGAGCTGCCGGCGACGAGTGCACACAAAGGGGGGAAGACACCAGTAGATGCAAGGGGTAGAAAGGTCCGGTGCTATTGCACTTGGTGATCACGTTCCTGGAATGAAGATCATTCACAGAAGAGAGCCAAGACTAGTGGAACCAGTGGAGGTGACGGGTAGCAGTGACCCATCACCGACAACGATGGTGGAAGGAGTGAAGGAGTGAGGGGGATGGGGACGGGAGAGGTTACCGGCATCCGACGTCATGTGCGAGGCCGCACCAGAGTCCATGTACCAGTCGGTGGTTAGTAGGGAAGTAAGAGTCATGATGTTGAAAGAGTTTGTCAATGACTGCTAATCTCATGGACCAAGATCGGGAGGCGCAGGACCCGGATCAACCCGAGGAGGCCACAGCGGCAGGTACGAGGGTAGCGTGTAGCCGGCCGGCCACCAGCACGTGCGGCAGGGGCGCATGACTGGGGCGCGGGTGGGTGGGCATGCTAGGGGTGCGCAGACCGAGGAGGACGGGGGCCTGGCGTGGATGGAGTTACCCGGGGCCACACCATGATGGAGCCGGTCTAGGGGTTGTAGAAGGAGGGCGGTCAACCAGAGGTGTTGCCCCCGGAGTGATCACCCGCTCCTCCGCCGCCGGTCTTGTGGTTGTAGCCACCGTTTCTACAGCAACAACGGTGACTGGAGCTGCCCCCGCCACTGCCGGTGCCATCAGAGGGAGCGCCCTAGGGTGCGCTAGTGGAGCGGCATCCGAATGTGTCACCACCGCCCCTGGAGACACCACCGCCAGGACCCCCATTACCGGTAGGGGTCATGGCGATGAGGGCTGTGGAGGGTGCGGAGGGGCACAACGACATCGTGATTTCTTTGAGCAGCAGATCTGAGCGGGCCTCGATGAACGAGGGGAACGGCTTTTGCTGCTTCAGTAGGGCCGCCATGTATGCCAACTTCGTATTCAGGCCGCGTAGAAGGGACAGAACAAGGGTGTGATCGCGCACCGATTAGCCCAAGCTGCCGAGGGTGTCGGCCATGCTATTCAACTTGCGGCAGTACTCGGAGATGGAGAGGTCGCTCTGGACGAAGTTGCGAAACTCTGCATCCAGGTACAAGGCATGCGTCTCCTGGTTGCCGATGAACTGTTGCTCGAGGCCTACCCATACAAGCCACGCCGTAGAGGTAGGAGTCAACACGATCTCGAGAAGTTTGGCAGAGATGGTGCTGTAGAGCCACAAGAGAGCGAGATAATTCACCTGGACCTAGTCTGCGACGTCGGGGTGGGCGTCGTCAGAGAGCACATGGTCGGAGAGGGCGTACTTGTCGAGGGTGACGAGGAAGAGGCCGCACCATTTGTTGTAACTCAGAGAGGCGAGGTCAAGGACGACAGGGATGAGGGCCTTGATGTTGAGGACGTCGTATGCCTGAGCATGGAGGGAAGCAATGGCGGCTGCCTCGAAGAGGGCTAGTGCCTGCACGGCCTCCTGCTCGTGGCGCACGGCGGCAGTAGCCTCCTGTTCGCGTCGTGCGACGGCGGCGGCCTGTTGCTCGTGGTGTGCGATGGCAGCGGTGTCGCCTTCGCTGGCCATGGCGGCGGGATTAGCAGAAGGGTGCGGTCGCATGTGCAATTTGCTTTGATACCATGAGAGAGTGGAATATTTGGGGTAATTACACACATTGTATGTATTGATAAGCCAAAGGTTACATATATAGGGAAAAAGTTACAGTGTGGATCAGGAATCAAAGAGTCTAACACTAAGTGTGGACCAGAAACCGAAGAGTCAGGAACCGAAGAGTATAACATTATCTATCCCATCAATGTGAAAAATTGATCGGACCGACCAGATATTGAGTGAAAGATGGCTTGGTTGAGAAGATTAGATGGAAATTTTACACAATCATTTTGTTGTTTGTATGATACAACAAGTCAAAACACAGATCACGAGAAGTTGGTGATGCAGGAGATGTAACAGTATCATGAAATTCTTGTGTTGCATTAGGCCTAGACTGCCACTCTATGGTTTTCTAAAGTGCCCTCAAATTACCTCTTTAGATGACAATCTAGCATATACTTTTCTTCCCGAGGCAATTGATAATTACCTCTCTTTAGTTGGGGTAATAGTACTGTACAGTCGTCCGTAGTGAACGAACGCTCTTCTAGCAACTCATGTGCTATCACTTTCCCCATCTCACTCATCCCCATCCCCTTCTTATCCATTCAGATGACTTGCATTGAACCCTACCCGAGCCTTTTCTCCGCGTTCTTCTTCCTCTCCCCTAAATCTCCTCTGTGTGCTTCTTCCTCCTCCCCAAATCGCATCCGTGCCACCTCACCTTCGCGCACCCAGCCTCTTTTGTCGCCCCAGCTCCGCCGCGCCTGACCTCACTCCACCACCGACCGGTCACCTCGCCTCCATGCCCCAGCCTCCTCAGCCGCCCCATCTCTGCTGTGCTCTGGCTTTACTCTGCCCACGGCCGCCTCACCTCCGCATCCGGTCACCTCCACCGTGCCCCGATAGCACCCACCACCTCGTGCCCGTCCATCTCCGCAGCACCCCCACTGCCCCGCGCGTCCGGTCGCACCCGCTACCCCGCACCCGGCCGCCTCTGTAGTGCCTCCACTACCCCGTGCGCACGGCTCCCCGCACCCGGCTACCTCCTCCGTCACGATTGTCGTGTTTTTTTTTTGTTGCAACAAATGATTTTGAGATGTTGGACACTGTGGTTTGAGATGTTGGGGGACTGTGATTTGAGATGTTGGGGATTGTTTTTGTTAGTGTTGCAGTAACAAATGATTTGAGTTTTTCAAAAGTTTTTCAAAAATACCTGAAATTTGTTGCATGGGTTCTAATTTGTTGTGTTGCATGTGTTATAGCGAAGCGCTCGGATCGTTTTGTTGTGGCTGATGCCGTTTCTGTTTGTGGCTGGTGTTTTGTTGTTGCGAAAAATGTTGCGTATGTTCAGTTTTTTTTGCTGTACACTTTGTGCTGAGATGTTGCAATCGGAACGTACGATAGAAAACCTGACATCGTACGTTCGAGTCATAGTTACACACCTTTAGTTGAGATGCCTAAAGATATGCCACTATTACGATTGAATTTGCCATAATAATCTCTTCCCATTCTTTCTCCCAAATCCTCCTTTTCTCCCTCACCTCACCAGCAATGTCAACGTGTCCTTTGTCCCCACCGGTGCCGGAGAGCTCACCGACGCCCCACGACCACCCCGCCTACGTTCCGCACCCTCCGCCGAATTCCGGCCTCATCTCCTTCCCCGCTGAGCCATCTGACCTCCGCGGTCACCAAAGGCCGCGGTGTCCGCCGACTAAGCTGGACCCGGATCTTGACCTCCTAATCGCTTCTGCCGGCTTCTCGGTGGGCGCCGGTGGCACCAACTCGAACAACAGCGACGACCGAAGCAGCAAGTCCTCCACCACACTCCTGCGCCATGACTTCTCGCTCGGCAGCTTCGGCCGCGAGCGTGATATGGCGTGATCCCGTGCCCTCGGCGCCACTGCTCATAGCAAGAACCTTCGCGCTGCACGCGCGTGCGGTGCTGGTGTGGGACACGTCAACAGCGATGAGCACGATGACACCGAGGAAGGACACGAGCGCGAGCTTCCTGGCGGAGGGGCCAGCGCTGGGCTTCTTCGGGAGGTGGTGGTTTGTTAGGTCCCAGGAAATGATCAGACTGAAGATTTCAGGAATTTCGCTACAGAGTTGAGTCAAGAGAAGTCTGCATCATACGTAACGCTTGAGCGACTTCATTTACTCCGGGATGAGGGGCGGAGATTGGCCACAGATTCTTGATGAAAGATCTAACGGCCATGTCGCATTTCAGCAATCACTGTGCGTCATTTTACCACCGTTACGCACTGAACAACCTTTACTTTCTTCTGTTACTAGTTTACTCTGTAATTGCACCCGGTATTTCCTCGGCTTTATATAGTCCATTGGCTTGGTAACCAAGGGCAGAAAAAGAACAACATATTCTAGTATTTAGTTTGTTAGCTTTGTTAGAACTCTAGCACACTTTCCCCATTCTTCTTTCATCCACATTTCTACCAAATAGTCCAACCAGGTTATCTGAATGTTCGAGTCCTGTCATGGTCGTGGCCGCCACAGCAAGAGAGCTTCTTGGGGTCGCCGGACGTCGATGAGGAGGGAGAAAGAAGATGAGGGATAAAATCATTCATAGTGACACATTCTCGAGCATCTCAACTAAAGAGGAGTAAATTATCAATTACGTCAGGAAAGAGAGCATATGCTAGATTACCATCTAAAGGGGGATAAAATCCGATAATCCGATAAACTAAAATTTCTTTCCCATTTGGGCAGAAAGAAAGAAAAAGAGTAAGGTGATAATGAACAGTTATAAACCGAAGATAGATTGCTGAACTAGAGAAATAATAGCCAAATACTTAACAGCCTAATTCCGTGTCTTGATAAATAGTCTTGCTTCATAGAGCCATGCATATGCCAGAGTATCAGAATTGTTCAGTTCAGTCATTGTTATTCTTCCATCTATTTTGTATTCCAGTTTGTATACACAGTTCAAATGCATTACTAATAACAGAAGCTACAAATAACTATTATACCAAAGCGCATAGAGTTTGCAGCAAAGTCCCGAAAAAAAATTAATTTGCATGTTTATGTATTTTACATTTTTGTATCAGAACACTTATTTATAATAAGACATCGAATGCATCGCTGGTAAGAAGGCATGCCTAACAGTTTTCATCTGATTAATCACTTTATTAAAGCGACTGAAAATGTCATCGATGCTCTCTCCAGGGCGCATCTCGAATTTGTTATATTCACACTTATAGACTGTTTGGCGTACTTTCTTGATTTAGGACGAACCCTCAGGGTAGGTTTCGAGGGTGTTCCAAATCTCGTGCGCAGTCTAAAGATTGCAAATCCTATCATACTCCTATCTACCAAGCCCACTGTCGGTGTATTAGAACCGATCTTACGTAAAGATTGTTTGATTCGGGGGGTCTCCTAGAGATAAGATCACGCAGAGTGTATTGACACGGGATGTTTAGACAGGTTCAGGCCTTCTCCGGAGAGAATAATAACCCTAATCCTGTGTGTATGGTATTCTTGATGATCAAGTAAAAGACTAAGACTATTACAGAGAATAGCACTTGTGTTCCTACTTGACTTGCTCTTGTCCCTCTCCCCTTATCTCTCTGATCGATGCCCTTATATAGTCGTGAAGAAGTAGCCGTTTTGCCCTGCGGGAGATGCGCCTGATTAATCCAGTAACGGGCGCATGATGGCAGTAATTACTGGCGCCTCGGCTTCTTCACGCCGTCGCAATTATCTTCCGTAGATAATGGGGTAATTACGCACCATTAATAAGCGGAATAATAGTGCGTGCGAACCGTTCGATTCCTTAATCAATTGGACCCACTCGCCTGTAGGTTTGATTATAAGGTGGTCGTAGTTTACCTGGTCGTAGAAGAGCTTACGACCAGGTAGCAGTCGTAGAAGAACTTACGACCAGGTAGCAGTTGTAGAAGGACTTACGACTATGTAGTGGTCGTAGAAAGACTTACGACCATGATATAGTCGTAGCAAGACTTACAACCACTTATTGGACTTCTCCCTTTTAGATAAGGGGTACCTCTGGGGACTATGTGACATCATATTTACCCATAATAAGAATTATAGATAAAAGATAAAAATGAGGATTATTAGATCCTCGTCATCTAGCCCCCACTTCAAGTGAAAGTAACTTACTTGATAAATGTTTCAGAATGGCGAACTTACGACCATGAGAATGTCATAGAATGATAGTCGAAGGAAAAGCTCTTCGACATTTGAGTGTTGCTTTGACCAGAATTTGCTTTATCGGGAAGGTTGCTTATGACTATCAAAAGTCATAGAAACCCTATGACCGTCTCGTGGTCGTGGTAGGGAATCGGAGAAAAAGCTCTTCCGATTGATACTTCCTTCACTAGAAAGACTTGGTCAAGAATGTAATTTTGCTTGGAGGTGACAATACGTACCTACTTTTTCTCGAGCGGACCATCCGAGAATTGCAACCGTCTCTCATAGACTTGTCCGATGAAGCGGTTCGGCGGTACAACCATCTATCATAGACCTATAGCGGGACGGTTTCAAAGCGGCGGAGATCGTCTGATTATAAAACTTACCAGAGGTAGACTTGGATTTTACTTTTCCCCAAATCACTCCGTTCTTGAGCTCTTGCTTTCTCCGTCTTCGACTAGGTTTCATCTTCTCATATGCCAACCCAATCAAACAACTTCTTGCTTTTGAGCGAAATGGCCAAGAGAGTTTCGAATGGGAGGAATCGGAGATGGATGCGGCTAAGATCAAGATCTTGGTCGATCTTGGAAGATCGAGAAGGCTCGGTGAAGTGGATTCGGCTGTCGGGCAAGACTGCCATCGGGGAAAATGGACAAATCCCGTCTTCCAAGCGTATTGTGAGTCGGACCTTCGATTGCCGCCCACCCCTTTCTTCTGTAGTACTCGAACACTTTGGGGTGGGCTGGTGAACTTAGGTCCCAATTCCATTACCATGTTGAGTGTGTTCGTGTATCGTGCGAGGCGTACACAGGGATTCCATGGATCTCGAGCTATTCCAATATTATTATGGGATGGCTCGACAAACCGAATCGCCGGAGTCGTGGTTCAAACTCCACGACTCGAAGTCGAAGGAGTACATTGAGTTTCACCGGTCTTCGTGGCGGTGGAGGAAGAGGTGGTTCTCTTGGAAGGTCACCTCAAGAAGCACCTTTCTTTCGTGGGAAGGTGTGAAAAGAAATCTTCATGGGATTCAACCCTGAAGATATCAAATGGATTAGCCCTTATATTCAAGCCATTAAGGACTTGAAGGAAGAAGGGTGACCGGATGGCATGTGGTGAAAGATTTCATCACACGCCAATTAGTCCTCTGAAGAAACGAGCATCTCCTATGTGGAGGTACTCGGGAAGAGGAGACCCCACCGAGACTACGAGGAGGGTAAGCAATTGTTGACTTAACTCTCGTTTGGTTTTCTCAACTTTGTCTAATATTTTTATCTGCTTACATTGATCTTTCACAGCCGAGGTTGACTCAGTCGGACTCATCTGTGAGAAGTCCCCGCCACTCCGAGGGACGGTTCCTCAAGTCATTGCGGTTTTGTCCGCAGATGAAAGGATAGAGCGCCTAAAGGTAATCAGAAATCTGATTCTCTCTTTAGGACTTTATAGTCGTAGAAGATACTTACGACTAATGGTGATCGTAGAATATCTTACAATCAAGAAAAGTCGTAGAAAAACTTACGACTTGGTACTAGTCGTAGAAAAACTTACGACTTGGTACTAGTCGTAGAAAAACTTACGACTAATTAGTGATTCTTCTTTTACGCTTTGCTTTACGAAAGTAGGCATGGAAAATCGCCGGGACGACGAAGAAGTCGCTTACGATGACTATTGGCGCCGGGTTGTCGAAAGACAAAGACTCGGCTCCTCCTCGAAGAGACGTCGACTTGTAAAATCTGCCGACAAGGGGGAGCAAGTTCGAGTTACGGTCTTTCGACCAAACCCTCTACAGACTGCGGCAACTGTAGTTATATCTGAGCCGAGGCCGCAAATAGCCGGCCGAGGAGGTTGGCGCTTGAACCTCTCAAGCGCAAACCTCGCAAGGCTAAGGTACCCTTCTATTATGACACGGAATCTTTCGCGCTTGGTGCCACTCCTAGTTTTATTAAGAAACTTGAAAGGGAGAACTGGAAGGATTTTGTGTCTTTATGAAGGACGATGTCAGATCAAGACAAC